>CM030846.1:2996774-3471774 GCA_018105865.1 Metaphire vulgaris
GTCATCATCACATCAGCCAGAATAATCACCCACATTTTCTACTCCACATGATGTCTGCCTTAAAACCTTGCCATTGACCCGAATTTGATACATCATGATATTCACCAATGAATGTTCTGCAAGGAAATACTGTACTTAATGTTTTAAGTTAATCAAATAATTATAATTATAAATAAACAAGACTATTCAAGAAAATTTCCTGCACAACCTAACCCTCTGTCTGTCTCTGTCTGTCTGTCTGTCTGTCTGTCTGTCTGTCTGTCTGTCTGTCTGTCTGTCTGTCTGTCTGTCTATATATCTATATATATATATATATATATATATATATATATATATATATATATAAACAAAAACTCTCAATCATTAGTATTTATCAACCCCAGGAAATTCTATTGATCTTTTTACCAAAAAACTTGATGAATTATAATTAAATCAACTATTAATTCAACACAATACTATTTTAATGGATGACTTCAAGAAAAGATATTAAGTAACACAATTAACCTTATTAAGTAATTTTTCTTATTTAATTGCATTACATTTTCTTATCAAATTGTATTAATTTTTCTTATTCAATGAAATTTAATTTGACTGTTAACTTACTCACTAACACTCAAAACATATTGGTGAATTAAAAAGCATTTAAAGTTAATGTAGTTAGTGCGAGAGCCCATGACCGTGGCCAGGACCCCTTTTGATGACTAGGGCTCCTCAATCCTCATCACTAAAAGCACAGTGAACCATAATATAATAGGTCCACATCAAATTCTAGAAGCATTTGCTCCAGAATTAAAATCTGACACAATCAACCTCACTCGAAACACGAAGAAAAACTTGAATTAGCACCAACATCAGAAACCGTTGGCGTAAACTTGAACAAAAAAGTGGGGAGGTCCAACCACTATACCTCTTCCCTTGCCTAGCATAGCCTCTCAAAAAGTGGGAGGGAGGGGGCTAAAGCCTAGCGGCCCAATAGAAGTGTACGCCTAAGCCATAAACAGTTAAAATGAACAAAATGTTAGTTCAACATTTATAGATAAAATATAAAAAGAAAACAATAGAACTGACAACAGATAAAGCTACCAACAGCTCAAATACAAGAAACATGTAAGCTGGAGTTTCGAAAATATCCCGCAGTTGAACTGAAAGCATTTGGTTAGTTGCAGATTAGCAATGTACAAGCATATATACCAGCATAATACATATTACATAGTACATTTGATGACTGTTATTTTATTTATTTTTATTAGACTATGTAATGTGCCCTTGCTCCTGACATTCTGGTAATATGGCACACAAGAAATTATCAGTTTAATAATAATAATAATAATAATAATAATGATGATGATGATGATGATGATGATGATGATGATGATGATGATGATGATGATGATGATGATGATGATGATGAATAATAATAATAATATTAACCAATACAGTAATTAAATTATACCAATAGCAAATAGGATGACAGAATCTAAGATTCTAAGCCCTTGAATTCAAGATTACAAATGGCAATGCTCAACTAATTAAGTCAACAACACTATGAAATATCCATGAGAAACTTCAAAAACTACCACAAATGTACATAACAAAACAATTACGAGTATATTAAGAAAATTACTGAAAGATTAGACAGATCTGTTGTTAGGAAATCTCAAATTCAAACAGTTGCCTGCATCGTGCATATTTATCAAAACGAAATTTCAACATACATGAACTTCATTGAAATAGTAACTAATCTTCAAATTTTAGCCTCATTAGCAACCATTTAAAAAATGAATCAGTCAGCTAATTATGAACTGAACAGATCAATTCATTATTGAATCTAGGTCTATTACATTTTAAAATTAAATATGCATTATAACATTTTGGTATTATTGAATTCACTAGAACTGTCACAGGAATCGCTTTGATTCTTCTCCTACCCTCAAATAACAATTTATCATCTTTCAGATCTGGTCTTAAAACACATCTGTTTGACTTGGCTTATCCCCCTTAGATTGCTCTCCCGCCGTTTCTGACCGATCTTTTCTGGCTTGACCTGGCTCTAATTCAATTTGGATTTGGTGCGCCATCGGCTGATGCCCTGGGCATTATGATAGTGGCGCTATAGAAGTTGATTGATTAAGTGATTGATTGATTGACTGACTGATTGATTGAAATTTCACATACTGATGTTTGGATGGCTGACGCATAACTGCAGAATCTCAATCTCTTTCAGCGTATCTTTACGAATGTTTTCAGCCATTTCATCACCCTGAAAGCTCGTCAAATCGATGATCTTGGCTGCATATTGCAATGTGGTTCTCTGGTCAACACAACGTCGCACGACACAGCTAACACCTCTACAATAAAGATAAAACTTAAATAGACAAAGACAAGGCACAAATGGAAACTAATGAAACCTTATCAAGTAATGATGATAACAACAAGCCCTGTGGAACTCGTTGCAGAGCGATGTTATTAATGCGAAGTCTGTCGGCTGTTTTGAAAAGCTCCTAAAAACACACTTATTTAACATCTCTTATAAGTGACTCCTTTGTAAAGCGCTCTTGACTTTAGCTCCAGTTATGCTACTGTGCTATATAAATTGTCGTAGATAATAATAATAATAATAATAATAATAATAATAATAATAATAATAATAATAATAACAAGATGATCATGAAAAAATGCAATAAGTTTTGGCCTTGTTAATTTCACAATTTAAACCATAGTTTTGGATGACGAGAAAAGATCTTTTGGATTTCAGAGGAAAAAGATTGTCCTTACTGGTACAATTTATCCTCCTTTTAACAGAGAATCAAAAATGTTGCAACTAAGGTTCAGGCCGGATACCCTGGATTTGACCTGGATCTTTAATTATTTGGATTTGGTGTGCCATCAGTTGATGCTCCTATGCATTATGAAGTGGCGCTATAGAAGTTTAAGATTATATTAAATTAGATTAGGCACGGCTAAAACTATCACAACATTTTTAAGAAATGACAATTTTTGGTTTGAGATCATAGCACACTCAGACAGATATCTCCTGTAACTAAAAACTTTCAATCTATTGTTCTTAGCCCTTGGGTAAATTAGCATTACCTTCCAATTATATCTTTCATGTTATACTTTGCGTAGAACCCTTTCAGATTTGACTCAAAAACTTCAGCCTGTGGTGAGGAGTACTTCTTTTTCTTTATGCTCATTCGACGACCAGTTACGGCTGGTGCTGCCATACTTCATAAACAACTGAAAATTACAATAAGCGTGATTAAAATAATGTAAAGGCTGTTAAACATCATAGAGCTTCATAAGGTGCCAGCATAGATAATTATGATGGGAGGAAATAACGCTTTTTGAAAAACTGCACACACATTTCAAACTGTATATTTGGGGCCTACAAGCATTAACTCAACTTCCAATACAACCCAACAAAGTATTTAAATACTTTAGTATTTAAATACTATTTAAATACTTTGTCCAGTATTTAAGAAAGTATTGAAATACCCATCCAAAATTAAGTATTTAAATAGTATTAAATACCATAGAGTATTTGGATGTATTTAAAGAATTTAAATACTTTTGATTTATTGTAATTTTCACATGTAAGATTTTCTACTATTTCGTCAATCGTCACAAAAATACAAATATAAACAGCTCGGCCTGTTAGACACATTGCGCCCAGTGATATGTTTTTCTTCTGGCTCCTGCACTAGTCCATCACAGACCCAAGATCATCTGGCTTACCTCAACGACAAAAACAAAGAGCTACACATGCTTGGTCGCCACGTGAACGTCCAGCCATTGTTCATAAGATACAATACTACTCTGCCCTCAAGTGCTCCAGTACAGTGCTTATTTAGATCGGGTGCAATAATTCTAAGCAAACGGCGAAGCCATCTGTCTTTGTTTGAATAGTTACTGCTTTTGAAGGTTAACAAACATTTTTGGTGAACGTTGTTCAGATACAACTGAGGCATATAATGTTTATGATAGACTGTTCATTTTTACATTTTCTTTACTGATGGTTTTAGACAGTTAACATTAAGTAGGCCTACATTGACATTGTTAGAAATAATTTTAACTAGCATCTCTTTACACAAAAATACAGTTGCGGTGAATTATGTGTCAAATACATTATCAAGTATTTAAAACAATATTTAAAACTTATTTTGATAAGGTGGGGGTGGTATTTGGGGAAGGGGGAATATCCCCCTCCCACTGCCCAACTGCATCCCCCCTACTGCTACATCCCCCACCACTACATCCCCCCACTGCTACATTTCCAAACAACTACATCCCCCCAAGCTCGACATACCCCCCCCCCACTGCTCCAGGTCACAAATTGCAACCCTGATTCTCCCCTGGACATAATCCCCCCGGATATTACCTCCCCCGGTACACCCTTTGAAATGACACTTCCGAACATAATCCTCTGACCTCTATGGGCTTTGATGAAAAGCAGTGTATTGCACCCGTACGGGGTCATATAATCATTACCCACACCAAAAACCAGACACGAAACACTAACCCTAAACGATACTGCATGACGGCAAAATTAAGATCTATGATATTGATTTACATTGTTCATTACTTCTTTGCCGAGAGGGGAATATGTCCGGGGGATAATGTTCGGGGGGCTACGTCCAGGGGAGAATGTCAGCACCCCACTATGGTTCCATGGTGAAATAAAGGTTCATATATATAAAAACACTGGACAGATCCTATTGAACCACTCTAAACCCAGTTATCGTGTTCATAATGACGACGACGACGATGATGATGATGATGATGATTACGATCACGATCATAATCGTGATCATGTTCATCATAGCATAAAATAACATTCACGTTTTGAAATTTTAATTAATACATAGGCTTACATTACTTCAATTAATCGACTTAATTTAAAGACGCCTGAGCAGTTCGGTGGTGAGCGCACGAACCAAATATAAATAGACGATATATAAAAATAACGTACTGAAAAGTAAAATAAAATAAACTCGCATCAAATGCCGCTATAAAATCTTAAACTATTTATTGGTATTCGAATATTCGTCCATCTGCGCCTTGCTGATTACATTTTTGATACTCGCCAATAAATAAGTCTGCTACGTTCATGCTACTGATTGATTCATTAACTTACGAACTACAAATAGGACACCAGATCCAAACTCCAGTATGTGACAGCTTTTATTTCGTGCTTTTAATTTAGTAGAGTTTTAATTAAGAGAGTGGTAGGCCTACGAACACAGGCAAATCCTATTAAATCGCTAAAACCCCATTTAATAATAAAGTAGTAGTAGTAGTAGTAGTAGTAGTAGTAGTAGTATAGTAGTAGTAGTAGTAGTAGCAGTTAGTCGTAGTAGTAGTAGTGGTAGTAGTAGTAGTAGTAGTAGTAGTAGTAATAGTAGTAGTAGTAGTAGTAGTAGTAGTTAGAGTGTTAGTTTTCGAATCACAAATCTCCCAACTTTCTAAAGCCTGCTTTATTCATATTCGTGACCTTCGTCGCCTACGTCCTTGTCTTGATATTAAGACGTCCACAATCGCCATATAGTCCACTCCAAATTAGATTACTGTAACTCCCTCTACTATAAAAAGCCTCCATCAACAAATTGCAATCAATACAAAATGCTTTAGCTCGTGCTGTTACTATGTCACCTAAATTCTATAAATACTAAAATCATTACATTGGCTTAAAATAACTGAACGTATCCAATATAAGATAATAACACTTACACATAGCTCACTTCAGTCATCAAAACCTGTCTACCTTAGATCACTATTAACCCCTCAGCCTCCTCGACCCACACGTCCATCGTCATCTCATCTCACTCTGTCACGCCCAATAAATCAGTCATCCCTGAAAATTTGCAACCGTGTTCATGCTGCACCTGAACTCTGAACTTGATTCATTACACTTTAAAACAATAAAATCTGATTCCTCATTTCCTATAATTAGCACTATCTCCTCAAGATCCAAACCTTCCTGTTTCTTAAATCATTTATTTCAACCTAGCCTCACTGCCCTTCGGATTTAATTTGGCTGATCCCCAGCGTTTTAATTAAGAGAGGCTGAGGCCTAAGAATAACAGCTACTGTTTGTGGCAAATCCTATTAAACCACTAAAACTTTACTTTTAGTAGTAACAGTAGTAGTAGTAGTAGTAGTAGTGTAGTAGTAGTAGTAGTAGTAGTAGTAGTAGTAGTAGTAGTAGTAGTAGTAGTAGTAGTAGTAGTAGTAGTAGTAGTAGCAGTAGTAGCAGTAGTAGTAGCAGTTTTGGTGGTAGTTCTAGTAGTGTTGCTTTGAGAGCAGTATGGAAATGTTACTTACTTAGTAGTAAATATCTACACAGAATATGTTCAATACCTACACAGAAGAACTCATAACAGAAGCTTTTAAGAAAATAGATTTATTAATATTGTAACTTGTAAGCGATTTGATAGCATAGAATTTGTATTGATTTATATTTTTATATTCTATGTTCGGAGGCGTTATCTTTTATTTTGGGGTTGGAAGGCAGCCATTTTGCTTAGCAGCAGAGTCTTCGTATAATTTAACGAGCTTAAATCGTCAATTTTATTGTATTATATGAAACTTTGAGCGTCTTTTTGGTCGCTGAATAAGCTGTTATGTAAGTATACGTCGTGTTGCTCATGTTAAAAGCAGGGCGGTGTGAATGGCACTGGATATATGTATGTTACAGTCTGAAAAACATGGTACCCTGATTTCAATTCTTCTCAATAATGCAGAACGCCAAGCACTTTAATTCTACAATTTGTTCGTTATTTCTGCAGGATTTTTAATTTGATGATGATTTGTTTAAAAAATTGATACGATGTCATAGAACTGACCAACGGATTCAGGATTTGATAACTTTCTGCTGCCCATGTTTGTTTGATTACTTGAAATTGTTAGTGCCCTTGCAGTATTTGAGTAGGTTCGAGAGGCAGAGCATAAGTGTTGTGCGTCTTCAGGTGTGTTATACTGAGTGGCGTATAGTCAGAATTCACATACAGTTTTATCTCAGTAAGTTGATGTAATTTTGCTGCCTACCCCCAGCTTCGTTATCATGATCTCTAATTGCAATCGACATCCGTGCGCTTTCACGACCCATGATCTAAATCTCGTCCACAACTTGTTCGTACGTTTCAACGAGCGTATGGTTCGTTTCAACCCTCGATCGCATCAACCCACTCGATCGATCCATTCGCATCAGCTCGCAATCTTAAATGTTTCAACCAGTCGCCAAATTTCTATCGATCGAGTTCGTTTGGACTCTTTCTACAGTATCGCTTATATGTGTCGTAATAAAGGTTTGTATGATTATGCGAATGATAATGGTTAACCAGGCAGCTTTATTTTTTGAGCAGTGTTATGATACTGATCGAAATTGCTGTAGTTATTGACGGTGTTGTGTAGTGAAACGCGTGGCTGATTTCTCAGTTGTGCGACATTTATTTGCTGAAGTATTTCTATGGACCGCATGCAATTTATGTAGCATTGACTAACAGCAGACTCGTTAACTTTAGAAAATGTGTTATCCATACTTTACACGTAGATACTTCATGAATTACAACACAGTATAATCTCCGGTCTTTATTTAACTCATTATGATATTTTTCTTCTGTGCTGCTTATATATCTGTGAAGAATTATTTTGTCCATGAAGAATTTGCATTCATTATCTCTAAATTCATCATCGTGCTTTAATTCTCTGCCTTCATGTATGTCACTAACTCAGCCACTGGCTAAGTTGTTGTTTTGCTTGTGCTGTACATCACTTTATTTGTGTATAAGCTTAAAAACCATTTGCCAGCATCTGTCTTTCTATCTTTTAGCAAGTTATAACTTGTTAAAATATGTATTTTTTGTGTATATATATATATATATATATATATATATATATATATATAAAATATATATATTTTGGAGACTTATGGGTTGTGTTGGTCATATTATGTTATGTGCTGTATATGAGTCTGGGCTATTGAACTAGGCAGTTATTCTGCATGTATGATTGTGAGATTAGGACATTTTAAGAATTATCTTATTAAAGCTCTGTCAGAATATTTCTTTGTCAGATTACATTTTTATCAGCACTTTCACAGGAATGAAGCTCAAATACTTACCTGCATTCATTTGAAGCCATCTGAAGGTTTTTCTAGTATTAGACATAGAACAATTATCCAGTATCCTGTTTTCAGATGCTCATTAGAAGTTTGGGCAACTAGTACTTGCATCATCATTGTACATTAGTTCTTCATCACTGATTTGTGCAACTTTCATGACATCACTGTTTCTTTCTGTGATTCTGGGACTTGCACTAATACAAGTCCATACAGCTCTTTGTTTTTGAACTAGTCATATCAGTCCTAATGCTTTAGTTGTTAACATCTACAGAAATAGCAAGACAGCGCGGTCGCCTTTCAGTACGTTGAGTTTGGGGCGCCAGTTTGCTTTCACTCGTTAAAGTCTTGGTATTGACGCTATTTATGGCCTATCACATAGGAACCTGAGTTTTTGATTGTTACGAAATAGTGTAGGATAGGTATTGTGTTGTCTTGGGTATGCACAGTGGTAGTTTCATTCTCACTTTTGGAATTGTTTTCATGCGAATGACATCTTTAAGTTTTAGGCCCATTTCTTAGGAAGAGATGGCTGGTGTTTTCTTTCCAGAGTTGCGGTGATGGGTACTCGCGTGTTTATTGGTCGCTTGTCAAACTCGGCACGGGAAAGAGACGTGGAACGATTCTTCAAGGGCTATGGAAAGATTATGGAGGTTGTTATGAAGACCGGCTTTGGGTTTGTGGTTAGTGTCGCAATATTTCCATGGTTGTATTGATTTTATCTTGACAATTTTGCATGGCACTGAGATGAGATGTTGCACTTTCTGATTAGATGAAATACAATTAATGGATTATAAGATATCTGTTCATTGATATTTGGACTAATTTTGAAGAGGCTCTGGCAACAGTTATTATAGTAGTAGTATTAGTATTTATTATTATTAGTAGTAGTCATAGTAGTAGTAGTAGTAGTCGTAGTAGTAGTAGTAGTGGTAGTAGTAGTAGCAGCAGCAGTAGTGTAATACACGGTTACAATAATACTAACAGTGATGGCATTGATGGTAGTTTTTGGTGAAAGGAAATGGACTGGACATGGACTCAGAATGGATGAAATAAGAAACCCAAAACAAATATTAAACTACAAACCAGATGGGAGAAGATCTAAAGAAAGAATGAAAGAATGATGGGTGGACAGATTGGAAGAGGATCTGCACATGGCAGGGCTGAATCTCAATGGAAAAACTGCGGAAGACACCGAATGACTTTGGAAGAAATAGCAAAGGACAGAGAACTTTGGAGAGATGTCATGGAGAAGTCGATAGCTGGACACAGCTGGAGGTCGAAGACCTGACCTGACCTGACAGCGATGGGGTTATGGCTGGTGTAGTTATTGAGAGTATCCTCTATTTTTAGGAGTTTGAAGATCCTCGTGATGCTGATGATGCAGTTTACGACCTCAATGGTAAAACGCTATGCGGTGAAAGGTCTGTTACTATGGCTACTGGGTCACTGACCTTTGAGAAAACTTGTAAATGATTATGTGGGTTTTTTTGTTCGGCTGAATATTGGCTATCATTATTGTTGTTGTTATGGTAATTTATAGTAGTACTATATAAAAAGTAGTAGGAGGGAGAAGTCTTTGGACACTTTTCAAAAGTCCACAACACAACCAAGTTTTGTGTCACTATTTCAGACAGTTCCAGTTGTATTTTGATAAAGTAGGTGTTATTATTATTGTAAATACAAGTGATAAGTTCTTTAACTTATTGGTTCCATCCCAAGTTTGAGGAATATGTTATGGTTTTAAGGATATTGAATCTAGGATAAGGTCTCTTATTTGTGCAGCCGTTTTCTGAACTATCGGTTACTTTCTTCAGTTATTCAATGTCCAATTCCTAAGATCAAGCATATTTTATTCTGTTACCTTACTTCATCAAGAGTGCATTGATAATGTAAAGAAAAGGGCTGCCCGGATGAAATCTTCAAACAATTATCAAGCTTTTTTATCTTGGACGAAAAATTACGAATAATTTTTTGATTTATTCTTTGTGATGTCAGGGTGACTATTGAACATGCACGCTCACCTAATGAGCGCTTTCAGGCTCGAAACAGCCGTGGATTGAGACGACCTGCATATCAGGATAGGTATGTGACCATCCTAAACAACTTTCGAGCTAAGAAACTGTTGTAATAAACTTTTTATCGCGTGGATCACTAAAAGTTGTATTTATTTGGATACGATTAATTTTGCGTTTGAGGCTTTCAGTATTTCCGCTGTGCCCTTCAAATGGGACCAGTCTTTGTTATCTCCGTGTTTGAGCGCAGCCCGCGTTTTTATTCTACCGCAAGAATTGTGGTTGAATGTTGAACAGTGACTAGGAAAATTCGTTTGTCTCGGATAGAATGTCTCTTCTTCTTCAGCCATTTGCAGTCCCGTCGGAGCTTAGGAAAGATCTTTCCACGAGCAAGATCTTTCCATTCCGTTCGCTCTGCTGCCAGGTGTTCTGGTTTCCTCCAGGTGTTTCCATTTTCTTTAAGTTCTTTTTCTTATGCTCTTTTCCATTTGGTTTGTGGTCTTTTTTCCTTGGCAGCTCCATGTCAACATTTTTAGTCGGTTTTCTCAGAGTATGTCCTGGCCATCTTCATTTCCTTTTTTCGTTTCTTCTAGTATTGGTTTTTTGAATGTTTTTTTAAAAACCATGGTTCTTCATTGCTGGTTTTGTTCGACCACCGGATCCCTATGATGTTCCATAGGCTAGAATGCACTGCCTTTTATACTGTGGGAATTTAAACTGATTCGCAGGGATGATTTTACTGTTTCAGACCCGAGTCTCCCATAAGAACAGATTACCGGATTATAGTGGAGAATTTGTCATCTCGAGTTGGTAGACAGGTATGTGTAGCTTTTGTATGATGTGAGGCTTTATATATATATATATATCCACATGTAATCAAGTGGTTTTTATATATAATTTGCTGGCTAATAACATATATGATTGTTGGTGGCCTGTGGTGGCCTTGGAAATTGGTATCTGATGATGCAGTGCACAGTTTTTGGCATTGTACCTTTTTCTGTTGCTAAATTCGACTGATTTATTGCGCCTGTTATCGCTTAATATTTTATATTGACAGGAATTGAGAGAGTTCTTGAATAAAGTGGGTGAAGTGACTTATGCTGACGTTACAAGAGATCGCAACGAGGGGTACTTTGTGTATTTCTGTTATGTATTTATTAAGAATTGATTTCTTACAGATGAGATGATCATTTCTTGTTGAAAAGTAGAATAAAAGAATTCTGATAAGCATATAAAATATTAAAATTGGATTATTTTTGCAGAAGTAGAAAAGAATGGTTTTGTTACGATTTTCATGCCATTTGACTATGAATCATTTTAACCCTTTGGCCATCATTGATTAGTATGCCCAATAGGTTATGAAACTGAAATACTGGTTTTACAGTCCCAAAGGGTTAAATGCCAATTTGTAAACATTTTAGAATCTTGTCGGCTGTGTTTATGGCTCATTCATATTGTAAGTATGCAAAAAAGGCATAGTTTCAACCCCCCCTGTTTGCACACCGTAATACACAAAATCTCCTAAATCCAGCCCCCTTCCCCATCAGTTTGTATGTACTATATGGATGAGCCCTTAGTCTTGCCATTAAAACCTCAGTTGAGAGGTGCTGGAAAATGGGCTTATGGTTGAGTAAATAATTCTCTTGTAGAGTGGCTGAGTTTGCTACGCTTGGTGACATGAAAAATGTCTTGACGAAGTTGAATGGAGATGAACTTCGCGGGCGCAAGCTTCGCTTGATTGAAGACAGAGGCCGTCGTCGCAGGTTGGGTTCCTATTACTTAGGGTCTTAGACAGTTGCAGTTACGATGTCATCTTAGCAGGATTTGTATTGGCATTCTTTGCTGTAAAGAACAAAATCTACACACGTCTGTTCTTCATCAGGTGCCTGTAATCCTCAGAAGCTCAATGTTCTTGTCTACTATGATTCATTCTCTTAGTTTGTCTATGAATTTTGATCGTTTCCCTTCCACCATGCCTGTCACTACCAAGTTTTCCGGTCCCTTTTTTCTGTTTTTGTGCCCTAAGACAAAATTCTTATTCTTAAAAGCTGCTTGCTTATGGCGGACTTGAAATTATCTTGTGTCGAGACGATCTGACCTTCTTTCGGTCTGCTGTTATTCCCATGTAGCAAGTCTCCGTCGAGGAAGAGGTCTGCGCACAGCCGGACCCGTTCGCGATCTCGCAGCCGCAGCCCCAGGCGTAGCAGGAGCGGCCGCAGGGACCGAAGCGCCCGCAGAAGCCCGAGTCCTCGGAGGAGCAGGAGCCCGCGCAGGAGCCCCAGCCGCAGCCCCAGTCCCCGCGCTCGTGCCAGCCAGAGCCCGAGGGTGAGTCGCGACGTCAGCAAAGGGAAGAAGAGTCCGAGCCGCTCGCCGAGCCGGCGCTCGGCCTCCAGGAGCCGCAGCCGGTCGCGCGCCCGCAGCTCTTCGGGCGGAGAAGATCGCGCCGGCAATCGGAACAACCGGAAATCTGGGTCGCGTTCGGATTGATTCGTAGACGTTGGGGAAATGACGTGACGTTAAAAGAGAACTGTGGACCTGCTAACTAATAACTATTGTTGACAAGTTATTTCTGTTGCCGCGATGATTTTGCGATGGAAGAAAAAGCGCACCAGTTGTTTCAGTTTGCGAAAAAGTCGCATGAAAATCAAATTCCGTTTTAATCAACTGGTTATACAGTTTTACTTCTTCCATTTGACCTGTTGTGGTTTTTCTATTTTTCCTAATTTCTTTTGTTTAATTGTCATGTGACCCTTCTTTGTGTTGTTGATAGTGCTGTCACAACTGTAATATCAGTGCCAAGTGTTGAAGTTACGGTAACCTGTTTTTCTTGGAATTCTTTTTGTCTGTTACGTGAATTCGTTTCAGGGAATGTTGGAAGATATGTATTGTGAATTCAGAAAGTAGTTGCAGTAGTCTAATTGGTTTTTGAAAGATGTAGCTGTATTTCAAGACCATTCTGTCTTGGATTTGAATTTTGTTGTTATATTGTAGCACTAATAATTACATGACATTGCTGCATGTTAATTGTACTGTAGTTTTGGCAGTTTTGATGTCTTTGTGGTGCATAGTTGGCCTGATTTGTAAAATTTTTGGGCAGCTGTGATTCTGTCTGTAAAATCTAAAACCAAGAATGCTTTTGGAGATTCTGTCTACTGTATTTTCCAATGTTTTTGGTGAAGAATTTTTCTCACTTTAAATACATTTTATCATATCAGAAACTGGATCAATCTTATCAAATGGGCTTTGCTGTGAAATGCTGTTACATTGGCATATTCAAGATATTTTCATTAAACTGTATCTCATGAAAAAGACTGACAACATTGTGTTTGACATTTATTACTGGTAAACCTGATGATTGTGGAAGTCTCTGAACAATGAACTTGACTTTGCATGTAGCAGACTAAATATAGTATGGTTGGTACTTTTATTCTCTATTCCTAAAACATGCAAACATAATTTCAATTTAATTTAGTTGGAGGTATTTTAAAATTTTATACTTAGAATGATAAAGTAAGGTGTAAAGTGGTTCAGTAGGTTATGCCCTGTGTGAGAACCACTGTTTCACCCATACATTCATTCCCACTATGGTCTTACAGGCTTAAGACACCTCTCTTTCAATTAGCTTTTCCTCCACAGTCTGTCTTACTCTCTCTGACTGATCTCTGGAATGACCTGGATCTTTTGTGGATGGATTTTTAAGTACCATCGATTGATACCCTTGGGTTTTATAACTGGTGCTATAGAAGTGCACAATTATTATTACAGTGTACTTTCATTCTTTGTCTCTTATCTAGTCTAGTAGGTTTTAAGCCTCAATGTTTCTACATGTCTCCAATAAGTACGATTATTTAGGAAACATAGTCTATTGAACGGTGAGACGGTGTGTGTGTGTACGCCTGTTAGGTTTAATATAATTTAAATCTCGATATTTAAAATCTATGTTAAACCATCTGAAACATTATCATTCAACAAGATTTGCTGATTCATAGTTAAATGTACTTCGAACAAACACTGAAATTGGTAAGAGAGCTTTTTCTATTTCTGGGCCAAAAAATCTGAAACACTCTCCCTCTGGTCGTCGTTGTCAGATCTTCCAATAAACTGAGCATTTTCAGATCTAGGCTTAAAACGCATCTCTTCCAGTTAGCATTTCCTCCATAGTCTGTCTTGCTGTTTCCATCTCACTGATCTCTGGAATGACCAGTCCTTTTGGTGATGGATTTGAAGTACCGATTGATACTCTCGAGTATATATTAAAATGGTGCTATAAAAGTGCTAGACGCTAAGTTCGCTAACGTCTGTAGTAATGTCAGGGAGGCTGTAAGCCGCCCTGGTAATGTCAGACGCGTGGCATATGTGTGATATGTTGACAACGAGGTCGAAGTAGGGCCTAGACCGGCCTAGTCGACTTTCAGCTTGCATGCATTTGCTCGCTCAGCCGAATCAGCCCTTCCTCTAGAAGTCTTCTTCGAAGGTATTATTATTAGGTATTATTTCAGCGAATGTTTACCGTTTACACGGCATTGAAAAGACCCATTTCAACGCGCTGAAAGGTTTGCTCGTAGAGATTACTAGCTAACTTATTTTCCTATAGGTCAACAGCTGTTGTTCAAAGTTCGACTTCTTGTCATTTAATCCTGGAGGTAATTTTTCCAGGTTTTCCAGGTCGTTTTCAGTTGAATCGAACGGTCGAAGATGACGCTCGTCGGCGAAGACGCGGGCGACGAAACGACTGCCCTGAAACGGGACCACGAGGCTGCGGCGGCCGCCGCGGGCATGGGTGAGCTGGACCCCGATGACCCGGGCACGAAGAAGGACCCTCCGGACGTTGCCTTCGCCAGCGGCAAGAGCTCCGATATCCTGATCGTCCCTCGGCCGAAGCGCGATGACGGCGACGACTTCGTCGGTCTGAGGAAGGAGGAGCTGCAGAAGTACGCCTCCGACCCCTACTGGGTCCGACTGAGGGTCATCCTGCTAGTCCTGTGTGCCGTCGCCTGGCTGGCGATGTTGGTCGCCGCCATCGTCATCATCGTTGTGGCACCCAAGTGTCCGCCGAGGCCGGACCAGGAGTGGTGGGAGACGGCGGTCGTCTACCGGCTGAATCCGAACTCGTTTCTGGATACGGTCGGAGATGGAAAGGGAGACTTAAAAGGTGTGTCAGTGGGTATAGATGTATCTGATTAATCGGGTGATTTGTTCATTTGATCTGATCATCTGGGATTTAATTGTGTTGTCTACAAACATCGAAACTTGCAGTGTGTGTAGTAGTGCCAATTTTGTCAAATTTCTGTCAATTTTTGGCAAACTTTGGGCAATTTTTGGACCACTTTTGCCAAATTTGTAAATTTTGACATTATGGGGCAATTTTTGGGCAATTTTTGGACCAATTTTGGCAAATTTGTAAATTTTTGACATTTTTTGGCAAATTTTGGACAATTTTTGAGCAATTTTTTGGCATTGTTTTGCACGTTTCCCATTTATTATTTTATTTTATACATTATACATTATTTCTTCATTTTCTTGGGGGCACGGCCCCCTGCTCCCCAAAATGACACCCATGGCAGTGTGAAGACAAACTATTTAACAATCAATGCCAAAAAAATTGCCTCATTTAATTCAACCATGACACTTTAAAATGCTGTTTTCAACTAACCTCATTTGAAAAGATCTTCTTGTTTCTTCAAGTTCCCTGTAAAATCTTTCATACAGTGCTTCCGATTTGGTGGTCAGTAATTTGCGGGGAAACCTGTGATACAAGAAACCAGCTATCTTAAGACCCCTCTTATCGTGGCGTGGCGTTAAACTTCATGTTCCTTCCCCATCCAAGACCGCCAAGTTCGGAGAGAGATCCTTCACTAGGGGTAATCCTATCTTGTGGAACTCTCTTCCTGATGAGACCACCATGGCTGATACTCCTGAGAATTTCATCACAAGATTAAAAACGCATCTGTTTAGGTTGGGTTATAGTTGAGATGTTAAAGCGCTTTTGTTGTGGGCCTCAGCCTTGTTACAGCGCTATAGAAATTGTCTAGGAATGAATGAATGAATGAATCTCTCAATCGACTTTGTAGACATTTGACAGAGAATAGATTTCTGGAAGACTTTGTATAGTGTCGTTTGACATAGCTCACTATTTTTCGTGGCATTTGGAATGCTCTAGTATAAAACTGAGGCAGAATATATTGACTGTCCTAGTATGGTTTCATGCAATGAAGATGGGGACACAAGTAAATGTGGATAAAATTCGTTTCAACACTCTTCTGAATTTTTTGCATATCTATAGCCTTCTGTACATCAATCGTAGAATAGTATCTTTAATGAAAAAATACAGTATTGGTGTTCTTGGTTGTGATTGCAATGTTTTAACAAGCCTTAAACTTTGTTTTGCTTCGAAATCCACGAGTGTTCACAATTTTTTGAGCACTACTGTAATATAATCTCTCAAAAAGTGGGGAGCTCGGGCCTAGAGGCCTAATAGAAGTTTGCACCTATGACCATGCCTCTTGAATTGCACTGACAGCATCATCCAGGCCTCACTTCTTATTCCTTCACTCAATTCATTGCAAAAGCTAAAGTCTCACTTTTTTGTTTTGCACCCCAAAGCCGGGAGCGCCTCTGAGTAGAAATAGAAGATGTGCTATACAAAATCCTACATTACTGGCTGTTTGTAAAATGCTCTCATGTCTGCCTTTCTGAATGCAGATGGGGATGGAAAAAGGAGATTTAAAAGGCATATCAGTCTTTAGGAATATAGTAGATATATATATATATATATATATATATATATATATATATATATATATATATATATATATATATATATATATATATTACAGTGTTTGTATTTTGGCATACTGCATCATCAGTTTTTATTCATTCTCTTTTTTTCTGGCGCTCTTTCTGTCTGCTCTTTCTGTCTATCGCTCAGTCTATCACTATCTGTCTGTCTGTCTATTTGTCTGCATCTCTCTCTCTTCTCTCTGTCTGTCTGTCTGTCTCACTCTCTCCTCTCTCTCTCTCTCTCTCTCTCTCTCTCTCTCTCTCTCTCTCTCTCTCTCTCTTGGGCCTGACGACTGTACCATTTATATTTTAGTTGGATCTGGGCCAAGATATTCCACCAGAGTCCATTATTTTTATATCATATTTTAAGTGCAAACTCATTTTACAGACAGCAGATTTTTTGATTGGTTTGAACCTAGTAAATCTCTCAGCCGCCCATGTGCTTATTGAATTCTTAGCTAAGATCACCCCCACTCCCCCCCACAGTCAGTAATTCTGTGCCATTTTATCACTGGTGTTTACTTTGTTATCTTAGGATGAGGTGGTAGCAAAAGCTATTTCTATTTTATACCAATTTCAGTTTCTTTTTTTCACAGGCTGCAGTTTTCTGTCATGTGAAATGAAAGTGTGCCTAAATGCTTTGTGAGAACAGCAGTTATACTGCTTGGCTTGTACAGTTGATCTTTGCTCTTTGATCAACAATTGTTCAAGTTGACATAAAATGACTCCAACAGGGTATTAAATCTGGCCTTTGGATCCATAAAAGCATTCATGGGCGTCCGTAGGGGATGCACGGGGGTGCAATTACATCCCGCTGAAAAATTGTGAAGCTATGAAAAGAGTAAAATTACTGAAAAAAGTAACCTATAGTACTAAGTTAAAATATGAATTTATGTAAAAAGTCTGATGAACCGTTTGTAGCGCTAAATATTTTCTAATTAGTCCAATAGATTTTGACAGTCATGTAAAGTACTTTTTGTTTTGATCATCACATGACCCTGTTTTGCACCTCTGGAAAATTTCTGTTGATGCCCATTAAATCATTGTGTCCATGCAGATTACCAGTAGTTCACACAGAATGAATGACACATGGTCTGTCAATGGAAAACACCCCCCCTGCCCCCCAGTGGCACGTATAATAAGTTTGATGTGGTCAGAATGTCAGGTGAACCTATAGAAGAGTAACTTTGTTATAATGTCTAATGCCAAATCACGAAATCAAGCATCTGGAATCTACCAGCGTTGACCATGACTGCTTACTTTAATGTGTTCCAAATCTGCTTTAATGTAACAAGAACAATTTTATAGTTACATTAAAAAACTCAGAATAATAATAATAATAATATATTATTATTATTAATAATAATAATAATAATATTATTATTATTTTATTATTATTATTATTATTATTATTATTATTAACAGCTAGTAACTATTATTATTACATATTAAATACTACTACTACTACTACTACTACTACTACTACTACTACTACTACTACTATTATTATTATTATTATTATTATTATTATTATTATTACAATAGTAATATTGTAGAGTTATATTAGTTGAATGAAAGTTGTTTATGGACACAGTCTGCATCACAGTCTACTTAATAAAGTGCCTGAAAGTTTCCAGAACTCGCAACCATCTATTCTTCATACCAGATTATACAGAAATGCGTAATTTGTTCCAGGAATTGAGAAGAAGCTGGATTATTTGAAGGAACTGAAAGTGACCGCAGTGAACCTGGGACCGTTTTACCCATCGCCATGGGATGATTTTGGATATGATGTGTCTAATTTCCAAAGCATTTGTGGCCATTATGGAAAGATGGAAGATTTTACAGCGTTGCTACTCTCACTGCATAAGCAAGGTACAGTACACTTTAGTAACAATCTCCTTGTGATGGTTATCATGGGAAAGCATGATATTTTATATCTCTGTTGTATTTTGGTCTGTGTTCTATTATCTCATTATCCAGAGCTAACATATTTCAAGAAGAAAGAAGAAAAACTAACACTTAACATTTAACTAAATATGTTGACAGTATGTATTCATAAATTGTTTTTTATTTTATTTTTTTAAATGAGAAAAAAGGTTGACCTAGGGGATACTTATCCCGTAAATTGGTCAACCAAAATATCTTCAATCCTGGTGAATGTATATTCGTTCATTTTAAACACCTATTGAGATCAGACACATTTTAAAAACATTTATTCCTCTAAGCTATCATTTCTGTAATGTAGTGATAGTTAATATAACATTCTCTATGCAATTAACTTGTTCATCATACAATGACCAGCAGTTTATTTTATAGCCTTTCTACACATGTGCTGTGTGCATTTGTTTATAACAAGGTTTTTGTAAATTTGAATTGTCTACATAATTATCTATTGTATATTCACATTTTTATATGCTGCTCAAATGTTTTTAATTATATTTATATGTGGGATTACTGCATGTGTGTAATAATCTTGATAATGACTTGCAAATTTGAGGAAAACTTTGGTCATTAGATATGACCTCATGTATGTTTTGATATTTATTGACTAGTATTACTAATAATATTTATACTTGTATACTTATATTATAATATAATATAATATTTGTTTTTGTGTGTAGTTAGGTGGCTGTGTGCTAAATTCCAAACATTTTCTGAAAGTGTTTTGCATGAACATTATATAATTGTAGGACTTAATTTAACCCCTTAACCGTGTATTTAACTGTAACTCAATGTAAAATGGACGGATATATCCAGGATCCCCAGTTAAGGGGTTAAATCAATCATGTTTGTTATCGATATATTTTATTTGTGTTTTTATTGAATTATTTTTCATACACTTTAATAATGTCGTCTGTTTTAAAACGTCTTTTCTGTAGGAATGAAATTGATTCTGGACTTTATTCCGAATCACACAAGTCGAAAGCATAAATGGTTTGTCCAGAGCCGGAACAATTCTGACGCCAGTAATCACTTTAAAGATTTTTACGTTTGGCGGCATGGTAAAGTTGGCGCCAATGAAACTCTTCCTCCAAACAATTGGGTTGAGTCTCTACTCATTTATACTTTTGGTTTTTTTTCAAGACTTTGACTTGAGTTAAAGTGGAATTTAGTTTCCAAATGTCATTGCTGTCTTAGATATTAAAGTTTATATTAATTATCATTCTATGCATTTAATTTGGTTGATTTAATTTTCAAAAGAGCTATGGGGATCAGGCTGTTCCCACACCTAACATTTTTGCCTCCAAAGTTTTCAAAGACCACTGAGAGTTACTTCCCCAAGTATTTTCAACTCTGGTGATTGGGTGAAAGTCAAAATTTTCTACCACCATTAAGGGATGCCCTTGACTTCTGAGGGGGTTGACCCTACTGGCAGATCAGATATTGCATTTAAGTTGGTTCTTCTGTATGAAAGCACACCTTAAATGATTATATTGGTGATGTAGCATGTTTTGGTTCCATTGTATTTATTTCCTAAGTTATTACTATTATTATTATTATTATTTATTATTATTATTATTATTATTAAACTGACGATTTCTTGTACCCCGTTTTACCAAATGGCAGGAGCAAGGACACATTCCAGAGTCCAGCTATAAGCCTACAAATAAAATTAAATAACAGTAATCATATAAAAAAAAACCAAAATGAATGTAAAACAGTCTAAGGCAGAAGAGATTTCCGGAAAAGATGTCTCAAGATTTTTCTTGAAGGATGAAGATTTTTTCTGAAGGATGAAGATTTTTCTTGAAGGATGAAGATTTTTCTTGAAGGATGACAGAGAAGAAAATAATTTAACAGGCATCAGTAGATCGTTAATTAATTATCTGAAGTTGAACTTCCTCATTCCGTATTGAAATTTAAATACATGTTTTTTTATGCCACTCAATTTTATGCCACCCACTTACTTATTTTCCGGATTGTTTGTGGTTTTTGAAAAACGTTGACTAAAATGAAATCGTTACAACATAAAATTTGTCTTACTAATAATGGTTCAGTGGTGGTTGATTTTTTCTATTTTGGTTATAGCTCAATGTTTATGGAAACTCAGCATGGACTTTAGATGAAGCCCGTGGTGAATTCTATTATCACCGCTACTCCGCTAAAGAACCCGATCTGAATTTGAATAACCCAGAAGTAATTCGATTACTGGATGTAAGTTAGGCTTATATACCAGTAATCTCATTACGACATCATAGAGGTTGACATATGCTACAGAACTTTTCAAATTTACTAATGTTTTGTAATCTATCTGTAGTCATGTGTGTTGCTTAGATGTTTATTGAGTTTAGTTAGTTAATTGGATATTACAGTTAGTTAATTACAGTTAGTTAATTGGATATTACAGACTTCAGTCGTCTAAGTTTTTGCTCTCAGGTTTACACAAGTCACCTGATGTTGAGTTTCTAAGTTTATCACGCGAGTTATATGTTGCATGGATTTTATTGAGCGTGTAAATATTTAGGATAGGATTTGCTTACCGATGTTAAGTACGGGATTTTAGATGTTAGACCTTGAGTCATTTGCACAACCATTGTTCTGTATAATGTTCTAAATGTGTGCTGCGTTTTGTTTGTCTCGATAGTCTTTAGATGATCATCTAACTATCATCTTAGTATCTTTTAATGTGTTTTTGAAAATTGATTCTTTTCAGGAGGCATTGAACTTCTGGCTGGAGAAAGAAGTTGATGGATTCAATTTAATTGGTGTCGAACATCTGTTCGAGCCAAAAGATCTGGACGGTGATAATACGGTCTGTACAAGTTCTTGTCTAATTAAAGCATTTTATTTTTTCCGGTGTTTTATGGTTTCAATGCTTGTTTTATAGTAAATTTATTCATGTGTGCTACATGTGACTCTTGTTATGACTTCTTTAATTGAGATCCTCCTGTGATAAGTTCCTTGTGGCCAGATTTTATGTATAGAATTTTATATCTGAAATTAAGGTATGGCATGTTCATTCATTATGTGAAGATAGGTTGTATTTTGATACTCTTATCTATAATGATGAAGGCTTTATGCATTAGAAGACTGTGGCTATTTATTAATTATATTATATATTATTAATCAAAAAGGTTATAATTATATCGGAAGGCAGATTTATTAAAAGGAAATATCTCTCTTCTGCTAGCCCTCTGTTTACTATCTCACTGTTACAGTTAATGTTGATCTCTAGCTGTACACGTAATGACATAATTACATTCCTGTAACTATTCTTTGGGTATTTTGTAACTTTTATTTTTTTCATCTGATACTAGTAAATTGATTTGATTTTTACCATAATTTTATAACAAATTTGGTCGAAATTGTAATTAGAAAATCCAGCTGGAAACTTACCAGTTGATCGGACACTGGAGAGAGTTGCTGAACAATTTTAGCTTCAGCGAGAAACTTCGCAAGTGAGATCAATGTTCATATAACACGATTGTGTGTAGCAAAGTCTTGGTACTTAATTCATTCCTCGCTTTTAAGTATTGATTAAAGAGAGAGTACTTCTGTATTTCTTCTGCTCTGCCATTCAGCATTAATATTTATCAAGTTAACTTATTAAGTTAATTTATCATTAGTTAACTGGAAATTCCTGATTTTATGAATATAAATTTGTTCTAGCAGATAGCACAATATTATTGTGTATAGCAGCCATGGTAGGCCTACATAATAATCGTTTTGTGGCAATCAAGTGTAACTTAATGAATAAAGTTTAAGTTAGTTTTCATATTTTCATTTGTCGATGCATACACACACACACACACACACACACACACACACACATACACATATATATATATATATATTTAGTAACATATGTTTAATGCAGGAGTCGCAGATTTTCACGTCTTATGATTGCTGACTTGAACCGAGCCGCTAACGAGTCTGTTGAGTTTTTTGAGCACAATGGCCGCCCTGGAGCTCATCTACCAACTAACAAGGTCCTCCAGAATTTGGCAAAGAATTGTAGCGCCGAATGTGTCTTTTCTTCATTGAACAGTTGGTCAGAGACAATCAGGTCGATTCCGAAAATAGCCAACTGGCAGGCAAGTTATTTCTTATGGGACATTTTAGTTGGTGCCTATGAATATGTTAGTATTTATTGCTGCCTGTCTAGCAGTCATGTATTTTAGCGTCAATACTATAGTTTATTTAATTTGAAGACAATTCTCATTGTGAGGCTATTACTGGTATTGGAATTGTTTCCTTCCTATTTACGAGTTTGTGTACAGTAAACACTTGCTTTGTGTTTATAGGTTGGAGACTATAACACGAGTCGTATTGTCACCCGTATGGGGGAGGCAAGGAATACCTGAATGCCATAAATATGCTTCTTTTGACTCTTCCCGGAACAGCCTTGGTCTACAACGGAGATGAACTTGGAATGAAGGATGTTGTAACTGAGCCATCTATCAAGTACCTTTTTCCACAGGTAATTAATTTAATCCATATTGAATACATGCACTATGCTTACTAAGATTACCGCTACTGTGGTCCTGCTTTTGAAAGCGCTATAGAAATTCGCAAGATTTTACTTACCGGTACTTTACTAGGCTTTCATTCATATTCCGTAATTTTTATGTCTTGATTTATTATAAGAATTGCTGTGATTTTCTACAATGCTTTTAGGATTTGATCTTCCGTATTGGTCAGCATTCTCCTATGCAGTGGTCAGACAAACCAAACGCAGGGTTTACTCTGGGCACTCCATGGATTCCTATTGCTGAAGGTTACTCCGAAACAAACGTTGAGGTGTGCATTTTTGTATCATTACTTTTTAATTTATTAGTGCGGCTATGGAACAGTTAATTTGGTATGTGAATGATTTCATTGGACAACACTGGGAGTTCATGGGGGAAAATAAGATTTTTGCAGCCTGAATTCAATCCTATTGAAAATGCAACAATATTATTGGTAATTGGATGTTGGCTTTGAACACATTATGTGAACGCGAGAGATTGTGAGCGCACTTGGATTTTGGACTCAGCGACTGTTTGTGAAATGCTGTTACTGAATGTAAAGAATGTAAATACTTCACTGAAAGTATTTAAAATTTTCAAATTAGTTCAGGTAGTAGTTTATTTTATTGGTTGCATTTTGGCAAATAAGTTTTTCATTCTTGATTGGATGATTGTAGTTGTGATCCTGTATGTGAACTTTACTAAATGTATTTTATTGCATAAAATTTACTCATTTTAACATGGCCAGCAAAAAGGTCATCAGTTAATTTTAAGCTGACATTAATTTGATTTGCAGGAATTTCTCTCGGCGGGCCTGGTTGGGGGTATAATGTGATTTGGGGTATAATGTGACTTGGGGTATAATGTGATTTGGGGGGTTAACATCTTTAAAAACTTTGAAAATTTTAAAAATCACATTGGAAATATTAAGGTAGTCTGATTTTTGGGGGTGTATATATACCAATATACCCCCTCTCCCCCGTCGCTATGCCTCTGTTTCTGGCATCTTGAAACTTGTTCTATGTCCCAAGTGATGTGCACACTTTCTACAGGCGGAAACGGCGCACGGTTCTGGCACAGGCCACATCAAGGTCTTTCAGTCTGTGGCCGCACTTAAGCAGGAGCCTTCCGTTCAGTGGGGCCAGTTCAGCGTTGCGCTCAACAAGAGCGTTGTGTTCTTTGTTCGTCAGGCGGAAGGATTTGCTGGATTCTTGGTCGCCATCAACTTTGGACCACACGCATCGACAGTAGTTTTCAGAGAAAGCAGTCTCAAGGATCTGCTGCCCGAGAAAGGCGAGATTGTTGCAACTACCCACAATTTCGGCGAGACTGGTCGCCACGAAAACTACAGAGAGGGGACGACGATTAATCTGGGTGCTGCCATCTATCTGAAACCCGCAGAGGGAATAGTTCTGAAATGGGTGCCCGAGGTTTCTTATCTGTAGTTTCATCAGTGCACATGTATTATTAATCTATAAGATCTGAATTCTTTTATTTTTCCTTTAGTTATGTAATCTAGGTTTTTTTGGGCAGCTGCACAATATTTTGTTTTCGTGAGAAGACAACTTTTACATTTGATTTTTTCTTTATCGATCTTGGTAAAAATTAACGTGGAAAAATCATGATAGCCATGTACTGCATATTCAGTGCAATTTTTTTCATTGTTTAAGAATTCATCAGAAAATATAAATTGTAATATATAAGTTTCGTTTCTAGTAGTATACATACATAATTACTGAATGAATAACAAAATACAAGGCAGCCTTGGGTATTATCCTTTTATGATGCCAACAAACCTGACATTTAGGCTTCCTTCCCTTTTCCTTATTTGGAAATTCACCCCTTATCTGGGCATCCAAGTTATTATGTGTAGTTACGACCAGTGGCATAGCCAGGATTCCAGAATAATGGGGGCACTTCCACATTTTTTGGCCTAAATGTCTTGACGAACAAGAAAAGGTCGTCTCAAACGCTTTTAAAGTCTGCTGTCTGGTGCGTTTTCCTCGATCTAACACTACCCACTACCCCCTTCCCATTTACTCACCGGTTTGGAGACAAATCTCAGATGACCAGTCCTGATTGGTAGGTCTTTTGCCTGTCTATTGTCAAATCCGAGTGAAATCAAAATTATTTTTTTGGTAAAATTTGGCCCGAATAAGGGGGTCCCGACTCCCATTTACATTACGATGGAATTTACCTTTCAAAGTGCCCACCTGAATTTCCTGAGAACATCAGCAGAAGCATTTATTCTAAAAAAGTAAAATTATGTGCAGATGTCATTTCATGGAAAGTGTGTAGGTGTGTGGCCTATGTTGCTAAAGTTCATAAAATACTTACAAAGAAATGTCATGCAATTGTAATTCCAGTCTTTTAACAGTACACTAAACAAATAAAACCATAATTAGAGAGACAAAATGTCAAAATACTTTGAATCATCATTATATAAATTATTTGTTGCGAAGAGATCCAGAAAAATATTAGATGGGGAATCAATCAAAATACACTTACACATACTTACGTATTAAATAACATATAATTGCAGATATATTGACAAATGATCAATAAAATCCTCTTGAATCAATGAATTTGTCAGTACTAAACTAACGATACTGGACAATAATAATTAAAAATTATTATACAGCCAATTACAAAGTCAACACAAATGCTAGTGTGATATTCTATGGCTATGCCATATGTGAAAACCAATTCAATATGAATGGCTAACATGTTGACTACTAAAATGCCACTTATGTCACTCGAGGGACCATCCCAATTGCTCGACAGTATTTAGACATTACCCGGGCTCAATGACAAGAATGATAAAAATGACAAAGAGGAATGACAAAAAGTTGGGAATGACTGCATGCTGTTGACTAAGTTTTCAACCTGGTTGTTGCCTGCCAATTTAGATTTCTATCACTTGGCAAATAGTGTCTGCATTAGGAAAGTTCAAATTAACGCAGCACAAAGATTCGAATTGTGTAATGATGAATGCTCGTGTGGAATTATACGAGGAATGGTGAAAATTCAACGCAATACTCGAAAGAAACCAGTACAAACGCGTCTCGGAAAAAACAACTTGAGACGAAACGTGAACAGCAATTTGAAACACACAATACACCAGTTAATGAAATTCAAAAACGGTTAACAGACTGCACAATCACAGGAAAATTTGATTGAACAAAACAATTCTGCTTTTAGAAATGAGGCTAGAACATTTCCTAACTAAGACCATTATGAAAAGTCTGTCCTACAGCAGACCGTAGTCTAAAAATACTTTAGGTTTGGCACTTCTGGCAGAGGAGGCCGAAGCCCCATCGGCAGGCCCTGCAGCCGAATCAGACCTAGAACCACTTCTTGTGTTACTCGGATTGGATTTATCGCTTGGATTTGGCGGAAGAGTTCGACCAGAAGTTGGTCGAACGACGCAGACGGTCGATTCAGGTCTAGGATCGGCGACGCCAGTTTCATCACTTTGGTCGCCCGGCTGCTTCATCTGCGAATCTGTCGCGACTCTCGGCACGGCGCCGGAGTTGCCCGAACCGTTTGGAGCGCCGGTCGCGGCCGAGCGAGGTCTGACGGTTCGGTCTTTTGGAGTGGAGTGCTGCGGCGAGTTTGTGCACCGGGCTCACCGCCTGCTGAAATGAATGAACTAGATTCCGGACGTTTCCGGGATTATACTGGGAAGCGAGTCCCGGGTCGCAGGAAGCGTTTGGATCCGGCGCCGGACTCGGCTGCAAAGTGCCGGTCCTGCACGGCGCCGCCTTTCGCGTGCTGCTGACCTTCGACCTGTTTCGATTCGGGTCGAAGTTTTACCGGTCGGAGATCTACGTCGCCGTGGTGCGGCGGCTGTTCGCGGGGCTTACCCTTCGGCTGCGCCGCATGTGCGCCGTTCGCACGGCTTGCGCATCCCGAAGATGAAGGTGCTGGGTTTCTCGGAGCGTCGTGTTTGGCGCCCCGACGAACCTCCTCTTTTCCACCAGAAATGTAACCAGGCTGGGTAGTCTCGTGACTCCCGAGGTTTGCCGCAAACTGGTCTTCGTAGCAACTCTGCGATCGCGCCGCTCGCAACCTCCGACTTTCGGGAACCGGTGCCACGCTCTGTTCGGCGAACGTGGAACCAGCCGTCTGGTCACAACGAGGGACCGAGGAAATCGGAGCGCTTCTTGGCATTTGAGCATTCCGATGACACCACTGCTCCCGATCAGCGCCACCCTTGCCGCCACCGTCGCTCTGTTGGACAATGACCGATCTCGACGCCATCACCGGTCGAACCTTGGGTCTGGCCGGACTCGGGGTCGACAGCATCGGCGAACTTTCAAAGCTGGTCTTGTTCGGCAGAGTCCGGTGTCTTTTGTCGGACTCTGTACGAGAGGAAATATTCATTTCAGATCTGAATGGCTTTAGAAGTCCTTTCACGCGATCGCTCGACTCTTCGTGAATTGTCGGACGACGCGGTCGCAAAGGCTTCTGGGTAATATCGCTCACAGATTCAATATTTTCGTCAAGGGCCACTTGCTTCTCAACGAGTAGTTTACGCTAAAAGAAAAAATCACATGAAATTTTTAAACAGTTTAATCTTTGAAATTTTATATTCAAAATCAACTTAATGATTTTCAAATATGCCAATTTCTTCAGAATATAAACTTATTGAAACTAATTTCAAAGAATTCAAAATTTGACAGCAAAATCTTAGTTTTAAAATTGTCAGAAGATATCAAAAAATAGTTCCCTGAGAAATAAAATGGAAAGTAAAATCCGTACAAAATACTAAAATGAACCACAAAACTGCATTGCAATGTGACTCTAAATTAAAACAGATTAAATGAAAATACAAATATTTTTTAAAAACATGGACCACTGTCTACCCGAGACTTTGGCGATTGGTTGCACTCGTGAAGAAATTCATCCAGAGATATTGGAAAGTCCTCCCTCTCTGCAGCGGTATTTGTTGAAATTTCTCTACTACGATTGCCAGTATTTGACGGTAAAGAATTTCCAACACCAGTTCTCCTCTGGTTTCCTACAGCCATTTTGCATTTCAAAATGTAATTTTGTGACATTGCCATGATGCGGATGTGACCATTATGTAACCCTGTGTTACACAAACATTCTGCACGTTAAACAGTGATGCAATCGGCAGCGCAAAGGGTTCAAGTACAGTCAGAACCATTTAATATCATATCAAAGGTTCTGCTCAAATTTTTTGAAACCATATGTGGATTACTGTATGACAAAATGATCTCTCAACTGCAATCTCTGATCAATGCATTTACCATCACTAGATATATGTTTAATTGACCATTGCCTGGCTGAAAGAGCTATTTTTCAAAATAGTTATGATTGTGTTTTGACTACTGTAATGTTACTTACTTTATAGTCCTTCCGGATTAGTTACCACAGTAATCTTAACTTTAATAATAATAATAATAATAATAATAATAATAATAATAATAATAATAATAAATACTCAAACATATCATAGATTTCCTTCTATGGCATAAGAATAGTTACTGAAATCAGGGTTTTAATGGATATTTTCTAAATTCAATTTGCAATACTGCTTACGGTAGGAAAGCCACAGTCAAACATCAATATCTGTGCACCATAATGAGAAAATTAAGTGGAAAGGAAAAAACAATATAACAGTCTCAAATTTGTAAAATATATTATTTGCCAAAATAAACACATTAATTACATGGCTTGCGTGAATAAGGTACATAAATAGTAAAATATAAATAAATGGCGTCAGTCAATACATACTTGTTTTATTCTGCCTACTCTGGTCCCAAGAATCCAATCCAGTTGACATATTCAGTGGCATTTCGTGATTTATCAGGCTTTCACCTAAAGGAACTAATTAACAACAGGGGTCAGTGAACACCAAAAGAATTCCTTTTAAAACTAGTTTTACACAAACACAACCCTCTTACAAAACATGCTGATCACAATGTTCTATAAATCATGCATTCACTTTTTGCTTCACTTTTTTGCTTGGGGGGGGGCACAATTTTAAAAACGGTTGGCAACTAGAATTATAATTGAATTGTAACAGTATTGATTTTTGTTTTGATACTAAATAAACCATTTGATGTGCGATCAGTTGGTAAATTATCACAACAATACCATTGACCTTTCAACTCATAGCAAACCATAATTTAACCCTTCGAACACTGTCAGCCTGTAAGTAAAACCAATAAACCAATAACCCTGGGTCCCCGAGACCTAATGTGCGCTCATCCCCGAGGATAACAATTATACGGTCATCATGCTAGAATGGTATCCCAGATTCAAAGGGTTAAGATAATTCAAATATTATGAATGCCAATACAAGGAAGACACTAAGGAATGCAACAGTGACCGTATAGTATGCAGTAGTCGAGAGCATTATACATACCGACAGATCCAGAGCTGCAAGAAGTGTTCTCCGAAGCTGGCGACACGCCAGAACCATCCAGACTACTGCCCCCATTACCATTTTCTCGACCTTTCCCCTTGAAAAATCGACAGGCATACAAAAAAAAACTCAATGTAAAACAAAGTTATTCTAAACAAATAAGTAAATAAAATATTGCGAATTTCTATAGATGGCTTGATTGGCTTGCGTGAATAAGGTACATAAATAATAAAATATAAATAAATGGCGTCAGTCATTACATACTTGTTTTATTCTGCCTACTCTGGTCCCAAGAATCCAATCCAGTTGACATATTCAGCGGCATTTCATTACGATCGTGAATCAGATCAGACTTTCACCCAAAAAAACTATTGTTTCTATTCATGGTCATGCTCATAGAAATAATTATTCAGAACCTGTGCATTCCTAATTTCTACACTTAAAAACAAATGACAATAAAATCCATACTTTTATCATCTGCTTTGCTTTCTTTACAAAGTTTGCCGTTATGCTTCTTTGCCTAACAAAACAAAATAACACATTACACGAAAAACACAACATTCCACACAGTGGCGGCTCCACCGGGGGGGCCCGTGCCCCCCCCATTGAGTGCCTGCCCCCCGTTGGGACCTATACTTAATGCTACATACATTAAACAACAAAAGGTTGGCACCCATGATTAAAAGTTGCCACCCCAACGCCCCCTTGCCAAATCCTGGAGCCGCCACTGAATCCACATAATTTATAAACACTCTTTCAAAGCCCAAGAGGGTTAATAAGAACTACAAGATTTAACCAAGTAACAAACATGGAGTTCTCTACCACCACCACCACAACCACCACCGAATACATGAGCACTAACTTGTTCTTAACGGGATCATATCTTTTGTGTTGCTCCATGAAACGCTCTTCCAACCTCTCCTTCTGCTGTCGCAGCTCGGCCAATCGCTCACTGCAAACCACAAGCCTCAATAAGAACCATTGTTAAACAACTAAACGAAAACATGAAACGGAATAGTCTACTCTAGAGACACTTCCTGATAAAACATTAAAAAGCTCGATTATAAAAGGCTATCCTCATGAATAATACTGGGTGTTATATTAATGAAGACTACAAATAATAGCTAGATATATGCCAAAATCAGAATCTAATAATAATAATAATAATTTAAAATAATAATAATAATAATAATAATAATAATAATAATAATAATAATAATAATAATAATAATAATAATAATGAAGATGATGAATCATGATGAATCTAATAATAATAATAATAATAATAATTAAAAATAATGATGAAGATGAAGATGATATGATGATGGTGATGCTGATGGTAATGATGATGGTGATGATTATTCAATACTATTCTCAACACCAAAGTGGACCCGACATATTGCTAAACCGCCGTACACATAGGCCTTTTGCTCGAATATGTGCTGATCTTTGCTCTCGAGTAGTTTCGTCAGAAGGTCTTGATTTTGCGAAATCAGAAGTTTCATCTGAACCATCAGGCTCTGATTGTCCTCCTCCAATTTCGCTGCCCATTGCAGTGTTTCCTAATAATTCCAAAATAAAAAAGTTAAACATTGCTATTAATTTTTACTCAGTCTTAACATAACTCACGACAAACTGTCAACTAATGAATACCGAGAATATTTCCAGAATTTCTGGTGCAAATTAGATTTATGCCATATTATAATAAAACAAGGAATTCTTAAATTTCTACAGATAAAACTACGCTTCAATATTATTATTAGACCAAATTACGTTCAATAAGATTTTGAATCTAATTGTATGTTAAGAACCAAAGGATGAGACTCAGGTCAGGTCAGGTCTTTGTCCTCCAGCTGTGTCCAGCTATTGACTGCTCCATGACATCTCTCCAAAGTTCTCTGTCCTTTGCTATTTCTTTCAAGGTCATTCGGTGTCTTCCGTCAGTTTTTCCGTTGAGATTCAACCCTGCCATGTGCAGATTCTCTTCCGATCTGTCCACCCATCGTCTTCTAGGCCTTCCTTTAGATCTTCTCCTCTGGTTTGTGGCTGAAAATTCTTTTTGGGTTTCTTACTTATTTTGAGACTACTGTACATCCAACATAATTGAAATAATCCATGCAAGAATTTACCAAATAACAAAAAGCACATTAGTCAGTCGATAGATACCTCCAAACGGAAGACCTGCTTCGAATGTTCAGCGTTTCTGTCACCGATCTGTTTGTTCAGGTCGGCATTTTCCGTCGCAAGTTCGTCGATCTTGGTCTTCAGCTGCTGCACTTCCGCCTTCGCCGCCCGAAGTTCCTTCTGACGTTCGCCCAGTTCGCCGTTCACTTTATCGTTTGCGTTGAGAAGCCTCAGGTTGTCTTCTCGCACGTGGAAGTAGTCGGCCTGGAGGGATTCCAGCTGGTGCGACTCCGACTTCAGGTTTTCCTTGTCGCGCTCGAGCATCGCCTTCAGCTGAGCGATCATTTCCTTCTCTCTCGACAGCTCCGAGCAGCGCTGCTGAAGGTGCTTGACGTCCGCCTTCGACCCTCGGTAGACGTCTCTGAGCGACGCGTGCTTGACCACGAGCTCTTCGTGCTCGGCGGTCAGCTGGTCGTGGACGTTCTGCAGTTTCCCCAGGTTCCTTTCGAGCGCGTCGTGGTTCGCCGCAAGGTCCTCGTGCTGGCGTCGAAAGTGCGAGACCAGCGCCTCGGCCCTGCTGCACTGATCCTGCAGGAGCGAGTTCTGGCCACCGAGCGACGCGTTCTCGGACAGCAGCGTCCGGTTTTCCACTTCCGAGGTGGCGAGCTGAGACTGCATGTTGTTGTGCTGGGTCTGGAAGGACAGCAACTGTGCCTGCCACATGGAAATCTGGGCCTGAAGTTGTTTAATGTGCTCCTGAAGTTCCAAGTTCTGTCGCTTTATGTTGCGATTCTCCTCCTCCAGCGTAGCATTCTGTAAACAACCGGTGCATTTACGAAACAAATGATACAAACTCGCATACTAGTCAATAAGCTCTCAATAAACAAGGAATTTGAACTGCTATGATGTTTTATGGTTTTGATACACCAATACAAATGTCTGATTGTTCTATAATTTTTATTTATCTATTCATTTTTCTATTATAGATCTTGTTATTTACTATTACTATTTCACTTTTCTTACTCTACCTAAGGTACCTCCTTGTGGGAACTTTGTTCCCTTCGGTATCTTGCTATTTCCATATAATTGTACCTATTTTACCTATTTCATTTAAATTGTAAAATAATCAAGTTCTTCTATGGATGTTATATCAAATACTATTATATTATAATAATCTATTATTGTAATATTATTAATTATAATTAAGTTCTTCTACAAATGTTATTATTAAGTTCTTCTACAGATGTTATTATGTAACTTTCAATGATTTTTATTCTTTGGAAATAATAAAAAAAATGATGATGATGAAAAAAACACGGCGCTAAAGACTTATTTTATCAGCAAATAACTCAATTCTTTCTGAGAGTCAAAGAAAGCAATTTTTAAAATATTAAATATTCCACACGATGCCAGTAAACCTAACTAATAACTACACCAAAAGCATGACTTAAAACAGCTCATACCACTCGTTCGAGCTTAATAATATGATCTTTAAGGTTGATGATGTCTTGTGTTGCATTTGGCGAGTTGCTGTAACGCTGAGTCACAACCAGAGTTCTAAAACAGCCATCAAACCATATCAGAAAATTGCAACCCGCCTTGAAATCCCTTGACTCAAAATAATTCATTTCTAACTTCCGATGTTTGACTCACCGAAGGATGAATCACCGTATCTAAACTTGAAACGATCCATGTTAAGGATGACAAACATTATACAAGTCCACAACCAGTGTTTTATCCAGACTCCAGGCCTTTGGGGGGAATTGAGGCTTTCGGGGGAAAAATTTACTAGGTTGGAGGGGAAAAGACACAATTCAATGCAAAGTTTGCGTAAGTGCTGAGATTTCTGGGAGGGATTGAGGTTTGGGGGGGGGGGGATCTCCCCTCCTAAGAGGCCTGTATAAAACACTGTCCACAACCATTCTTTTTGCTTAGAAATCAGTGTAGATGCAAAAAAGTTGCACAGAAAAACCACAGATTCTGCAGTTCTACAGACCTTTCTTTGCTGTGACTGCGGCCATCTGCATCGTCTCCAGAATTTTTCGATGATTCTATCTGTGACTGCATCTTCTTCACTTGACTCTTGTATTCATCGACTCTTCAGATGTGACACCAAAGTAAACAATAAATCATTAAACTCACAAAATACTTGTAACTTAAAATAAACAATAAAATTTCAATATCTCGCCATACTATAACAGAAATCACGATACAGCAAACCAAAATTTAACAGCTCAGTCGGGCTAATCACGAATAAATAAATAAATAAATAAATAAATAAATAAATAAAACACAAGACGCTAAAATTTCCGTGGAAAAAATCTATAACAAACCGACGCAATAATCACAGCAAAATATATCCTCATCGCTTGACAAAATTGGTAAAGCAACAAAAATTTCACTTGATTATCAGAAATATTCACCTCTTTTCCAACAATCGTATCTGTTCCTCTTGGCTTTGAATCCGTTTTTCATAGACGCCTTCCATTCTGCTCTCAAGAGTCCTGAAGGTTCTGAAATACGACAAAAAACCAATACACAAGCCCAATACACAAAAATACTTCATATTTATTGATTTAATCTTAGCTTTGGGTCTGAATGCTCTTAAACACAAGCAATTACTAAGAATAAGGAAAATTGATATATTTTTACTGGGAAATATAGGTCCCAATTGATTATCTATACTGGGAAACAAGGTCTTGCAATCTGAATGAATACGCCGCTCTATGCAATAGAAACGATACAAATTCTTCTCAAAATACTGGGGAAAAAACACAAAATCAGGTAGAACTTCCAATAATTTTAGCTTGACAAACATTCGTAAAGCCTGCAATTTCACATGTTTCAAGATGAATCAATGGAAACTTTAAGTCATTAAATGTGGAACTCTCTTATACTGTTATACTGGGTGGTGCAAAAAAACCGGACTATATTAAATGCAAACCTAAATGTGACTAGTTCAGTTTTTTTGTGTCACCCTGTAATATTGAATTTAAGGCAATAATCTGCAAACATCATTTATGAAAATTTGCTTTTATTGCAAGAATTACACGATTTTTGCAGAATGTTAGTGGCTTTGATGTTTCTAAAACCGAGTTCATAAAAATCAAAAAAATGTGCTTTCAATTCAGATGAATCAATGCAGTTTACCCTTCGTCCTGCGCCATTCCTGACATCACCGATTTCTCGTTTGTGATTGCGACAGACGTCAGCTGACGCTTTAGATTTTCCAAATCGGTCTGCAGCTGCTGGCATCGAATCTTTTCATGGACCAAGTCCTGCCCAACAAAAATTCAATATTTTATGAATAAACTAATCCAGTAAATGGGCTTAAAAATGACTTCACGTTTCATTTTCAGCTAATACATAATCTATGCAAAATCTCTCTCCAGAGTTTACTACCTAGAGACCTGTACACTGAGTATCATTTTACACTTCTCTAAAGACTTAGGTAATCATCAATACCATTATCATTATCACTAGCATCAAGTCAGAAAAGAACAGAGAAAAGAACCAATGAATGGCAGTATTTATTCTAGGTCTGTTTTTTTTGGGGGGGAGGGGAATTCCCCCCAAAGTTTGAAAATTCCCAAAAAATTTCTATATGTTGCATCAAGGATTTTGGGCAGACAAGCCATCTCCCCCCCCCAATGTCAAGGTGGCTAGAATAAACACTGAATGAATGGGACCTTGGGAAGGCATGCTACGTAGCAAGAAACTTTTTTGAGTCCATCAAACAAAGTGAACTTTCCCATTTCAGCCACATATCATGAGATATTTGTACGGTGAAATTATACAATACACAGAAGATGGCTCACAAAAACAAGGAAAATCCAGGAGAAGTTGAAAGGACAACATCATGCTCGGACTGGTGAAAGAGGAGAAAAAGGAGAGATACAAGTAACAAAGGTAGAGAGTGGAAGAAGCCCATTCACGGTGCAGTCTACCATCACAGCAAGGACGACCTAACCCTTAGGCCTCGTAAGGCCGGTATTTCGGCTTCTTGACGTATTGGTTATGCCGATGACCGGGACCAAAGGGTTAATAGTTTAAAATCCAATGCAAATAACTAATGGAAGCCAACTTCTCGCAGTGTTCCAATAGTCTTCTTATCGACTGTGGCGCTCTGAATGATTCCAAGATTTTCCTTTTCAAGCTCAGAAAGGTTGAATTCAAGGTCCTTGCTTCGCTCGATCAAAGGCGCCAAAGCTGTAAATGTAAATGAAGAACCAAGAGATCGTGGCATTCGGAAATTTTTCATTATAAAAAAGCATAGGCTTCAATTCAAAGCGAGACATTCGTCTTACAACTAGGCTCGAAAATATAGGCAGCCGAGCAAAACCTGCTGTACAAACTGGCTAGTTGATTTAAAGCATATTGGAACCTGTACGTTACGGAAATTCAACTCAACTTGAAACATAAGTCAGCTATGAATACTAGAGTTCAGACTACTTACTTTTGAATACTAAAGTCCAGACTACTTAGTTTTGAATACTAAAGTTCAGACTACTTAGTTTTGAATACTAAAGTTCAGACTACTTACTTTTGAATACTAAAGTTCAGACTACTTACTTTTGAATACCAAAGTTCAGACTACTTACTTTTGAATACTGAAGTTCAGACTACTTACTTTTGAATACTAAAGTTCAGACTACTTACTTTTGAATACTAAAGTTCAGACTACTTACTTTTGAATACTAAAGTTCAGACTACTTACTTTTGAATACTAAAGTTCAGACTACTTACTTTTGAATACTAAAGTTCAGACTACTTACTTTTGAATACTAAAATTCAGACTACTTACTTTTGAACTCAAGGTCGAGTTCCGTAAGTTTCGAAGTAAGGTCATCAATGGTAGACTCCTTTAAGAGGAGGTTCTGCTTCAGTTTTTTATTTTCTTTAGCGGCAACAGATTTGTCTTTCTTCACTTTTTCCACTTCGGTCTCGAGGTCCTTCAACTGCGCCTCAACGTCCTCCAAACGTCTGCAAGATCGCTTGAGGTCTTCGATCTTTCGCAGCAGCTGTGCGTTGTGATTCTCTTGGATCTCGAGCTCCTGTTCGACTTCTCTGATCCGTTCCTTCGACGAAGCGACGCTCTTCTGGTTCTCCTGCTTCTCCGCGTTCAGACTGGAATTCTCGCGCTCCAATTTCTCCAGCTGACGGCCTTTCGCTTCCGACTGCTCCAGACTCTGCTCCAATCGTGCGCTCAGCTTCGCCGCTTCCTGCTCGAGAACGTCGATCCTCGACTCGGTCGCCGTCGTCGCAGATCCGATACTCTGCTTCAGGTTCTGCAGCTCCGAAATCAAAGTGGAATTTTCCAGTTTCAGCGCCTCCTTCTCCGAAGTCACTTTCTGCAAGGCCTCCACCGTCCGAACGAGCTTCTGGTTTTCGATTTCGAGCGTCGACAGCTCGCTTTCGAGCCTCAGCTGTTGGCCGGAGGACAGTTCGAGCGAATCGACGTTTCGTCTCAGCTCTACGTTTGCCAACTCGAGCTTCCGGCTCTCCGTCTCGAAAGCCCGGCATCTCTCCGCCTCGTCCATCAGGTGTCTGCTCCTGCGGTTCAGAGTCTTTCGCTCGTGCTCCAACTGCGCAACCTGGGCGATTAACCCTTTCATGCCTTCGCCGAGTTTCTTATTTTCCGACTCGAGGTCTCTAACTCGCAGGTCGTTCGTCTTTTCGCTGCGGTCGCGCAGCGCCAGCATCATCTGCGACAGTTGGCCGTTTTCCTTTTCCAGTTCCTTTACCTGTCTTTCCGACGTCTCTTTCAGAACCTCGACGGTCTCCTCGAGATTTTTCTTTTCCCGCACGAGTTCTTGATTCGCGTTCTTCAAGTCTAAACAGCGCTGCTCTTCGCGTCCCGCGGTTTCGAGGAATTTGTCAACTTTTGCGGCCAACCTTGAATTTTCTTTCTCCAGCGCCAGCATCTTAGAAGCGTTTTCCAGCATCGTATTTTCCTTGATCTGCTCAAGATCTTGCTTGAGGCGCTGATTCTCCAGCTCAAGTCTAAGCACCTGGGAGTTAACCGCCTGAGAAAGCTGGTCATACAGAGAATTTGAAGAACCTGCACATCAATCAGTCAGCCAATCAGTCAATCAATCAATCATTCAATCAATCAAACTAACAAATAACTTACACGTGTGAAACTAATCAAGAAAAAGACAATTGATCTCAATTGTTAACAGCATGGCTATATGAAATTCTCAATGTACCCTTCAAAGTTAAAATTCCACTCATGATAAAACACAGTAAACACAACAGTTAAAATAAAATAAAAAGTAAAATCACATTAAAACAAGAGCACTAAATACAGACATAAAATAACTTCAGGTTGAACAAATAGAAGACCTGGACAAGATGGAATTAATACTTAATACTCATCGAGGCAAATTTACACCTGCCTCAGGTAATAAGACAGGTAACAGTGAGCAATGATTAATTATTTAAGTAGATACTAGAAATCATGAAAGAAGCACACCCTTGTGCATCGCATCCGATGCTCCTTGCAGTTCGTCTTCCATCTGAGCGTCTGTAATGGCTTCTCTTTCGTGCTCGAGTCGAGAATTTTCTTCAATCAGGTTCTGAGCCTGGATGCGATGTTTATCACATTCCTGACAAAACAAAAACAAGCATTTGCTTTCAAATCCGGTATAAAACTACAGTAGAACCTCATTATAATGGACTCAATTATAATGTACTGCAGGTTATAACATACTGCAGGTTATAACGTACACCCTGTTATAACGTACTGCAATGTGCAGTCCCTTGTGACGTGCTGCTGTATAAGATGTTGCTGGGTATAATAATGTACCTCGGATACAACACACTAAGTTTTACGGACCCACTAAGTACAGTATAATGAAGTTCTACTGTACATATAAAATCACAAAAACAAAGAGCTGTGGTAAAGATATGTGGTCGTTTAAAATGCATGGCTTTCTAAATGGCGATTACTATTTCAGCAGGGACTGCCGAGGCAAATGGATTACACACTGTTATAAGGTAAAACAAAGCATCTCATAAACAACAATTGCTTCCAGGAAAATCCTGGTCAATGCATTCTAATATTATGTTCTGACTATTCCACATCATAGTAAATTTAATGAGACCATTTATATTGTGACTTTTCCAATAATCGAGGCATTTACTGAAAATAAATAACCTTGTTCAACACATCTGGGATTCATGATATCAGACCGATGCCAACTTTATGGAACGCGACAATGACGATGGTTTATAATATAATAGGTCTATTCAAGTTAATAAAAGAATAGGTTCTACACAAATCCATCCAGGATAGGATGTCAAAATAAGGAAGCTGTTCAAAACTGGAACCAATGACCGAAAAATGATTCATTACTCAATCCTCGATAGTCATAGTTATTCGTGGAAACCGATTTCTGTCCAAGAACAACATCTCTGCACTGCTATTTTGTTGACAGAATCATCTTCTGCCAGAGAGATTTATTTATCTGACCAAAAAAAAATTCAAAACAAACAACCAGAGAAAACTGAGCTGTACCAAGATCAGAGCGTCTCTCTGTTCTTTGTACTTCTTTAGCTCATTTTCCAGTCCCTTGACGGTCTCGATTCTCTTGTGAGCAGCCTTCAACTGCTCCTCCATGACAGAACGGCTCTCGAACAGGACGCCGTTATCCTGACGAAGTTCTTCGACTCTGGACTTGTAGAAATCCAAATCGACCATCTTCTCTTTGTATCGCTGATTGTCTGCCTCCAAGCGTTCACAACGACTTGCCTGCAAGAGAACATTCTCAGTTCATTGGCAACAATTCTCTAGAAAACTTCGTTACGAACAAATTTTCAGTAATCCAGTTCTTTTTTGCCAAATACTACTTTCATTCATCCTCCAGCATGTTCTCAGCACTACAGAAAATTTAAATTCTACAAAAACTGGATGCTTAACGTTTGGCAATAACTCTATGAATGAATCAGACCCTGCTACAGATTCAAATTTCAATACATCAATATACCTGTAGTTTAGAGCTATTATTATTATTATTATTATTATTATTATTATTATTATTATTATTATTACTAATAATAGTAGTAGTGGTAGTAGTAGTAGTAGTAGTAGTAGTAGTAGTAGTAGTAGTAGTAGTAGTAGTAGTAGTAGTAGTAGTAGCAGTAGTAGCAGCAGCAGCAGCAGGAGCAGTAGTAGTAAATATCTCTCTCCCATGGCATTGGTATTCATCTGGTTTCCAAGCTTGGATTTTGATGATTCATTTGTTGATGTCTCTTGCATTATAAGAGCAGTGCTATAGAAGTTATCGATAAAGTACAGAACATGAAACTGCCCAATATCAGAACAATCTTTTCACTGACCTTCTCCTGTAAGCTATCCAACTCATCCTGAAAGCTTTTGACAGCTCTTGCATCCCGAGTCAATTCCAGATTCTAGGAAAACACGACCACCATACAACAATTTTTACAGAAGTGCAGTGCAACAAAATCATCTAGTTCGAACAACCTTAACCCTATATTGTACCATGCTGCCTGGTTAACCCTACGTTCACTATGCTGCCTGCCGTTAACGTTGTGCAATGTAGGGTTAAATGAATTCACAAGACACGAGTCTTGGTTATATTCAGAATTACAGTAAATTTCCCATTCACCAAGTCATTCATTCGCTCATTCAGCCTGACAGCAAAACAAACAAGACCAGCGATTTGTGACAATATCGTATCGCGGCAAACATTCTTGGCAAATGCATTGAAACCGCAATTCACTCTGCAATAACTGATAGTGATAATATTATCTGAACATGGCATATTTTGTCTCATGAGCTGGGCCTTTACTGATATACAATCTGTAAAACCAGAGTGTAACAACAGCAGCAGCAATGACTCAACTTTGTTAGGGGTTAATTTGCATTAACTAATGAAACAGCAATCATAAACAGTGACATTTATACTGCCTATCCCAGAAGATAACTCTAAAACTATCAACTCCTGAACACATCAAATAGAAAAAGTCAATGTTGTAAAAAATACCTCATTTTTCAGCTTCTGCATTGTTTGCTTCAGACTATCAACTTCCATTTCTAACTCACTGACTGCATCATCGCGATCTTCCCTTCAAAGAATAAACATACATCAAGAAAACATTATAACTAACAATCGGGACGTAACAGAAACATTGCTTTTATGATTTCAAAAACGACCGACCAACTTGGCAACATATAGGACTGCTATTTATAGAAATTCATACTGCACATGGGCAGCAAATTGGAATATATCCTGTGTTATTAGAAGAATACCGGTAATCAAATGAGATGACAATAAATCAACAATAGCGTAGATTCCATTACTTACAGGTCGTGTCGCAGTTTACGTAGCTTGGCCTTGCATTCGGCCAGTTCCACAACGAGGCGATTCTTGTGCGATTTTGTCATCGTGACACTCGGAGCAAATCGACCGATGGTATCTGGTACCCCACTGTCCATGACGGAGATGGAATGCAGAAACGACTGGTCGAATTCTGCCTCGTCAATTGTCGACCGCAGAGATTTTATTTCCTAATTACCAGAAGATTCGACAGTTTCACTTATAAGAGTCTGCAATGATTACAAATCTGCGAAAACATCTAGTATTTCGCCCCTAAAATTCATACTGTGAGTTCTGCTCTTGAATTCAAAAGGGACAAAAATTTAAGTGAATGTGGCTTCTGTTCATACAATTACAATCGAACATTTCATAAGAATTACATATTCAAAAAAAAGAAATAATTTACATCACTTCGTACTCTCTTCCAATATGACCGAAATGGAATTAATAATAATAATAATAATAACGTTATTATTATTATTATTATTATTATTATTATTATTGACAATTTCATATAGCACAATATGCATAGCGAAGGCTAAAGTCAAGAGCGCTTTACAAGGGACCCTAATAGGAGATGTTAAATAAATATGACCTATATAATTATAATCCTCGACGTTATTCATATTAGGCCATAGCTCATATAAGCAGGTCATATTAAAATTCAATTGTCAGATTAATATAAATCATCACAGACTGCATCATCCACCAATCCGCCTATCGCAGGGGGCATTCAACAGAAACGGCAGTTCTGCGGATCGTGAATGACCTGACTGAATCGGTGGCCAGTGGTCGATTGGCACTCATCTGTCTCCTTGACCTTTCGGCCGCCTTTGACACGGTCGACCACGGAATCCTTTATGAACGTCTCGAGCGGTCCTACGGACTTAAGGGGGCAGCCTTAGCGTGGATCCGCAACTACCTTGTGGGCAGATCACAGTCGGTCAGCTGGATGGGTTGCATGTCGACCTCCAACCGGGTGCAATGCGGCGTTCCTCAGGGGTCGGTTCTGGGACCATTACTATTTATCCTCTACACCGCCGACATCGGCTGTGTTATAGAGGGACAAGGATTCACCATGCATGCTTATGCAGACGATGTTCAGGCATATTCATCATGTCAACCGTCGGAAGCCGGAGTCCTTCGCTCACGAGCTGAGACCTGCATTGCAGCAGTTAAGGCATGGACGGACCAAAATAGACTATCGTTGAACCCGTCAAAAACCGAATTCCTCTGGCTGACCACTCCACGGAAACGTCACCTCATTGATCGCCCGACTTCGTTGTGGAGGGAGTCGTCATAGCACCTAGTAGACAGTTGCGTCTACTGGGTGTACTCCTGGAAGTCGCCACGTTTGAAGAACATCTGAATAACATTATCCGATCGAGCTATTACCACTTGCGCCGGATCAGACAAGTTCGTCGCTATCTGCCTACCTGCGGCCGCGACGGACCTCGTCCCGTGCACCAGTGGTCGCCGAGTCGACTACTGTAATAGTGTGCTATCTGGCGCGCCCCACACAGTCAACTCAATCGACTTCAGGCGGTGCTGAACGTCTCGCCCGCCTCATCTATCGCTCCAGATGGGGAGCACATATCACTCCACTCCTGAAGGACCGATTGCATTGGTTAAGGATCCGCGAGCGGTAGCGTTCAGCGACACTGGCTGACGCATCGCGCCCTAAACGACCCTCATTGCCCGACATATCTCTCCGAGCTGATCGTGAGAACTACAGCGATTGAACGTCGTTCCATACTTCGATCCGACACACTGCTCAACTGGTTGTCCCTCCTCCTCTTCGGACAGCGGGTCTCGGAGACAGATCCTTCCGGCGTGGCAACCCTGCTTCGTGGAACCTGCTCCCGAAGACAGTCACAACTGAGTCACTCCCTGAGCGGTTCCGGAAGCAGTTGAAGACGCACCTGTTTAACAGCTCGTTTTTGTAAAGCGCTCTTGACTTTGCCTCGATTGACATGTTTACTGCGCTTAAAAAATTGTCTTGCATAATAATAATAATAATAATAATAATCATCATGATAAGATAGAAAAATTGGAGAACAAAACAACAACATACAAAACAAATCTTACTAACTTACCGTATTGACAGTCCCATAATGAGATCACAACATTACAAGACTAAAGTGCCAGCACATATTCATAATCCACTCAGCATTATAAGCCACTACATTCGGTTGTGATCTGTTAAAAAGCATGCTGACAGCTTAACCCCTTAACTGGGCAACTATTTGTAACTCAGTGTAAAATGGACGAGCGTTACTCGGGGCGCCCAGTTAAGGGGTTAAAGAATACACCAGGACTAGAGGCTCTGGATGTTATGCACTGTTTGATATTATAAAGTTCACTGAAAATTAATTTTAGAAATATATCCATCCACAGTTGGAATTCAAGACATGACTTGCAACTTGAAAGCAGGCACAGAAAGCAAAATTAGCGTCATCAAGAAACTGTCTTGAGCTATTTTTGCAGTTAATATATTAAAAGATGGTGTAAAAAATAGGATACGAGTGCCCGTCGTGTCTAAACTCTGTACCTGGATGTATTCGTCCCGTTGCTGGATTAGCTGCGTCAGATGACCATACACAGTCAAGGTCGTGTCCTCTGACCCTTCCAACAGAAGACGAGAACCGATGACATTCGAGTTTACATCTTGAAGCTGAAGTAACAAATAAGTCGATTTACAACTCACGAGTTCACAATGCCAGGCACAAAAATAACACATATTTTCTCTCGCAACAGATCTCTGCGTCTATTGTCTTAAGATGTTTCTGTTTTAATTTCCTGATAATGTATTGTGTCTGAATTCTTCTTCTAGTGTAGGCCTTTCTTTGGCAGCCATTCAACAGCATCAGGTTGAGCCTGATGCAGTTTCAGAGCCCTCCTCTGAAAAAGGCAGTGGTTCTCAATGTGTGGTATGCACACCCCCCTCCCCCAGGGGTACAAAATGGACTTTCCAGGGGGTACGCGAAAGGCAGCGGAATTCTTATGCATTGATGTCTGATAGTAAGAAATTTCGCTAAAACTGTTGGTAAATTTGATTTTCCTCTAACTGCAATGACAAGATATAGGTCTTTTTTGCACTGTTCTAACCCGTCAACCCTTGCTTTACCCTATCACCATGTGGTATTGGAATCTTCCTTGGTTAGAGCGATCGCCCAGCGTGGATCCTACTGAGAGAGGGATATTTTGATCCTGATTAGTGATAAACGAATTAGTCCAATGCAGTCTGACTAGGTTTGAAGACATTATTATATTTTATGATCAAGATATTGCCATGTCTATGCCTTAAAATTGGAGCCTACTTTCTTAAATTTACTTCAAAAATTCAGGGGCACATGGGGCACAGCATTCAAATCGACATGAGGACTTCACTACCATAATGGGGCACAGTATTCTGCAGTAGAATAGCATAATACCAGTTTGCTTTAAGAAGCCTGCAAATGAAATTAACTAGGTAAACAAAAATTAAAATATTTTCAATTTCATCTAGAGAAATATATCCAGGCTGAGTTAACGATGAAGCCAAACAAGTAATTGATCATCGTAGCAGTAGAATTCATTAGCCAGTGCAGCCTCTTGCTACAAAAACTTCCACCATTTTGTCTCTAGACCAGTGATCAAAACTAGGCCCACGCTCACACTGGGTACTACACACTCCAAAGAGGAATTTTCTAATTTTGTGTGCATTCAGCTATACCTATTTATTCACAACACTAGTCAAGAGCAAACATCATAAGCCTCAAAATCACGGCCAAAGCAAGTGCAACACAATTTGGCAAACGAATTAGAAGACACAGACCATAAAGATGCAAGTCAAAATAATTCACAAACTCTCCATGATTGGGAAATCACAGAAAGAATCACTCAGGAAAATAGAGACAGTCAAAAAAGGTGTTTCAAAGAATTTACTTATTAAACTACGAAGATTTAGACACTACAAAGGCATTCTCTATTAACAGAAGGAACCAAATGATAGCATGATCCCTGTCTACCATACAGTGGATCCCACTTAATCGCATACCGCTTACCATAATTGCATAACCCGCATAATCGCATAACAACATAAAAACCCGAACCAGTGTTTTGTCTGTACAATTCATTATCAGACGTCCCGGCTATTCGCATAGCCCAGTTAATCGCATAAGCAAGGCACCTATGCAATTAAGCGGGTTTCACTGTACTAAATAAATAACTTATGGGCAGAGCCAAACCGGTCAGCAGTAGAATCAGAAGTTATAATCTCCTCTGCTATATGCTAAACCACAATCCTCACAATCCAATGTAAATATACTTCTGTCTTGTATCGAGACACCGTGGCCATTATTTTACTAAACAAATAACATGCTTAATGCTTTAAGCCTAAAAGAGGAACAGTAAATACAGTAAAATAACTGCACAGTGAACAGTGTCACTTGAGAGGGCTTTTAGCTCTTTATCAAGTGATATTTTACTCAAAGGAAAATATACTGTAGTCGCAAAGTGAAACAGACATGACAAAACAGCCAGGCGGACGCATACTTATCAACAGGAATTAAATGGTATTTCCAGTATTTTCTTGCCAAGTACAATAGATTTCTTCCGATGAAAAAAAGGTTACAAGTTAAAATCTCCAGATCAACACCAGACAAGCAGCCAGGCCACTGGTTTTAAAATGTCAATGCCGTCAATTAAAAAAAGACCGCAGTCACATGAAGTGCAAGAAATGACCATAAAATCACGTCTTTCAATTGGGGCACTGAAACTGGTGTGTGGTCCAGTGATTAACAACTGACCTGTCAATCATAAGGTCTGGGTGGGGGAGGGGGAGAGTTACAACTTCATCCAGTCACCCTGCATGGGGTGTTTCCCTCCTGTCAGAGGGGGAGATGAGAGGCACCGGAGGAAGGAAAAGACAGGAGACCACCATCATCCAGATGGTAACACTTCAGTTTTGAGCCATTGACCTCTATATAATTTCAATCCAATTTAGGATTCTATGCTTTGAGTCTATGGAGGACCCTTACTTGCCATATTGTCACCATTACCGCCATAGTAATGGTGAACTTGTGGGTCACTACAAGGCAGTATTAACTGGACTCAACTGAGCACAAGGCCTTACATGGATTAACATACCTTAAAAACTGAAGAAATTTTATCATGACAGGAATTTATCTTCTCCAAGTCAACGTAAGAGCAATGCAGGTTTCGTACTGAAATTACCCGGTACTGAAGAGCACAGTGACTTTATACATTGTACTGGTGTTGGACAACAGAGATAAACAACTTCACGCTCTCGAGAGGCAACCAGTACAAAATATCAGATGGTACTTGAATCCTATGTGGGGACCACAATTGAAAACAGTTTGGCCTTATTAGATATATTAATTATCTATCGTGCTATCAAAGATAGTCAGATTAGCGTACTTCATTTCAAAGTTATGAGGCATAAGTGTATATGAGGCAAGCCGGTAATAATGTCAACTTAATCAACTCTGTTAGATTGATTTGTAGCATGACAACACTTCATCACAAAATCATTGTCAAAGTCTTGAAAGAAATCTATGAAAGGGCAACAAGATCCTATCCCAAATTGCCTTTTCCAATTCATCCACTTTCTCCTTGGACTTCTGTTTCCAATTATGTACAAGTCCTTCATTTTTTCTATTTCATTCCATTTACAATACATTGCCTGTTCTGTCTATAGATAACTTAAAACAGCATCCATCATGATAGACTAACTGCCCTTGTAATACCTTTACAGCTCATTCAGACATGCGTATGATACATAACAACCAGTATACTCTTATATAATTTACTTTAAACTATGCTTTGAAGGCTGCGGCACGTTATATCTTACACGCCTGAAATCAATTGTCATTATTGTTTCAAATAATAGTAAAGGAAATTAAAGCTATTGTATTAACCATAAAAGGTTACGCACAATAAGAACACTAGACCTACACAATGTAAAGATAGTCAACAGTCTAACAATAAAACAATAATTAATATATAGGGGCCTATCACGTCACAAGTAACATTTCTAAATAGCAAAGTTCTGACCTCTTGAATGTAGCGCATCATGGAAACTTGGATATCTTCCGGAAGAGACCTTATTCTGTCTATAAAAACCCCTTTCATTTCACAGTTGATGGCACAGCCGAGCAGGAGGTGGAGAGACTTGCGAACCTCACGACTAGCAGCCTCTGCAAAATGAAAAAGGGGATAAAGGCACCCGCAAAGATCGCAATTCGGGGGAGTCGGCAGTCACAGGGGCCTACCCAACGATCAATTTTTTTATTCACAGCTACATCCCCACATCCTCTGCCCATGGAGGCCCAAATATTTATTATGCAGGGGGGTTCAGCACGGGTTAACCCGGCCAATGATTGCTGCATAACAAATTGTCCATCAGCACACAAGCAAATATGTTCCATAAAGCACCCTGACATCCCGTACAACAATTCAGTCAACACTCGGTCCAACGCTCAACAGAACATCACAGAATTTATTCTGCAACCAAAGTGCAACGCTTGGAATATGCTGCAAACAATATTTAGAACTACTACTGCACTGGTGGAACATTAAACGACTGATTTGGAAATTCATTATAACCGATGATTTCCACAGTTATGAAATAAATTCCTGCATTTTATACGATGGTTCCATCCGCTAAAACTTGACAACAGCAAGAAGCAGAGTAATGTTTAAACGCTAATCCTGAAATGCTAATTAGAATAAAAATTGAAAAGTATCTCAAATGAGAAGCTGATGTCTTAACAAAAGTTCACAATGATACACACACACACACACACACACACACACACACACACACACACACACACACACACAGGATTTCTAACAGTTATTGTTTGTTGAGTCAAAATTCTTTCACAAAAAACATGTAACGGACACAAGACTAATGATTTCTAAATAAACAGGATGTTAATAATTATATAGTAATAAGCACTGATCTGGATGCTTCTCTGTCTGTCTGCCTGTATGTCTGCCTACCCGCTTGCCTGCCTGTCTGCAAATTCATGGTATGTGTTTACAAACTGGGTTCCTTATTAAAACCACAAAGGGCACCAATCAAAGATCCAATGAGTACTAAGATTACCTTTTGAAAGCCGATGGTATGAATGCATTGCATTATAAACCATTTCATCTTTACATGGGGGAAAACACAAAACCTCAACAGGCGTTTAGACTTTAATGTAACAATTATAAAGTGCTTAGAATTCAAGGGATAAAACAAATACCGCCTGTCTACATTCTGGTAACACACCAGACACCAAGGCAATAATTAATTGGATACAGCAGGGGACCAATTTGGTGGCTGCAAACAAAAGGGGCATGACTCACTTTAATGCAAACACCAGTTACCGTACACACACACACAAGTGCCTTGTTACTGCAGGCGGCGGAATTAGCAAATACCTGGTGGACTAACCTGATTCCGGATGGATGCAGACTGAATAGATGTTGGGAGGTTTCACCACAACGTAATAGTCCAGCACATCCTGTACAAACAACAAGAGAGACACGTTAACCCCTTAACTGGGAACCCCGGATATATCTGTCCATTTTACATTGAGCTACAGTTAAATTCACGGTTAAGGGGTTAATAAATATCCCGGTTCAGTAGAAATGACACTGTCCACACTCATCACTGTCTGTCAGGGAAAACATTCACTGTTTACACAGATGCTTACATACAACGGACAGCAAAAGAAAAAACATGACATAAAATACATAAAAATAATGCAAAAGCATAAATTATGGATATTGCCAAATTCATTTTCCTGGATGGTAAACAGCCGGTTCCTCTTTGTCTAGACATGTGTGGTCTGCAATTTTTCACAGAAATCTCATTTTATTTATGGTAAAATTAAGGCAGTCTAGTTTAATCTGAAAATTTTATAGTGGAATAATGACAGAAGACAAAAACCAAATAAAAGGAAATGTTAAATTTCTATTCACCTACACCAACAGCCATCACTGCTGGCATTTTAAACATCAAAATCATTCTCTCCACACAGCCTGGTATCCAAACCCCATTAAAAGACAGTATGCAAGACCGCCTTCAGATCAGTAGGGTACAGAGGGGAACCGCCCCTCTCCCCTCCCTCCCCACCCCCAACGCTGACCAGATGGGGGCCAAAATTGACTCGGGTGGGGGGTTTGCTGTCAAACATTTTTATTGACTTGGTGGCTAAGGAGGCAATACTGCCTGTGTGAAATCCACTAGGGGCACTAACGGGGCTTGAACCCGCTCCATCAGCCTGCCGCTCCAGCATGTAAGTGATGTAACCCACTCTGCCATCTTCCACCCCAAAATATTATTGAAATAATCTAAATAATTGAAATTATATAAATAATTGTATTTATTAACGACCATTTAATTTTGCATTCAAAACAAGGATTCCATGGTTATACAGTAACAGACCAAGGGTAAATAGCCAGTCACGTGACCGTCTCCTTGAGACCCCCCAAGAGTGTGTGCAACACAGCGGAATATTGATTTCAAAATTACTAAAAGCATATCACAGTCGGGTCATTCTTCTCATTCCACCAGCCAAGCCTAGGACTGGACTGGAGACTGACTGAGCAGAGAAATCACGTGACTGGCAAACCAGCTGCACCCCTCCCCTCGAGCACATAATGGATTCCTACCAGAGGGAAAGAGGAGAAGGAAAAGAGGAAAAGAGGACGAGGACGAGGAGGAGGAAGAGGAGGAGGAGGAGGAGGAGGAGGAGGGGGACGAGAAGGAATCAAGGTCTCTGATATCACATTCATCCTGAACCTTCAGTTCAACCAACCACCTTATAATTAATGTCTACAAAGCCAGGCAGTGGGATTGGATTTCTACACAAGTCCTTAATTTCTGCTGTTATAAGATTATTGATTTCCAATAGAAAAAGTATGATTTGGTTATTGGCCAAGATCAAAAGCAATCAAACCATTCTGGGGTCTTGAAATGGCAAAGTCTTCTGTACATGGTGGTTTTCACACAGACTGATAATTATAATGCCTCCTAAACCATTTGAAAGCAACACATTATTATATAATATTATTGCATACAACAATGACCACCAAAACACACGTTTCACCAGTTGATAAGAATTAACTATAAAATCAGACAGTTCTTTGTTGGTCATCGCTAAATTCTGGGTAAATCTGTCAAGAAAGAATGAAGACCAAGAATTTCCTAAAATTTCAAAATGCTCATAAAGTCATAAAAAAATTATATGGGAAGCTCTTATATTTAAATAAATGCCAAACTCATTGCCAAATAAATACTGTTTAGACTGCAAAACATGTGTTGAAATAAGCTTCAAATTTCAAAAACTTATTGTTTCTTAATATTAATTGAATGTATGAGACTATGCCAAGTCCAAAAGCCTAAAAATTACTTAACCCCTTAACCGTGTATTTAACTGTAACTCAATGTAAAAATGGACGGATATATCCAGGATCCCCAGTTAAGGGGTTAAGTTGAAAAAAATTGTCACAGAACAAGGAATATCAAAATAAATAAACAGTAAAAAAAAAAAAGGGTTTGACTAGATAACAGCCACAGGTTGATGTCATTTTGCTAATTAGGGTTAACACAAACAGGTGTTGCAGTCATTGAGCATCAAATGACAAAAAAGTCTGGAACAACAGAAGTACTTGTTAAGAAAATGCTTGAATCAGTCTTGTTAATTCACTGCAAAATGCAAGTCCAAATCTGTGGTAGAAGGTACAGTGAAACCCGCTTAATTGCATAGGTGCCGTGCAAGCCTTGCTTATGCGATTAACTGGGCTATGCGAATAGCCAGGACGTCTGATAATTAATTAATTGTACGCACAAAACACTGGTTCGGGTTTTTATGTTGTTATGCGATTATGCGGGTTATGCAATTAAGCGGTATGCGATTAAGTGGGATCCACTGTATCAAATATATGGAACACTGCAACACAACACACACACACACACACACACACACACACAAGCACACACACACACACAGAGTAGTATAAAAATGTCATTCACCCGATAAAATAATGAGATATTCCTGAGGAGAATTTCCCAGTTGGCCACTCGGTCCTTTGAGTCTTCGATGCTGTTCTTGATTCCATCCAATGAGGCTTTTGGATCGCTGCAAAGAGAAAAAGTCCTAGTTCCGTACATGGAAAAAAATTATATCTTGGTTTCTTATTTCTTCCCAAAGCTCAAACAAAACCTAGATCGTCCGTATTTTACAGGAACAAATACACAAAACTATCCGGTAATGCAAAATACTTGACTTGATAATATCGAATGAAGACTTCATTCCATGGTTCAAAAATCACGCCTACTGCAAATTAATCACGTTTTTCATCACTAAACTTTCAGTATAAGAGTGCCCACTCCAGAAAGCTTCCTCTCTGCCAAACTCACAGTATGACCAGCATACTAAGAACTAACACAGTCTGGCCATGCATGTATGACTGCTCTTCAAGCGACCTACAAGTTCTGATGAATGTATATAAGATTTCATTCACATCATCACATCACATCATCATCATCATCATCATCATCATCATCATCATCATCATCATCATCATCATCATAGCAGTGCTTACTTATGACCAGCTATTTCATGTCAATGTTACTCAGGAGTTCCTGTTCATTTTAGATCTGTGTAGCGCCAGACATTCGTCTCTCTCTTGTGTGGCTTTGTAAGCTTCATATAATGCCCATGTTGCGTTATTCTTTAATATTGTCTATCCATTATTTTCCTGGACTTCTTCCAATGTTTCAATGTTTTCGCCTTCTGTTGCTCCAAGCATCATCCACTTTGTCAGCCCTCTGTTACTCCTTCTGCAGACATGGCCAAGTAGCTGGAGTTTTCTTTCAATGAGTGTTTGGAAGATGTCTTTCCTTATGCAGTGGCGTAGCTAGGATTTCTAGGCCCTAATGCAAAAATTATTAATGGGCCCCTTCAACTTAAAAAGTCACAACATGACGAACAGTGCACTAAGGCTTAAAGGGCAGCAAAGAACATGACCCATGATTCTTGTGGTGATATCTGAGTGAGTGAGCGAGTGAGTGTGAGTGAGTGAGTGGAGCTGTCATATTTAATGCCTACCAAATTTATCTGATTAAGACTGATTTTTAATGTGTTTTTAATTATTTACTTTTATTATTTACTTTCTTTTTTACATTGGTGGTCAAAAAGGGCCCCAGTTCTTCTGGGCCCTAATGCCTTGCTTATTCTTGCTATATGGTAGCTACACCTCTGTGCTTATGCTCATTCTTTATGCTGTTTTGCTTCGAGTCCCCGTAGCTAGTTCTTTTCAACCCAGCCCCTGGTTTCCGACGGGTCCTTGTTTGCCCAGGTGACAACAGATCCATGTTGCAGCAAGGGGTCCATATTCCCTCTATCAAATCCAGAACTGCCTTATACTGACAGGGAATTCCCCTATTCATCGAATTTCTGCCCACACATTACAGATGAATATAAATCAATGCATTTCACAGGAATTTGTCCTGTATATGGATCAAAATACAGTAAAACCCGCTTAATTGCATAGGTTCCGTGCAAGCCTTGCTTATGCGATTAGCTGGGCTATGCGAATAGCCGGGACATCTGATAATTAATTGCACACACAAAACACTGGTTTGGGTTTTCATGTTGTTATGCGATTATGCGGGTTATGCAATTAAGCAGTATGCGATTAAGTGGGATCCACTGTGGTCCTAGCTCCAGTACCATGGTAAAACAGCCGAATGTCCTAGCAACAACAGCAGTCATGATACCATGGCAACAGAATGTCTCTACCGTCAGAATAATTCCGACTCAATCTCTGATTAAAATCTTTTCAGAATGATGCAGTGGCAACAAAATCTTAACCAGATCATAACCAAGACCAATAAATGTGGGAAAACGGCTGTTCCTCCCACTCCCCCTCCCCCACAGGACCACACACAAATCATAGATTAAAGTTTTATACTAGTTCTGTGTATTTTTACTGGCAGCTGCCCCCAATTATAGGAAGGCTGGCAACTCCTGACTCAGATTAACCAGTAACTCCCCAATCCTAATTCCATCCAGGGTTTTAATCTCTTTCATCAACCCTATACAGTTACAGGCATAAGCAGATTTAAACTCCCCATCCCTTTAATCATCAGTCCCCATTTGCCTGCCTTTACTCAATTGCACTTTCTCTTAACCCCTTCCGTGCTACTCTATCTTTCCCCCTCTATCTGAAGGGTGCCCAATTTATGGCAGTACACCCTCCCACCTCACCCCTTCCATCCAAAACATTATAGTCATGACCGGAAAATGCCTGCACTGCAACTATGCTAAGGCCCATCATGGATCAGGCATGAAGGTTCCTTTCCCTGCATTGCAACAGAAGAAATAATAAACCATATCAAACATATCCTCTAATGGCACAACCAGACCCATGTCCACAAACAAACACACACACACACACACACACACACACACACACAAAGCGGAAGAAGGAAGTGTGGCATTATCCAATGTCATCATCAACAAATAATAATCCTTCTATATTACAGAACCTCCCTTATATAATGGCAAATGCTTTAAATTAAAGCATAAGAAATGCTAAAACCAAAACCTACTTATGGCAATGCAATGCAATGCAGACAGTCACATGCATTCAGTCATGAACAACTTAACTAATTATAATCAATTAGTATCGCTATCAAAATAACCAGTTGACAACACTACATGGATTGCAATTACTGTAATTAGATTCCTTAGAATAATTAGATCGTAATTAATTTTAGAGTCCGTTCATGTACCGAAATTGTGATTCTGAGAAAGGTTTTTATCTCTGATGGATCAGTCTGTTGTTGGAACATGCGTACAGTACATTCACTACGTATTAAGTTCAATAGAATCTCTATTGTAATGGTTTCTTGATAAAAGAATTTCGTAAACTTATAAAAACAGCAATTGTTTGCTGGAGCCAATGCCACAACACAGCAAGTGCTTCGAAAAAGAAAAATACTAACACAATATTTGATAGGTTCAGAGTTAAATCTTTACTAAAATGTAAGCAAATTTCTTACGGACCAAAACAGTGGGAAGCAGCAAAGAAGTGCATTAAGCTGATTATATTATCAGCTGTGCCCCATTTAACTATCTCTGAAATTGACCTGCTAAATCAAATCATGAAACAAAGCAGAAGACATCTACAACAGCATATAAGACAAACAGATTGTCAGGATTTAATTTCCAAACAGTATTATTGACTCCTCAACGGCTCATCTTAAGGATGTCTCTTCAGTTTAAGTGTTCTGCAGAGGACATTCTGTGTCAACAATTAACCATACATACATCATTTATAACAGCATGATAACTATCTGATGATGGCAGTGATGATGGCAGTGATGATGATGATGATGATGATGATGATGATGATGATGATGATGATGATGATGATGATGATGATGATGATGATGATGATGATGATGATGATGATGATGATGATGATGCTGATGATGATATGACGACGACGGTGATGGTGGTAGGTGGTGGTGATGATGATGATGCTGATGACAATGATAATGATGACGATGATGATAATGATGATGGAGTTATCTGCCTTTAGACAGGTTCAATTGGCCTTTGCCACCTGGGGATGAAATGAATGAGATGGTTTCCGGTTGCCTTCCTCACAATGAAAGGTGTCCAAGGAAGATTAAGTAAGATTTTAAAAGTAAATTCAACAACATTCACTTGCATATTCTTTTCACTGTTGGCATTCACACAGCACTTATCACAAACACCACATTCAATTAACCCCTTAACTGGGGATCCCGAATATATCCATCCATTTTACAATGAGTTACAGTTAAATACAAGGCTCATCATCATCATCCAGCTCCATGGGTGCTGTACCCGTAGGTGTCGACACCCTGAATCACAATTTGTTTCCATCTTTCTCGGTCCTGTGTTGACTGATCAGTGTTTGCAGCTTGCGTTCCCTCATAAAAATGTGATTTGGATGATCATCCAGCCATTCTCTTCTTGGTTCCTCTTGATTTTCTCCCTCCATTGTTCTTAAGCATTATCTTCTTCACCAGTCTATTGTCTTTCATCCTGCATATGTACCCAAAAAGTTCATTTTTCTCCTTATTATTATCTGCATAATGTTGTTTTATTCCTAATTCTTTCTCGTATCATTGTGTTCTTTATTTTCTGTTGCCAATCTGATGTTCAAGATTCTTGAATAGCATTTCATTTCAAAGGCTAGTAAAGGTGTCTTTGAAGATTCTTCTTTATGGTCCAGGTTTCAACAACATTTATAGTAATACACTTTAAAAATGTTGGCAGGCATAAATAATAAATACAAGGCTAAGGGGTTAAAAAGACAATCTTTGTTGGGTAAATCTCAAACCAAGATTTCATGGTGTCAAGCAAATCTCAAACTGGCTTCCATTGTCTCAAAATCAACTAAAGTTTCCCAAGCATCCGAAATTCCACAAATAAAAAAATTGCAAACTGCCACAAATAGCACAAACCAGTTCATAGAAATTATGCTGGCAAAAACTTTGCCAAAATACATTTTTCTAACTTTCCATTTTCAAGAATGTTATTGAGCCTATCTTTCAACTAAAGACCTTTATGGACTGGACTAAATCAGGTGCTGTCCACACAGAATGACACATTTACCAAACTGTCTGAGTTAACAGAGTTTTACTGTAGTGCAGTCATTTCATAAAGGAAGGATTGTGAAGATATCCACTTGGAATAAGCAACCAGGACAACAAAGAATGGATCAGAAATTCCTAACAACTATGCATCAACCATACTCTGTAGCATGTTTAGACATGCCTTCAGGCATTTAAATGGCCTGGCAACAATGCTTCATCCCCTCCATTCATCATTCCATATTGAACATATTCATAACCACTAAAAGACCCAGACTGGTTCCTGTTATTATTATCAATTATCAATTATCAATTATTATTATCAATTATTATCATTATTATTATTATTATTATTATTATTATTATTATTATTATTATTATCATTATCATCATCATCATCATCATCATCATCATCATCATCATCATCATCATCATCATCATCATCATCATCATCATCATCATCATCATCATCATCATCATCATCATTACTGACAATTTCATATAGCGCAATACACACAGCGAAGGCAAGAGCGCTTTACAGTCAGTGTTCACTGTTCAGTCAACAGAACCAACCAAACCAAAGCGGAGACCTTACTAGACCAGCAGACAGCCAACAAAATCCTCTTCATACTTCCACTCAAACCCTCCACTGCATTATTAACAGCACTCTAAAAAATTCCACTCAAATTAAATGATACTCACATCTGCAGTAAGACTTCATTCAGATAAATACCATCGATTAGATCCTTGTAGGAGACTGGCTCAAAGCTGAAAGTCTGGATCTAGGCATGAAAAGATCAGAAAATGGGAAAATCACAAGTCCATAAGCTTACAAAAGTTCAGAAACTTTATTTTTAAAAGCATCTCTTAATTAAATAAGTTAAAATTCATATATGCATGCAAAAGAATATGAAGCAAGCAGTCAAACATAGGCACATATGCAGAAATAAAAAAGTATATAATTATACAACAAATGGATGAATGGATTGAATGAGTGAATGAATGAAATACATGATCAACCAACTATTATGGAGTACTCTGAGAATATTAGAATTGCAGTGACAAGGTCATAAGGTCATGTAGAAAGAAACAGCATTGTGGCACAGTTTGGTTATTTGTTCTATATTCTAGACATTCCTCAATTTCAAGCGGTACAGGTCATAAAAATTCTTAAGGCAGAACAAATATTTAAATTAAACCCTCAAGGCATTTGTATTCATGAAAAGTGCAAATGTCAGCAGAACACATAGGCATGCTAATAGGTTAAACAATTCACTATGCCTCTGGTTATCAACAAAGTTTCATTCAATTCCAAAAGAATTTCTTAATTAATGCCACCTTGACCAGTAAACAAGAAAATGCATAAAAACACACACACACACACACATACTGCGAATTTGCGCTTTAAAAATGCCCGAAAGTATAATAATAATAATAATAATAATAATAATAATAATAATAAATAATATATACATAAAAATATATATATGTATATATATACATTAAATATTAAAAATAACCATGAATACTGAAAAGACAATATACAAGAATTCTTTTTCTCTTTCACAACTAACATAAGACATATACATGTATGCTATTAAATATGCACTTGCATTTTATTTGAAAATTCATTTTTATATCTGACTTATTATTTGCCTCCAAGTGTTTCCTTCTCTGATTTCGGTCCTGTCATGTTGAAATGTTTCTCTGTTGTCTTTCCTGCCTTGTTTCTTATTTATATTAGCAGCAGCAAAATAACGCATAGCCTTGAAAATGCGGTCCGTCGATGAATGAAGGCATAACTTGCACCAGGTCATTATGGCGCTATAAAAATCCCCGGTATAAATCTAACGAGTATAGAAAGGCACCACAGCAAATTGCAAATCATGTCTCTCTGCGCAAAACATATTCAAACAACTGACCCAGACGGCGAGTGGAGACTGCATGAAATTCGGAGCGTCCGACATAATTCCACCCTAAACCTGACTGGGGATACAAGGGAGATCGAGGGCCCGAGACCCCGGCAGGCCGGTCCGTCAGCAACCGTGCGACAAGTATCCGATCCAAGGTGGCATGCCTTTGAAGGCAGCGGCCGATCGAGCAACGTTCAACGGATCTAGAGCTGCAAAATACTGCGAATTAATTCTGTTGTAGCTTTTAAATTTTATTAAAGAAATTATTTAATTTCGTGTTCTCAAAGTTCCCTTGCAAAACTTTCACAGACTGAGCTTACTCTGTTTATTGTAATGTTTAAGCACGCACGCAGTGCTGACGCTCTTGCCTTTCTAAGTCCGGTAGACTTTTAAAATGAGTGGGTGCGCAGCAATTTTGGCAAATTTAGTTCAAGCTCTTTGAAAATTAATCGCTACAATTACATTTTGTGCGTTTTTAATAGAAACTGGAGACCCCAATATGACCCTTATGTAGGAAGATACTATTATGAAAAATTAAATAATGAAATTCTTTCATTGACAGTGGCATGATGTCAATGATGATTTACGTAGAAGCTACCGTCGACAGATCCAAACTGCAATTTAGAATGACGATATAGAAGTTTAGATACAGATTGGTAGCAAATGATATTTTTGAAAAATTTATAAATGGTATAGGCTTTAAAATATCGACAGAAAACTGGTAGAAACTCCAAGCTTGTAGGCCCACTTTGAATGTCAACATAGGCAATAGGCCTGCTAGCGAGGTCAAAACACACCGTTACCACGACGACGAGAACAAGACCATAAGAGTGCTAGTCCATTTCAGTTTCTGGCAGTAGGCCCAACTTGTACAATAAAGTTTTGTGGTTTACTGAGTATCTAATGACACACTTTGGTCTAAGTAGGTCCATAAGCTCTATGTTTCTATTCAATTGTATTCAAGCGGTAGTTATAACTTATAAGCAGTTATAAAACGATTTTTTCATATCTAAAATTGGTCATGTCATCGAAAATTCGAAATCACATGCCAACCATCTCATAGATAGGCTCTGATAAAACTCATGCAATAAAACTATTCCAAAGTTAGAAACTAATTCCAATTGAATATATAAGGTACTTTTTTCATCAGCCAGGGTTATTTCTAGGATTATCAATGGGGGGGAGGGAGGTGATATATTCTGGGGTCCCCTCTTCCCTTATGGTGAACGATAGCGATGTTAAAATTTCATAATTAGGGGGTGTTGCTCTCAGATTGAGGGTGTTGGAGGGTGTAAAAACATATCTGCCATTAGCTTACCAGCCTATATACAATAGGCCTACTGTATGATAAAGACTGTATGATGAATACGAAATTAGGACAAGACTCATGTCTCTTGAATTCCTTTTGAATAAATTTTCAATCGAAGCAATAGCTGATAATAAATACTGTATAGCAGTAAGGCCTTAACAATATAAATTATAATAAACATATTCAAGCAATAAGCAATCATTAATCTACTTCTTAAGTTCTCTGCCCGGAAGCAAGTCCTGGTTCCCATTGGCACCACCCTTCTCTGTCACCAGCTTGGGTCTTTAACCCTTTGTATCCGTCCTTAGTCAGCATCTAGTGCAGTAGTAACATGCATGGTCTTCCTTTGGTTATCCTTCATCCCATATCTCTCCAGTATTGTTCTGAATAATGAGTCGCCTCTTAGAATGTGCCCAAATCCAAATCTTTAGCCTTTGTTCTACTGTTTGTATTATTGTCATTTCTCCTTTACAATATCTAGGATCTCTTTACTGGCAATAATAAGACTTCAGTATTAAAACATATACAGTGAACAGAAGTGTAAGAAATGAGACATTAATGACATGTTTTCCAAATATGATTAAAAAAATGAAACAGACAACATTGTGATAAGCAAGTATAACAAATACTTCCAAATATTACTTAACCCATTAGCTCAACTTCTTAAGTAAGTAAGTAACTAACTACACCAAATTTCTCTTAAGCTTCAAGTGATGCACCATCTTATTCATTAGCACTGTTATTCAATGTAGTTACTTCAAAAACTTAACTGCAAGCCTCACTCATAGGAATTTAAAATATCTGGTATAATAACATCATAATTCAAATAACTAAAGAGTCAAAAACATAAACAGAAAGCCAACACTAAGTACCGAGCGTAATGCTATATGCAAAACCAGCAAGTAAGCAAAATTCTTTGATGTAATGATGCAATACAGCCCTAAATGAACTCACGTGAACGAAGCGACAAGCATTAAATCAGATTAATATCAATTAATTTAACACTTAGCACAGTGTAAAAATAAATCTGAGAGCAACAGCTATTTGATTCACATTGTCATAAAATTTGTAAATTATTTTCTGCACACAGCATAAACGTCAGTAGAAATATTCAACAGCATGTGCAAAAATAGAGAAATCATAGCATAGTTAATAGCTATCAGCAGTATCAAAAACACATACAACTATGTCTAGCATAGACGTCAGCATAAATTTTCCCAGGAAATAAAAACGCTAATCTCCTAGGTTCTTGTTATATTGTAATTAAAATTTAATAGGTTTAATAATTTCTTCTATAACTTTATAATTTCCAGGGGGTGGAGTTGCACCCAAGTGTACCCCCTCCTGACGCCCATGATGTGCAATGTATATTATGCATATGCTCAACTAGAAGCATTCAAACAATGCTACATGTACTCTGTATTGGAGCATTCGAAGCATTACAGGACATGCATAACGTATAAATCATATGCTGATAACAGAAGCCAATGTCGTACCAACAAAGAAGTTTATTTTATTCAAGTCAAACAATATCCAGTCATCAAGACGCGATTGAGAAATATTCCGGACAAGACTGCAAATCAAATGCATAACGTTAATATCAAGTAACGCAACAGATATTTGGACAACATCAGAGTTGCTTTGGCAACAGAGTGTAAAATAATAATAGCCTAAGAAATCCCGATGTAAAATATGTTCATGAAATCTTATCCGCAGAACAGGGGGCTTCAGAAAACCGATTCATGTCATTTTTATGCCGTCTGAATTCAACAGCTTTGAGATTTCAGTTCTGATTAGTAGTAGACATCTCAGTGCCGGCCATGAATGCTAAAATGCATAACATAACAATTCAGTCACAATACACACACACACACACACGTACATGCACACACAGACACACACATGCACATATACAGTTATACACACGTCTTATTGCTGCTGGTATTGGAGACATTAGGTCCCATCAATAATGATGCCCCCTGCTTTATCAGGCAACCGGCTAAGTGACACTGATGATTATTATGACGATGATTACAACGATGATGAGCACCGTCTAAGTCTGGGTCGTCGGCAGGAAAGGTTTCACAGAATGCAACGGTATTAAAATGCTGCAGTCATGGATAGATGTTGACGTCAAAGCTTCTACCCTCCCCCCCCGGTGTGTTCGGAAAGACAACGACCCAGCTCGCTGATGAAAGCGAGCCCGTCACGACTGATGGGGCATGGGTGGGTAGGAAACAAATAATCGGTCGAAAGGGCAGCACATTTGAATGATCTTCTGGTAGCTGTGGCTTAAGACAAATTACAGAAATTCAAATAGATTTAAAGCCTGTCTGGCAGGAAAACCGCGCTTAACTTACAGTATACAGAGGAACGAGTGAAGTGATAGTGGGGTTTGGTGAAGAACATTGATGCAACAGAATTGCCAAATAGTATATCACCCGATGCTGAAAAAAACCATACTACATAGGATATTTCAGAATTATAAAGTTTAACAAGGTATGTTTGTAATGCTTACAATTAACAATTACAAGGTATGTTGGTAATGCTTACTATAATGGTGAATGTTTACAATTTCAATTAGCTATTAATTGCAACTAAGCTGAAAACAATCAATTCTAACTATTTAAGAATGTACTAATACCAGAAAGAACTGATTAGCGTATAACTGACTGACAAAAACTGACAAAAAGCAAATTTATGTCTAAAATATTATTACATTTCACTCTAAAACCTGTTTCAAGAATAATAAACAGGTGCAATGTATGGCCTCGTGTGAAGTGCTACCATATTCAATGGCATTGGATACAATGTACAGTACATCGGATATACCATACTCAATTTTACAGACACATTAAGTGCATTATAACAAAGCAAAGTTCTACTGTAACTGGTATACAGAATCAAATGATGCAGTTCAAACAGTCTTACCACAGTGACTGCTTCATTGATAACGATGTCTCGGATGTTCGCCATGTCATAAAACATAGATATCTTACGACCAGAAGCAAATGTCGTCGTCAGTTGAACACCGATGGATGTCATAACAAGTAGGGACTCTATGCCAGAAACAAACCACCATATTTTCTCATAACTAAGAAGACAAAGATCAAGGTAAACATCATATCTTGATCTTTGTCTTCTTAGTTATGAGAAAATGCAAAACAATTCAGCCACATCATAGATTCAGGAAACATGCAGTAATTTAATACCTTATAAAGAATGACTGAATGCACTGTAGCTGCTGCCAAAGAAACCATGCCAGTCTAAAGATATTGAAGTTATAACGGTTCCAAATACCAAGACAATAATGTCACATATATCGGTATTTACTGGCAACCATTATTTGAAAATAAATCATAACTTTAAATTGAAGCCAGTTTATAGCATAGATGTTTTTTTCACAAGACTCAGCCATGATAGAAACAGACCAGTGCAGTATTACATTTTGTAAAATAAAGTAAAGTAAAAATTGTTCTACACCACCTAATGTATTATCTTGCCATTCCATCAGAATGGTCAATAATGAAAATGAAGGGCGTAAGGTACAAATTAAGAAAATCAAAATCATGGTCGGATGGACAGCAAGACCCTAGGCCATGGCATAGGCACATATATCTGATAGTAGAGGAAAAAATAAGATCCCAAAAATAGCAACTAATGCATTTTATTAAATAATTATAATAATGACCTCAGACAATGCTTACCAACGAAAAATGAGTTCTATATAAATTAAGTCCCAATTAACAATCAACTAAACAATCATCGCTAATAATGAAATGCAGGCTTCAGCGCTAGCTAATATTAAGTACTAAAACTGCTCAAAAGTATTCAAGAAAACTCAGACAAACCCAGATTTACCTTTCTTGACTTTAAACTGTAATTTGAAGAATAGTACCAGGAGAAGGACAAGACCAACGTAAGCCATGAGCGAAATATCCTAAGTCATAATAAAAAAAGCTGCCTCTGTACAAAGATTCAACTACTTACATATAAATACATGCAGGTGTGTGTGTGTGTGTGTGTGCATGTGTATTAATATAATAGCTTACACAAAGGGCAAAGTAATGTCTGAACTAAAACTGATGCACAAGTTAAATTATAAAACTACCTCACAAGAAGGCTCAATCCCCGGGGATGGGAGATTCGAGAGCAGCCAGTGAGGAGGACCATACCCGTTCACAAAACCACAAAACCCAAAAACCCTAAATATCATCGCAAAATAATAGAGAAAAACCTGAACATGAAGCTGCATGTAGCATCCAAAGACGTAGATGATGAAAGTCCACAGCAACCAACGTCGGAAGCTGAACTCCGGTGATTTTATAACGAATTCCTGGCATTGTTTATGACTATGAGTAATAATATTCAATTCAATGGCACTTCCATTGACTGTTCGCGATGTCACAGATTGCTTTGAAACAAATCCGTCCTTTTGGTTTGACTCCTTGCCTGCACGAATTCATTCCCAGTAGTTTTCTTTACACTCTCCGTCTTCTAAATAGAGACAACAAATCTGACGAGCAAAAGAAAAGCATGGATAATGTTACAATCAAGATATCTTGTATATGTTACAATCAAGATCTCTTGTATATGTTACAATCAGGATCTCTTGTATATGGTACAATCAAGATATCTTGTATATGTTACAATCAAGATCTCTTGTATATGTTACAATCAAGATCTCTTGTATATGTTACAATCAAGATTTCTTGTATAGGTACCATATGAAACAGGAGAGAAGAATGTAATGTAATTCATGACAAATTCTTCAGTGCTCATGAAAGCCTTTTCCCCAGCATTATTCCATCAGACTAAAGCTCTGCTGCCCTACCCTGTGTGCCTGTCACCAAACAATATATATATATATATATATATATATATATATATATATATATAAACAATAGAGGCCCCGACACTGAACCTTGTGGTACCTAATTTATAACCTCAGCCCAACCTGAATTCTTGTTTCTTATGCCTATCTGTCTTCTGTTCAGTAGCCATTTTTTATCCAACAAAGAACCCTACAGGTTACCGCCAATTCCACATGCCTGAAGTTTGGCTGCCAGTCTTGCGCGATACATTTTCAAATACTTTTAAAGTCCACGTCAACTGCTTTTCCCCTAATCTAAATTTTCGTAAATCCCTCTAAAAGTCTATGGTGTTTGCTAAACAAGATCTTCCCATAACAAAACCATGTTGACTGTCCCATAAAATCCTGTATCTCATCAGATGATCCAATATATTAGATTACTAGAAAATATATAAAATAACAGTGACAAAAATTTAACATCTTTACCTCGACATCAAACATAATGCATTTATTCATTAGATCGTAAAATCTGTAATTATTTCCCAATATTATACAAATAATTGGAATTTCAAATCAATCCAGATATAAGTAGTTGCCATGACAGTTGATATAAAGTATCAGTATAAAATCACCGAGATAAAATCTAGAATAGAAATAATCTCACACGTGATCACAGAGGCCGTTTCTATAGCGCTGCACTTTGCAAATAGATTTAACAACAGATCAGAATATTTCCCTACCAAGCTTTTTGGACCACCAGCGAAATGCCTGCAGACATAAAACCTGAATATATGATCGACCTCGATCTATGGAACGCGCCGTTATTTTATATGCACGCTATCAAAATTCAAATCAAAATTAGTTTATTATTTTCCAAATTTTAATAACATCATCACAATGATTACATGTAAAGATCGTAGTAGTAATAATAACATCATAATAGTAATATTTGAAAAATGTTGACATTTAAATAATTTGGAAACTAAAGGGAGAAGCAGGAGAAGAGAAATATTCTCTGTTCAAGGCCTGCTTTTTCCGGTGAACCAGTAATATACTAGCTATGGACATGTTCCAATTGACTGAGTACTATGTTTATAAATACAGAAAGCAAGTAGCAACCGGAAACAAATTTTAACATATGGTGCAAAGTGAGGTGTGTTCGGCTGCTTCTGTTGTGAAGACCTGCCTTTGAATTAGAAGGCAGGTCTATGATCTAGTGTATGATAATAAACAGATCTATGCTACCCACGTACGAAAATTTACGCTATATGCCATGGAGGTATTACCAATAATTTGGGTTATACATTGACGGCTATTAATAGATGGGTTACAGTTTACTGTTTAGCGTAGTTAATAGTTATGGATGGCTTTTTAATGAGTAGTAGTGGTTCTGGTATTAATGTTGTTCGTTAGTTTTTAAAGAATTTTTAAAAGTATTTGGAATCATTTTCTTTTATAAGTCAGATTTAAAACATCGATGGCTGACCAGAGGACCGCAATAAGCAGAGTGATAGAAGCAAATGCGGTTCATATCGTGCAATCCATTATAGTCACCCCTCTGTTTAAGGCTCATCTAATTCAAAGGCAGGTCTTCACAACAGAAGCAGCCGAACACATCTTCAGGGTATTTCAGACAAACATTATTTATGTTAAATAATTGAAATATTGAGACATTACGTTAATGACAACTTCACTAATCATGGTCGTGGTAGACCTTGGAGTAATTTCTCTTTAATAAAAATTATAATTTATGCACTTTTCTAGCTCCCGTATTAATACTCAAAGGTATCAGTCAGTTGTACTCCAAATCCATCCGCAAAAGGACCCGGTCATTCACGGCCCACGGGGTCATTTTGAATGGGGATACCTGAGTGGGAAACCGAGACGCACTTGATAACCAATCAAGTTCGTTTATTTCTCAGCAACATCAAAAATAACTTAATTATTATAGTTAACAGAGTAAATATCAGCATTATATTATAAACCAAAATTGTCTTAATCTGAACAGTCTCTACTGCACAATGACACCAGAGTTGCTATAGTTATTGATAGATTGATAACAACATATTTGACCAGTGCAACGGTACATGAAAGAATTATCATTGAGAAAAGGGTTGACCAAACCTAACCTACCATACTAGTGCCATATAGAAAACTGCTTCATAGTGCTTAAATGGAACACATTCTATTGTCCACTGCTAGCCATTTTCTAATATGCATTTAGGCCATCTAGACTCTAGAAAACCTGCTAGTGTAAGCCTCCTTTGTATTGTGTGTATATTAATTTCTCCTTTTGAATCCAATAAGGATCAGGTTTGATGTTTGACTAGTGCTCAAGAATGAGTATGGTGCATTTTGGGAAATTGCATGCTTGTCAAAAATATATTTCTGCATATTCATGAATTTTTACTGTTTTTTTTTATCTGAACCAACATAAGATATGTGATCAAAATCTTGTGAGTGTTATGGTTTTAAACAAATAGGGGTAATTAAAATATTAGCACAAAGAAATGATTACAGCAAGCAGTGTTCACAGTGATCAGTATTCGTAAGAGTTTGACAACACCCACCCCAAGATTTTTGTGGTCAGGCTGTTAAAATAGAAATTTTCAGCTCTTGGTTTTGGCCCATTCAAAAGCCCCAACAAATCAAATATTGACAACAAATAACATACTGACTTTATTTTCCAAGTCTTCGTTGAACTGAACTGGGTTCCATTTTGATTAATTTGTAGGGCAGCTGTACCGAATCTGAACAGCTGTATGCAATGCTGAGCTGTCTGAAAAGGAGAATTGTTGAAACGGGCTGCGAAGTCGTGAGCCAATTTTTGAAATGTCTTGAAGAAACCGGTCATGGTCATCTGAGCACTTCGCTGTATCAGCAGATGAGAGAAGCTGAAATTAATGTCGGCTGGATGCAAGAAGTCGGAGAATAACCTAGCTGTGATCGTAGTTATGTCAATCGGGTATTCCAATTGTCTTGAACTTTATCAGCTTAGGACATCTGATAAACCCGGTATAGCTTTAATTTGCAGATGGTTTTTCCATCCTTATTCAAGAGTTTTCTTTCTTTCTTGCATAAAAAGCCTGTTCTTTATACTAACATTGGGTTTTAACATTAGATTTAATTTTAAGTTGTGTATTCTTGTTGATAAGAGATCAGGTTTGAAGGATTATGAAAAATACTGAATTGTAAAATGTCTTTCAACTGGAGTTACTATTCTTATTTGTAGAAATGTAATTTTAGTTTTTATATTCAGAATAAATGTAACTCTAGTGTCAAGAACAAGCTAATTTAACCTGTTTGTAGAGTTTAGAATTAACAACAAAATTACTGGGAAGGTGAATTTGTTGTTTAAAATTTCATATATGGTACATGTGATATCTTGCTTTAATGCATATAAAACAAATTGATCTTAACAATTACTGCAGCATTTGCCTAAAAGTAAGGTAATACATTGTTGGATATAGTCATCTCTGACAGAGATTGTTGATCCTATTATGTTCAGGCTCTTTTGTAAATTCATTGTTTCTGAATTATAGCTTGTTAACATCAGCCCGCGCCTCATGGATACACTGACCTTTGCCTGGCCGGCAATCCACCCTGCCTATGCTATTTCAAGAAAGATTGGGTGCATAAGAACTGTACTACTTCCAAAGTGCTATATAAATTTTATGAGATTTTACTTACTTATGTACTTACAAATGTTTAATATCAAACTTAATTTCAAATTTCTACCATTCTGTGTATGTTGTTTTAATTATGTCTCATTGTCGATTCTACCTTTGTATCCAGTTATCCAGTTTACTGTTAGCTTTGGGAGGTAGGTCAGTTGTGAAATTTGAGTTGAGAATTGGGGAGGGACAAAAAAGCATGCAAGGGGCATTTGAGCTTGACAAGGTGGGGGTGACTTTTGCACTTGAAAATGTTGATGTGCCTGTCTTCCGGAATCCTGGCTATGCCATTGAATATATTATAAAATTAATCAAATTTAGAGAAACAAGCCTAAACAGAGTCAGATAAAAATAATTAGTTTCCTGACAGATCATGTATGCATATAATTTTGATAATAGACCATACTGCAAAATTTATCTTTGAATAACACTTTTTTGTATTTTTCATTACTATGTCCAATGTCCATATCATGTTTATCTGGCACAGAAACAGTTTAACTGTTTAATTTAGCAAGTTTTAGTTAAATGTCTGTTTTGATTAAAACATTTTACATTCGTTACTATACATCTGCTTTTATTGAGAATTGGAGCAAATGTAGAAATATTGCTCCAGGCCAATTTTGTTCCAAAGTGTATTGCTCAAATTATAAGGTATTTGCAATGGTTTGACTTTTATTACTTGTTAATTTTATTTCATTAATATGGAATATTGACTAATATAGTATTCTAATTTATAATAAATGTTTAAATACCTAATGCTGGTGTTCATTCAATAATTTAAAGCATTCTTTACCAATTAGTTCCAATTTCATGCATAAAATCTTGTATTAAGAAAGTTTAATCACTTAATAGACTATCTTTGACCTTACAAGTCAAGTGAGATTTTAAAAAGTATTGATAAAAAATGAACATTAATATGGCCACTCTTTCAGAAAACATTTTAGTGGCCCCAGAATTTGATTATATTATCAAAACAGTAATGGAAGTAAGACTGCTTCGTCCCCAAATGTTTGTACCTCCAATTTGGGTCATATAGCTAGTCAGTATGGGATCAATAGTGTAACACTGATAAATTCCTTTTTCAAAAATCACATTTTAAAACAAAGTTGCAGGCTACTAACAGTTGTAACATGTAACATCATGATATCTTGTACACTCTGAATTTCCACAAGGCATGGAAACAAGAGAATTTCGTTAACAGCGGGCGCATTAGATAATTAATAATTATGTGGATTAAAACTTAGTACAGCACAATTTATTAAGTCACATTTCTTCATAAACACCTTAGTTTTGCTTACTACAACATACATTCATTCTTCAAGAACATATTCTTATTGTTAAACATTATAATTTAAGTTCTACAAAACAAAAACAGGGCTGTGCGTTTGATGTGGTGATTTTTCGGTAAATATGCAGCACTAGGAGGTACTAGATATGTGGGAGGGTGTGGAAATTTTAAATTTATGCACATAATTTTCCCATTTATGCACCTATTTCACCTTGCATATTTGCGGAAATAGCGGTGTTTTTCTGTAGAAAATGTTGATGAGCAACAAAAAGTCATCCTAGTGGGCACTGATCCCCTGTAAATCTATGCCTGTATTAGAAAAATAGCAAAAAGTGCTATACACGTGACGAAAATAGTGGAAAATGTGGATACAATTGCCGCTATATATATGCAGAAATAGTACATGAAAAAACGGCTGAGAATGCGGAGCCTCACAGTCGCATTGAACACATAGCCCTAAACACTATAATCACAAGTGGATCTAGATGGCTTCTCTAAGACAGAATACTTAGATCTGGAATTTTTAATTTGATGCAGTTTTTAACAGTACAACATTATAAGCTGCGATCATTATCCACGCAGCATTATATCCAAAGCAACGTTCTCTACTCGAGAGATGACAGCATAAGCAGCTGCTTTAGCACTTTCGTTTGACTTGTCTCGTTTGACTTGAAACATCGCGACAATCTGTAAACCAGCTAGAAACAAACAAGCACACAATACATTGTAAACCTAAGTATTTAATGAAGACAATGTAAAATGCAGGGAATTACGGGATTATTAACCAATTATTTAGACAACAGTAAGAAAGAGACCAGCAGTCAAAAACATTAACATTTATAATAATGTCTACAGATAATGAAAGGTCACACAACAAAGGACATGATGAAAAACTCAAGATTAAGACGAGGTTATTCGACGCTTGCATGACACCAACACTAACATAGGTGTGAATCATGGAGCATCATAAAGACAATGGAGAAGAACATTGGAAATTTGGGGGTGGGGGGGGGGGAGTTCAGCAGAATACTAAAAATCAGTTATAGGGAACCCATCATGAATGAAAAAGTAAGACAACAACTCAATGGCATCATCAAGAGAAGTAGAATTCAATGGGCAGAGGCCATGCACTGATGATGGATGTCAACAGTAACCGCCCTCCCTCCCCCATCAAATACAAACCACGAAAGCTTTAACTCTTGATGTTCAAAAACAATCTCCAACCAGCATGAAGCAAGTTTCTAATTCTTTCTCTATTCTAGCTTGTTTGCAGGATCCATCAGAAAAAAGCAACATAGACAGAAGAAGTCCAAAAGGTAACATCCAAATTGTCTAATTATCTCAGAATTCAATCAGCAAAATTAATACAGAAACTTAGGGCATCAAATTCAAAAAGTCACGCATTTTAATAATAATAATGATTATGCACTTCTATAGCACCATTTCTAATACTCAAGGGCATCAATCATTTTTTAATAAACCAATCAGAATTTGATGTGTATAATTTAACTATAAAATTTAATAATTTAACTAGCCCAAAGTACACAAAATACCAAGAGCATATTTCAATCAGCTATGGAACAAAACATGTGAACTGAGAAGAAATTGGAGAAAATGGAGCAGTAGAATTCCAAGTTTCTCTATAATAACTCCATATACATGAATTTAACCCTTTCACTACCGTAAGGCCAATATTTAGGCTTCATAACGTATTGGTTACAGGGATTGCAGGGACAAAAGGGTTAATATAGTAACACATTATTTACTTTACCAATTACATCAAAGTCAGGTTAGGGAATCCATTGTATCCAAAACTCCACAAGCATAAGAATAAGACAAGGTTTAGGATTCAGAGAATAAATATCTACATATCAAACCAATAATAAATGAGATCCCATTACACCAGGATACATGATACTGGGATTATAGCATTTATCCTCACCTTATAGAAATTGAAGACTAGGTCAAGTTCGCAGACATTGTGGAAGTATTCGTTAAGAACTTCAACAAAGTTGTGTATGGCCTCCAAATAAGCCAAGTTATTGTCAGTTATATCCACACATATGCAGAAGTACAGTCCAGCATAACGGCGGTAGACAATCTTGAAATTCCGGAACTAAAAGGCAACGTATTAACAACATTAGAGCAAGAAACTGCCAAAACGATGCATTCCAATGGCTTCCATGCACAGATGGATGACTTGTCAAAAAAGTAAATGGCCCTAAAGCAATACAATATCACTTTAAATTAGAGAGAACAGGTGAAGGGTCAAAAGAATAAACATAAAATATAAGTAAAAATTGGCTTCAGATTTCTTAGAAATTGGCTGACAAAGAAGAACAGCAGATAAGTTACCAAAAAGATCATGGGAAGCAATGCTGTGAGCACATGCAGTTAACCCCTTAACCGTGAATTAAACTGTAACTCAATGTAAAATGGACGGATATATCCGGGATCCCCAGTTAAGGGGTTAATGCTCTTCAATAAAACTAATCTCTCCATGCAGCGGAGAATATCATAAAACCATGAAAGGAAGCAATAGCCTTTCATCGGAAATATATAAAATCAAAGACTTTATCACATTTCAATAAGTTATTTAAAACACAACTGAGTGTCTATGATGTATAACACTGAAGACAAGTGATGTCACTTCGCTGACCAAGAGATGAACCCGAGCTAACCTCCACAAAATTTGTGTGCTTTGCATCTCTCACAGTAACGACTGCATGGACTTCTTCTATAAGTTTCTGTTTTTCGTCATCATCAAAATGCATATACCACTTTGCCAGTCTGGTTTTACCAGCACGATTTTGAATCAAGATGAACCTTATCTATAATAGAATGACAAAAAGTGAAATTATGCATTCAGAATTACAAACTTGCCTTGTTTATAATCCACAGATGATCAAACTCAAGAATTCATACAAATTCGCTTATGCCCTCGTGCAAATATAAACGGAACATGAGTTTGCGGTTGCATATAAATTTCTATAATAACTATCTCTTCATAGACAAGGTAAGTGGTCGCAATGAATTAGCATAAGGAAAACCTCTATTCGAGACCTCTGACACATACATAGAGGGGCTACATCAATGCAAAAAATAACACAAAGGTGCTACATAAATTAAAAATCTAATACACTGGTGCTACATAAATGACTGCTGTCTCTGCCTAAGAGTGTAATAGTAATGGTAATAGCAGGTTGAAAAGTGACGCCGGGCGAATGAACTAAAAGCCTAATCATCATCAGTGATATAACATATTTAAAAATGTACCATCTAATTATATTAATTTTAAAAACAAAGATAAATAGAACACAATTCTTACCATTTTATGCTGTTAAAAGTCCGCCCCTTAATTAAATCTACCATAGATAAAAATGTCAACTCGCGTTGTAATATTATAGCGTAATATTTTACAATGGTTAACAAAGCCGATTAAGAGAGTCTTACAGAAATTAGAATTTCAATAGCTTTTGAAAAGCACTGGATTTGAAGTGCCTATTTTGTCAAAAGTAGAACATTTTCGAATGTGCAGAGATCGAGCAGGGAGACAAGATCTATTAAGGTTCCAGCACTTTTTGTATGTCTCTGAAAAATTCTGGTTGAATCAAATGACCTTGCTCAACTTACTATTAAGTATATCTGGTACAGTTTCAAAGACGACATTGAAATTTGCGAATACTTTAGTAAGTAAATACTTTAGTAAAATCTCGGATGTCAGCAGCACAACAGCTGCTTATTCTTAGGCGCTCAGGCCTTAAAATAGCTATAGGAAAGGTTTGTAGGCAATCATTTAGGTTTGTTACAGCTATGGCGGAAATGATTTAACGTTCATCGAAGACTTGAAAGACCAGAGAAACCAGATTTTATTGTTTAAAGTCAAGTGTGCGAAGGGAAGCTGGGATGAGTTCCAGAGTTCAGGTGGACGAATCATAAATAAATTTAGGAAGAGTTGAAACTTAGACAGGTTTTGAAGCTATGTGTAAGTTATTGGGAAGAATTTTTTGCCAGAAATTTTGAAAAAAATTAGGTGACGTAATAAAGCATTTTTTGAAAATCTTTGGGAAGGTTATAGTAGATAAAGTGGTAGAGTCGATTGTGGATGCAGTCTTAAGATCAAGACAATTAGGAGTAGGCGACGAAGGACGAATATGAATAAAGCAGGCTTTTGAAAGTTGGGAGATTTGTGGAAGTTTAGAAAAGAGTCAAATTTGAATCCGGATTTCGAGTTGGAACAGGGATTATTGTGGTGTCAGGAGCCAAAAGGATTAGTTTAAGGATTGTCAATTTTTTTGAGTTGAGTCCGATTAAAAGAAACTCTGTCTTAGATGGGTTGAGCGAGGAGATATATTAGATGACATCCATGCAGGATTGATTTGAGAATGCAGATTCAAGCTCAGAAAGGGAATAGCTGACGACGGCATAGAGTTGGTGATTTAATTTGAGTTAAATTTGATTTAAATTTTTAATTTAATTTAATTTTTTTTTTTAGCCGGCCTTTTGTAAATAATTTAGTTCAGATCGATCCATGAATATTTGATCCGGATGGATCGACGTCGCACTGAAGTGGAGGGTCGGACCGCACAAGCCTAGTTCATCGTCCTGCCGGATGATCGACGTCGGGGACCGGGGACATTCGTCCACGGTCGGGGCAGTCAGACGAGCGGAACCGAGCGGACGAAGGGCTTCGCCGACGCCCCGCCGGCCGTTGACCCTCCGGCGGCCGCCGCGTCGGCCCCCAGCGGCGGACGGTCGAACAACCGAGAGTCTCTGATGTGAGTGAGAGCCGTTGGCTCTGTAAAGTCTCGTCGATTTACATAGCACCTATAAAGTTACACCAGTTTAGAAAGTATGTTCTTTGATGTTTAGCATTCAAAGTGATCACAGTTTATTATTTATAGCAATATAATGATAACGATGATGCACTTTTATAGCGCCAGATCTAATACCCAGAAGTATTGCAGTACTAGATCGGAAGGTTGGGAATTTTTGATCGTGCCTAGATCATTTCTAGATCCACCTGGATCCATGGATCTGAACTCAAATCTGAAGCAGAATCCGGTGTCTTCGTGTGACGTATCGGCGCTGTATCATTTTACTGCTTCGCTGAGCTTTTGCAGCTCTAAGTTGCAGATTAGCTTTTTGCCAAGTTTGGTACACAGAATCTCTTTGGATGTCTTGTTTGTTTGTAATTAATGTGATGCTATGACTGTGATTAACTGTGGGATAATGTTAGATGGTGAGTACTAAAGGGTTAAAACAGAATTTTGTGTTTTGTGTTTTTTCTATGGCAGACCGCATAATGGATGCGTCGTTATATCCATGAAAATTGTTGGAGCAGTGTTGATATGCTTTTTCTTCATAATTCCAGCGTTTGTAAAAATCTACCCGGCTGTGATTCTGGACGTTGCATTCCTCAATCACCGTGAGCAACAGTTGTTTCTTTTGTCTTTGTCTTAGTAAGTGAAGTAAAATCTCGTGGATTTCTTGCAGAGCATTTCATTCAGCCTTTCTTAAAATAGCTATGAATTAGCATGCAGAGCATTTTTCATTTTTAACAGCTTTGTTTTACTTTTACTTTTAATCTATTTTTGTTGATACAACCTGTGCTAATGTTCTTAGTCTTATGGCAACATTCTTACCATAGCCTGCATTCTATCCACCACAAATCCTGTTATCATCCTCCATAAAAATACTTTGCTGCGACTGCCAACTTGGATCTACAGCCTTGACCACCGTGGATTATAGACTATGGATTTTTACCCAGATTGTGTGCTCGTGAATAAGCTGGTGCACTGCACCAAGCGTTTGGGCAATGCTATAGAAATTAATGTTACTTACTTACTTAGTCTGTAATGCAGTTACTGTTTTGTTTTAAGCCTCTTTTAACTATGCAAACATTGCATAGTGATCTTGGGCATGATCTTCCTGTAATTGTGCACAATGCCTAAATAGGATATTTGATACCTGGCTTCCAATTAAAGAGAGGATGCACTTGGAATTCTCAATCCTCTTGTACAAGACCCTTTAATTCAAGGAACTTACCTACCTGCTTTCAAAACTTTCTGTGCAAACACACAAATACTTGACCATGTCCTCACCTGCATTAGTCTCTTACTTGGACAGTTCTTGTTGGTCGTGCTTTCTCGGAAGCCAACGTCTCGGCACGCGTACACTGCAAATTTTTAGAACAAAATTAAAACTCATATTTTTCATCGGGCTTGCCTGCCATCCAGTTGTCCAGCCTGATATCCTTGATTAGAAGACCTGGATCTTGTGTGATTTTATTTAGCTTGCCATTGGTCAATGCTTCTGTACAATATCAAGTGGAATTATGGAAGTTTAGGATTAAATATAAGTTATACCGTGTATTGATTTAGTCGGTACAGAAGTCTAAATTTCTTGTGTCTAGTTCGATGGCCGCCAATGACAAATCTTTCAAACCCAAAAGATTTTGGACTTGATGCAACGTGTCACTTTCGTTTAGACACAGCACCAGAAGTAACAGTAGGAGCATGGTATATTAGAAATTATCCAGCAATTCTTATGATTAGAATAATTATAATTATTATGTATTGAAAATTATCTTATATGGTTATATTTATTATTGTTAATCAGAAGAGTGAGGTAGAAAATTTATAGATATTGATCTATTTTATTTTTCCATAATTTTTCAGACGTTGCAAATAAATTTTGGACCGATCTTTTGAAAATCTTCCGATTTTTAAAAATATTTTGAATTTCAAAATTTCTGAGCAGTCGATTACCAGCATATTTGGATATACATTTGATTGTACTTAGCCATTGATTGATTGATTGATTGATTCTCTAAAGAATGAAGACTTGATCAAAAATGAGTTTAAAAACGTCATAGCAACAACAGTGTGTAAGATAAAATTTATCATGAAGCTTACGGCAAGAATTTCATGCCAATGAATTTCTAATTAAGTGTATTGCTTAGTCATGACATTGTTGGGAGTTGCACAAGACATTTACTTTGAATCGTTTCTTTTATTTCAGGCATGTCCTTCCAGAAAAATACTCCGGTTCTCAAGTATCGTCAACTGATGAAGCTCAGTTCTTCGGGTTTTTACGGGACGGGTCTCCCATTATTCTTTATCTTCATGGAAATGCTGGAACCAGGTGTGCACATTTTGTCAGGATCGGTTAGCATAGCATCGGAGAACCCGTTAAAATTAACTGGCCTGGTGTCCTGGCTTTGCACTTGTTTCTTGTGTTACTGGGATTTAGTCCATCATTGTATGGCATAATGTAGTGCAACAAGGCATTCATTTAGTTCAGAAGTGCTCCCACTGTGATTGCTTTGAACTGGAAGTATAGAGGCAGGTTCTTAAGCTCGTGCATCTGTACATTATTATGAAGTGGCGCTATGGAAGTTCATTGGATTGGAAATAAGTGATAATAGACAGAGTTGGCATCAGCAGGAAAGAGGGAGCAAGACGATGTTGTAAACAGGCTCATCCAGAGGAGGGCCATTTGGCCCGGGCCTCCATCCAAGAGGGGCCTCAAAATTTGGTGATGATTTTTAAATATTGGTGAGGACCTTTTTTTTGCTTGTCACATTAAAAATCTGGCAATGGCCTTTATTTTGCTTGTTGCCAATTTTTCAAAATGGCTAAGACTTTTTTTGCTTCAAAATTCCACCCGGCCCGGGCCTCCTTCAGCCTCTGAAGGGGCCTGGTTGTAAGGTTTATTGAGGTTCTATCATGATTCTGTCTGAGGTTATGCTTCTTCTAGATTGTACAGCAATTGCTTGGGATCTAGGCCTCTCTTTACTATAGATTTTGATTCGGGGTCCACCCATACAGTACATACACATCGAGGGGAGGGGTTGGATTTAGGAGATTTTGCATATGTATGGTGTGCAAGCGGGGTAGGAGGGTTGAAAATATGCCTTTTTTTTGCATATGTACTATCTGGATGAGCCCTCGACTGTAAAGATATGCTTGCCCCAAAGACAATTTCACAGTTCATTGCATGGTGCAAACTGGAGGCAACTGATTGGCTGCCTGCATAACAGCAATTGAAAGTAAAAGACCAACAGGAATGGCCAAATGACTAGCTGTTATAGTTTAGGGTTGACACTATTCTCTTTTTAGATCTATGTTTCCTAGTGAGTGTCCACTGTGTTGCCATTTTTGATTCTATAAGGTTGAAATTCTATGAAGAATGCAAACTCCAAATGTTTAAAATGATTTGGTTATTTTGTTTTTTATGAATGAAGTTCTTTAGCAGTTTCTTTGTGGTTTCAGAGCTGCCTGGCATCGGGTCCAGTTGTACAGAGTTCTATCAAGGGCTGGCTTTCACGTTGTGACGTTTGACTACCGAGGTATGTACGAGGTATATGAGGTATATGGGGTATATGCGGTACTGATCATTCATTTAGACCATCAGAGTACTTGCACGCTTACGTAAATTTGTAAATAATTAAGCCACTGCTGTCAGTTTTATCCAGGCGTAATGCAAGTACTAGGTAGTTCATGAGGGGACTTTGAGTTGAAGGATGGATGGACGTGCACCTCGGATTTTTTCAGGTTACGGAGATTCTTCCGGATATCCATCCGAAGACGGAATTGTTGAAGATTCTCTGAGCGTCTTCAAATGGATTCAAAGACAAAACAGCAAGTCGATGATCTTCATCTGGGGACATTCACTAGGCTCTGGGTGAGTCAATGCACTTCGTGTAACCTCAGTGCACTTCCTAAAAGTGAAAAAACATTGGTATAAATGGTATATCTTTTATATATGTGTGTGTGTGTGTGTGTGTGTGTGTGTGTGTGTGTGTGTGTGTGTGTGTGTGTGTGTGTGTGTGTGTGTGTGTGTGTGTATAAGTGGTATATCTTGTGCTTACGTAATGGTTCAGCATATTTTAGCATATTTGTTTGTACTCTACGGATCAAATATCTTTTATGTTCTAGCTAGAGACGACTCCACGGGGGGGGTGGCCCCTATTGAATGCCTGGCCCCATAGTGGGCCCCAATGAGGATGATATTCTTTCTGTATGTGTTGATTTATGAAAAATTGTTGGCCCCCATGCTTAGAAGTTGCCACCCCAACGCCGCCCTGCGCCTCCCCCCCCCCACTTGCCAAATCCTGCAGCTGCCATTGGTTTTAACTTAACACTGGCAATGATGTTGTTAGTAATACAGACAAACACATGACCATATTTCTAAAATACATTGTGTTTGAAGAAAACATTTCTTTTTGTTATATAGGAGATAAGTTTGAGAAGAAAGTTAACTATGGTAGTTAGCAAACATATAATTGAGACAAGTGATTACCCACAATTACTTTGTTTTGTGTTGCATTTTAATGTTGTTTGTGTTTTTTATGTGTTGTCGCCGTTGATTTGTTACTGAAATGTTTTCTTAGCTCTCTGTTGCTATTTTTAGTGTCGCTACAAAGACAGCAAAGAAGCTGAACGAAGCTGGTTAGTTGAGTCGTTTCTCAAAATCATGTTAAAATCTAAAACTGCTAAACTTGTTGATCCTTATTAATTCGTTAGGTTGCCAGTTTTTGGGGTTTGCATGTATTTTTATTTTTGTTTGTGCAACAGGAGAGCATTTCAGTGGTCTCATTCTCGAGTCTCCGTTTAATAATTTCATCGAAGCTGCCTCCAATCATCCTCTAACAATTGTGAGTCACCTGACAGTTGCTATGGCAACACACATAATTACATGTGATGATGATAATGATTGTGTGTTTGATTTGAATTAGATTTATTCAACTTCAGATTTGTTCACCTTAATTACATAATTACTTCATTTGCTTATCTTATGGGTGATTATTAATGTTGACATTGGTATTTATGTCAATTTGTATGACAAATTGGGTTTTTATGAGTTGAATTTGGGTTTTTATGAGTTTATCAGAGATGTGATAATCTCATTTCTGATTCTCGTTCACAGCCTTTCAGAGTAATGCCTTGGTTCTCCTGGGTTTTCATCGAGGGAATAAAAATGAACAACATACTTTTTGCAAGCGACGAAAAGTACGATGACTTTAAACTTTCCTTCAAGTTGTTATCAATTTATTGTTATCTTTGGGGTCATTTATTGGTTGAGTATTTTTATAGTTGTGTTCTTTCTTTCCCTATTTTTCGATGGGTCTGAATGAGTTCCATTTTATTTCATAAAGTTCATTTGCATTTCTTCTGCATCCTCTTTAAAGTTTTCTATCCATGTTTTATTCTTATATAGTCTTTCTTCCTTCATTCATTTTACAAGCCATTTCAGTCTTCGTTTTGTATTGTTATCGTTTCTTTTGCTCTGTCTGCTCTCTGGTCATTGTGTTTTTCTTATTCTTTGTCTTCTGCTTACAGTTCATTTCTGATTCTTGTGGTAGTTTTCTGATATATTGTTTACAACTATTTATATGATATATTCATGAAGCTGTATTGTCATTTTTCATTTTGTCAGTAAAATTGTGTCTTATATTCTTATATATGAATTTTACAGAGTTTGATATGAAGATGATGGAATAGTTCCGTACATGCTTGGCCGTAAGGTAGAAGTTGATATGATTACGGTTTACGTTTCACTCAAATGCTAGAAGAATTTTGGTAAGATGTTACTGGTAAATATCAATTGCTGAGTCAGTTGTCTATCTGTTTGTTGGACTCGGCAAATTTTTTCCTTTCAAGGCCTGTACCCCATGGAAAAAATTAGGGGGTGCACTGCACCCCCTGGAAGATGAGGCTGTTTTTTGCTTGTCAGGATTTTTGAAAAGAGGGTAAAGGAAGGGTGAAGACCGTTTTTTTGTTTGTCAGGTTTTTTATGATAAATGATGATTTTTAACTATGCCCCTGAAAAAATGCACCCCAAGCTAAAAATTTGTTCTGACATGCCTGTTCCTTTCTCTCAAATTTTGTAATGACAGTTTGTTGCAATTAGAATGAGATGTTAATGAGAAGTTTCTTTTCACATTTATGCATTATTATTATTATTATTATTATTATTATTATTATTATTATTATTATTATTTTATTATTATTACTGGCATTGTGGTTTAGTTCTATTGTTGCTTTACAGTTGTATAACGCTGCACTTCAAACAAAGAAGGGTGGCGTGGAATTTGTATCGTTTGATGGACACTTAAACTACGGTCACAAACACATCCACAAGGCTCCCGACCTTCCTGATATCATTAGGTGAGACATTTTCTGCCTGTGTTATGGCTGAGTGTTGCCCATGTTAACCCCTTTACTGGGAACCCCGGATATATCCGTCCATTTTACATTGAGTTACAGTTAAATACACGGTTAAGGGGTTAAGTATGCATGATTAAATCTGCACTGCTTCCAGCATGGTCTTTAGGGAAGAACCTATGTAAATGTACTTTATGTCTGATATTTCTGCAATTTTTGGTATCTTGAGTTTTCACAATAGCAGCTCAATTTTCCTTTGAGGGACTTCCAAATCAACTCGGGACTCCATTCCTTAACTCTTTCGCCCCGTCAATCCGTATACCCAATATGTTATGAACCCGAAATAGCGGCCTTACGGGGCTAGAGGGTTAAGCGGTTACTCTGTGTTATAAGGGGGAATAAGAATTTTCAGTGGTTTTCACACAGGCTACTTAGTTATACATTATTATTATTATTATTATTATTATTATTATTATTATTATTATTATTATTTTTTGGCTCTGGTTGTGGTCAAGACTTGAGATTTCTTAATTGCCAACTCGAGAGCTTGGGTAAGGAAGTAAGTAAGTAAATAAAATCTCGTGGATTTCTATAGTGCCTTGGAAAGCAGCACAACAGTAGCTGCTTATTCTTAGTGAAACTGCTGCAACTTTTATTCAACCTCGAGAAATGAGCCCCCCATAGGGAGAGGTTGCCATAGGGAAGGAAGAAGTATAGAGGTTTGGTCCCCCACTTTTTCATAAAAGTTTACGCCAAAGCTGTTGGGAACGTGAGCTTTTCGTTTTGCCTACTGTTTTCAATGGTTGTGTTCTTAGTGAATTTTTTTGCTGTTACTACATTCATTATGGAACAAAATGCATTTTACACCGAGGTTTGTGTTGTGTTTTTGCTCGTTTTAGGAATTTTACTTCTCTGGTGACCGAGAAGACTGTTTGACAGGATTTTCCAGCCCTGCTTCTCTTCGAGGACACTCGGCAGCACCAAACATCATCAGAAAAATTCTACTGTTTCACAATCTTCCATTTTGGGCTCGTCCATGTAGTACACATGCAGAAGAAGGCATCTTTTCAACCCCCTCCTCCCTCCCCCATTGCACTCACTGTACATTTGCAAAATCCCCAAAATCCAACCCTCCTTCCCCTCAGTGCGTACGTACTATATGGATGGGCCCTTTTGACACAATAGTGATGTGATGTAGTGCTTTTTAATGGTTAAGTAAATGGTTTGCTTTGACATTTAAGGCTTTGCATTTGGTTAAAGTTGTTTTGTTTTTGTGTGGCTGATGATTGTTTTTACTATGCACTTAACACTTTCTATGTGTCAGATCATTTAAGTGAGTAAGTACACTGTGTAGCTTGCACTGAGTTTGACGAATTGTTTTCTGAAATCAGTTGATTTTAGAGCAGTGTTTCTTAACCTTCTATGTGCTCGGTGAGTCGAGATAAGGGGTTCAGCAGAGGCACCTTCCCTGAATGAACAGGCGACAGCAAAAAAGTTTTTGATTAAGCCAATATTCCCTGAGTTATGTTTCTCTGCCTGCTTCATAATTATTTTGTTGGTGTAGTTTTGTAGTACTGTATCTGTATACAGTAGAACCTCGTTATATCGAACTCGCTTATAAAACAGTTTATATTAATGATACAGGCCAAAACAGTGTTAATGATACAGGAATCGGATATATCGAACCTCGGATATATCGAAGTATTTATCATGGTCCCTTGAACTTCGATATAACGAGGTTCTACTGTAGTTCTTTTCATACGGGAATACTGTGTGCATGGTTCACTTTGTTGAGTGTCGACTGATGACAAATCTACTTATGTTTTGCGCTCAAAAAAGTCACATTTCCCCCTTAATTGAACCCCTTTGCCGTGCATTTAACTGTAACTCAATGTAAAATGGACGGATATATTCAGGGTCCCCGGTAAAGGGGTTAATTAATGAAGGGTTCGGTTAATACAAATGCAGAGGCACTTGAGGGGTTCAGTACCACAAACAAGGTTAAGAAATGCTGTTTTTAGATGCTTAAATTATGCAGGCTGTCTGTGTTTAAAGACTTTAGAGATGTTGACATGTGACCATTTTACAGTATGTGCAATTACACTTACAATCCACAGCTTAACTTTACTTTTGACTGAATTTACACGATGATCAACTTTGTGTTAGTGGTGATTATGTTGCTTGTTTAGCCACTCGAGTGTTGGACTAAATAACTGCTGTAAATTTCTGAATGGAAGTGTGCTTCATCTGAAATCCGACTTAACAATTATTGTATTGTTTTGTATACTGGACTATTTATATAGCGCCGTAAACATAGCATAACTAAAAACAAGGGTGCTTTGCATTACGCTTTATTATTATTATTATTATTATTATTATTATTATTATTATTATTACTTTGCTCTACTTTGACAGCTCCTCTGTTTTCTATGTTTCGTTGATTTAGTGGTTTAGAGGTTCATCCATGTACCTGTAGCAGGTACGCAAAAAAACATTTTCAACTCCCCCCACCCATTCCACACACCGTACACGCAAAATCTCCTCCAAAATCTAATCCCCCTTATTGCTTACATACTACAGATGGCCTCTAGCCAGGAGTCCGGAATGGGAGAGATGGGGGAACGTCAACATTTTCAGGCGTTGAGATAAAAAAAGTTATTCTAAAATCGTTGTCTTGTCAACCCTCAGCGCTCTGATCTTTTTTGTTCACTTTCAGATTTTCATATTAGGGCCTATCTTCTCTCCGCCCCCCCCCCCCAGCTGCTCAACGGTTTAGCACAAATTACGTGACCGATCCCAACCCGAATGGGGGGGAGGGCACCGAGTCTACCCCAATGTTCGTAAACACACCAGAATGACCAGATGGTCATCTAATGATTTTGATATACTGTGCCATCGGCTACTTATCTGTGTGCCGTAAAATAGTCCTATAATCAGGGTTGGAGTTGCCCCCCAGCTAACTTTGCAACCCTCCCAAAAATCGCATATCTGGCACATGCAGATAATTATGTATAATTAAAGCAAGTCCTGCAAAACACTATAGCCAGGGGCGTAGCGACGAGGGGTATATCGGTATATATACTTCCCCAATCAGTCTACCTTAAAGTTTTTTTGTGATTTATATGTGGTTTATATGGTTTGTGTGGTTTATAGTTAAGATTTATACCCACCCAAAATATTTATACCCTCCGAAATCAAATTCCTGGCTACGCCTCTGGCTATAGCGATGTTTTTCCAGTCAACCTATCACCCCTGCGATTCTAAAATAGACCCGCCCCTAATTGCCCGGCTCCAGAACGAAAGAACGTCACCAGAGAAGTCCTATAGCCTGCGCTTATTACGCGTTCACGAGACGAGAGACGGAATCTACCGAAGATTGCCGAAGATCGTTCCGGTGTTGGAGCGACGCTGTCGGTCGAAGAGAGTCGGGACTTCATCGGGCGTCGTCGTCGTCGTCGTCTGCTCCGTCACGGTCAGTGGTGACGATGGAACGACCGTCACGCATCGCTGGACTGATTTTATCGCTTGTCGTCTGCCATCAAGCGACGACCGAATCTACGGTGACGGACATCGACGGTAAGACGATTCGATTCTTCCACTCGTTGGCGTAAATTTGGAAGAAAGAGTTGGAGGGGGTCCAACCCACATGCCCTCTCCATTCCCTGTGGTAGCCTCTTTTTTAAAAAGTGGAGGGGGTTCCCAGGCTAGAGGCCTAATAGAAGTTTGTGCTTATAGTTCTACTCGAATACTAGCGCTCAACGAGGTACATGGATGCCCGCAGAAATTTTTCCAGGAGTGGCAAAACATAATGGTCATGTGCTCATGGCTATGCCACATAAATTTTTCCAAGAGGGGCAAAACACATTTTAACACAATGGTCACGGTTAATATTTTAGCAAGGTTTTCAAATTTCACTGTGAAATAATAGTATTTGCATTTTCCAGGGGGACAAGTTCCCCTCTTGCCATAATGTGCTGGCGCCCATGGCGAGGTGGAATTGCATTGACTGAAACAACAGTTTGAATTATTTAATTATTCAATACATATTGCGGGGGCCGGTGGCGTAGTAATGGGGCGTTGGGGGGAGGCTGGCTTTGGGGGGTGATAGTTTCTCTTAAGAACAAAAACTAAGACAGATTTCTAAAACTAGGATCCGCTTATGATGCGAATAAGGGCATCAATACGCATAGACCAGCGATTCCCAAGCATTTCCAGCAGGGTTATTTCTAGGATTATCAATTTGGTGGAGATGTCCGTAAATTCAGGGGGTCCCGTGCCAAAAAGTCTGACAAGCAAAAAAAGGTTCATCCCATAGCTGAGTTGGGGGGGGATGTTGAAGGGTGCCGGTCTCAAATTGGGAGGTGTTAGGGGATGTAAATTATCCCTGATTTCCAGTAGAAGGGCTGAGTACCGTTTCTACTATTTTCGGCACCTACGTGTATAAGCGGCCACACTTCCTCTTCTCTTCTTCTTTAGTGTCGTAACGATGCGACAACCTCAGCAACTTACTTCTTCCTATCCTGCCTGTGTTCCGTTACTCTTATTGCTTGAACTAGACTTCTGTAGGTTTAGGCTTAAATCTTGACAGTGTTCTACATGACGTCCAGCCATCTTTCCCATGGTAAGCGGACCACAGCGCTTTGGAAAAAATTCGAAAATTTTAACTACGCAGTAAACGATTCTGATCCGAGTTCTTATGATTAGGCATTATAAATCGATTTGATACATTGGGAAACTAAATGTTAATAAAACTATAAAATTGAGACCAGAGTTTTTAGACGGGAATTCTGTCCTCGAATACTGCAGACCGGGGGGAACACTGTTTCCATGTAGCACATTAATGCAACGTTCGTCTAGCTATTCTTTATTTATTTGAATATCAATACATTTTTAAAAACTGCTAAAATGTATTGTAATGTAATGTGGAATTTGTATAGCGCCTCTTCTATTTCTACTCAGAGGCGCTCCTGGTATTGGAGTCCCAGGGTAGAGTAGTGAGACTTTAGCTTTCGCATTGAGCAGAGCGAGGGAATGAGAAGTGATTCCCGAATGGATGGGTTCATGGCATTCCAGAGGGAGGGTCCAGTCTCTGCAAAAGCCCGACGCTGAGTAAAAGCATTAAACCTATATTAGCTGTTGAGGCCCCGCGGACCACTACGCAGATTTGACGGGCCACAAGTTGCCCGCGGGACGCTGTGGACCTCTGTGGACGGGTCGCCTGAAAATGCAGGACTGGAAAATGCAGGACTGGAAAATGCAGGACTGGAAAATGACGGACCAAATCGCAGGGGGTGAAAATGCAGGACTGGAAAATAAAGGACTGGAAATTGCAGGACTAGAAAATGCAGGACTGGAAAATGACGGACCAAATTATCAAATTGCTAATACTGACAACGAAGACAGTGAGGAAGAGCAGATGCTGCAGCCGACTGTACATGATAGCTTGCCTTCGGATAACCTGCCAGCTGAGCCAGTGACAGCCCAGAGTTTGGATTGTTGTGAGGTCTGTCTATAGTTGCCCCGCGTGCAGGCGTCCTTGTGGGCATGCCGCATTTTGCAACACTTGCGCAGACACGGTTGCAGAATTGTCAGGACATTGTCCGCTTTGTCGGACTCCAATTACAATGGTTATGCGTCTATATAATTAGCAGGTCCTTTTCAGACTTGTAGTTTAAGTTGCTCAACATTTAATTTTTTGCCTTGTTCATTGTCAACTTCACATTAACAAACACTGTATGTCGATGCTTTACATATTTTTTCAAGACTTATACTGTTATTAGCTTTACTTGTTGTTTTTGCCTTTTTCATAGCTAACTTCAAATGTAAAACCACTTTGTGTCGATGCTTGATTAACGAATGCTTGTTTTTTACTAACTTGAGGCAGTCGTTAGTTACATTGACCTTCCTTTGTCTGTTATAAAGTTTTACGGAGTTCAATAATTACAACAAATAAACATTATGTCTTATTTATATTTTTGATAATGAGTTATTTTAACATCTTTTTATAGATCATTTATAGGCCTAAATTCAATTACAGATTTTCCTTCATTTTCCAGTCCTGCATTTTCAACGATTTTTTGTTTTCCAGTCCTGCATTTTCACCCCCTCGATTTGGTCCTTCATTTTCCAGTCCTGCATTTTACCCCTTGATTTAGTCCGTCATTTTCCAGTCCTGCATTTTCCAGTTATTCACATTTTTTCCGTCATTTTTTGCATTTTGATGGACCAATACATTGTGCATTTTGTGAGTTATTTTGCACCTTATTATTGATCATGATTCAAATACAGACTTTTATAATTAAAAATATTTGAACGATTTTGTTGGTATGTACTCTGTACCCATATTCTAAGCTTACTGCATGTTGAAAAGAATTATGGAGTTATTTCACAATTTTGTTTTTTTGAATTTGATGGGATGCATGGATATTTTTACACCCCTAACACCCCAACACCCCCAATTTGAGGTCGACACCCCCCAATTTGGCAATGTGACAATGGTATGCATACAAAATGCATACTAATTAGCTCCAGAAACCACCCATATGAGGTCGACACACCCCAAATTCACAATCCTAGAAATATCCCTGATGGGATGGATAGAAATTCGTTAACGCTTCGCTTTACTGTTAAGTTTGCGCATGTTTTTTTTGTGTGGAAATTTGACGAATGACTGATGACGAATTTTATTCTTTGAAGGCACTTATTAGACTCGCCAATTGACGTAGACAAGTGGACAACCGAGTCTCAGTATGGACCGGCGGAACACTTGTCTCGATACTGAAATTTGCATTGCTTCCTAAAACTTATCAAAAGCAATAAGCGGACAGTTCTGTATTTCTAAATACACATATCGACAAATAGTATTGGCATAGGATTTTCCATCCCGTTCTAAAACGTAACTTACAAGCATCTCAGGTGTGATTTTGTCCCCTGTGACCTTCCCGAGTAACCAGTAACCAACGTAGGACTACAGTAAAGCTTCGTTATAACATCGAACAAATAAACCTTTTTGTATTTTATCACCTCTGTCGACGTCTATGCATACGGAAAGCAATCTGTGTAATTTTATGGAGAAATCGCCCGAACCATCACTTATGTGTCGAAATAAACGGGTTGTCGCTGTAACCCTGTTTCATTAAATCGAAGCTCAATTGTAGTTCTAGTTGTTTTAAGCGACCGGAACACTTGAAGGGCTGAAATTAAAGTTCTGATGTTGCGTTACCTAGAAGGAAAGTCGAGATTCGTTCGTTGGAACTGGAGGATTGTTCGAGAAGATATCTGAGAACGAGAGAAGGGAGGAGGAGGAGGAGGAGGGAGAGAGAGAGAGAGAGAGAGAGAGAGAGGGAGCAATCGAGGGTTCTCAAAAAGACGATAGGCATACATTTCAAAATTCGCGAAACTGTTGCGAGTAACAAATACCTCGTCGCGAAATCGTTCGTCGGTCTTCTCTTATTCAGTTACCTGTCGCCTGTTCTGTTCTGCCACATCCAGTGGCGGTTCCAGGAATTCTTGGGGGGGGGGTTGGAAAAATTTATAGGCAGTTGGTGAGGAGATGCAAAGTGAAGAAGGAGGAGAAAAACAGAAAAGAGAGAAAAAAGGTCATCCGGAACCCCGGTGGAAAGGGGGTGCATCCAGTGTTTATTCTAGGCCTGTGGGGTGAAGGGGGCATCCCCAAAGTCGTCAACATGCTGGAACCGCCGTGGAGAGACAAATCTTGTCCCCCAAACATTTCAAACTCTCCCGATTGTCAAGGTCCTAGAATAAACCTGCATCCAGTCATCAACATGGTGGAACCACCACTGCAAATCGATTGCATCTTCCTTCATTCGGCTGATGAATCGATCACGACCATCGGCTGATGCCATGCATTACTAAAAGGCGCTATAGAAGTTCAGTAGATTGCTAGGCTTTTTGATTTAGTCGATTACAAATTTTGTCATTTTAACGAAACGACAATTTCGTTGTTATTAACCCCTTAACTGGGGATCCCGGATACATCCGTCCATTTTACATTGAGTTACAGTTAAATACACGGTTAAGGGGTTAACCCGTGCAGAGCTTGAATTGCAGGACATATTGATGACCGGTCTCTGTGACGTTTGACCCGCGAGAAAAAAATTGAAAGACCGATCGAAGTTTCGAGATTAGGTCCGACCTTATACAGTGGCGGCTCCACACAAGAGACCCGGGTTCCCAATTGAATGCCTGGCCTCAGTGTCCCCTGTTGGGACCGAGGGCCGCCGAGAGAATTTCCGGGCCCGGTACAAAAAAATAGTCACGGGCCAAATGTGTAAAAAGTTTATGATTTTTTTCTTGTCAGTCTTCTTATGGCTTCACACTATTGTTAATACATCATCATCATCACCGGACCCGGGCCCCTTTGAACTCCATGGGCCCCGGAACAATGTACCGGCTGCACCCCCTCTCCTCAGGCCTGTTTCGACCCTATACTTACTAATACATGCCTATCAACAAATGGTTGACCCCCATGCTTAGAAGTTGCCACCCTATCGCCCCCCCCACACTTGCCAAATCCTGGAGCCGCCACTGACCTCATAGATCCTAGACCGTCAATTTTTTACCGTATAGTTTCGACCAATTTTATGTCAAAATCGTGATAGCAGGGGCGTACCAAGGGTGTTTGGCGCCCATGACAGGAATTTCTGCATGGCATAAAATATACAGAGAAACATAATAAGACATTTCTTAAAATATTGATCTTCATATACGCTCAGAGCCTGCCAAAAGAATACCATGAATAAAGTCAGTTCACAGCCTGTCCTCAAAATATTAACCCCTTAACCGTGTATTTAACTGTAACTCAATGTAAAATGGACGGATATATCCGAGATCTCCAGTTAAGGGGTTAATACGTTCTGTTTAGATTCCTATTTAACTTGGTTTATTCGTTAATTGACTTTTGTGACTTCTTCTTATTCGTTGATATAATTTATCGTTTATCTGCCTCTGTTGCGTTCTCTTTTTATATTTCGATAATTATTTGGATGCATGGGCGCCCACACACACTGGGGCAAGGGGGACTGGCCTCCCATGAAAAAATGCAAATCTTCTTTGAAGCTGACTATATTTAGCTTTTAGCTTTAACAGATTTTAAGATTGACCATTGGGCTCTGCCCCTGGAAAAATTTCTGTGGGCGCCCATGGTATGAATGTTCTTTTCTTTCTTAATTTTTTCTATATTTCCTCCCTCCAGGGCGTAGCCAAGAATTTGATTTGGGGGAAATTTGATTTGTGGGGTATAAATCTTAAAAAACTTTTAAAATCTTAAAAAACACATTAAAAACTTCAAGGTAGACTGATTTTTTTTGGAGGGGGGGGTAAATATACACGGATATACCCCCCGTCGCTACGCCCCTGCCTCCCTCGTTCTTTCATCGTTGAATCTTCATCGTGTCATTCTTGAAGCGAACATCTCTCGTTCATATCGTGATCTTTTAATCTTCTCGGAAAACAATTATAGACCATTAAACGGAAGTGAATAATTTATGCGTTAACGCCATCGATCCGGAAACCAGAAATTTTCCCGTTTCCCCGACGGCATTCGACGAGGTCGGGAACTTCGGGGGAAAAACCGAAGCGGGGCCCCGGAGGTCTCCGGGAGACCCCCGGGGTGGGGGGGCGGTTCGTCGCTAATTTTGAGTTTCCGTGATGTATTATAATGACGGCGGCGACGCGTCCTCCTCTACTCACCGCTAATCGAATTGTCGCTAACCGAAGCCGATCGAAGACGTTCGACGAATTGCCTCCCATTCCTCCTCCTCCTCCTCCTCCTCCTCCTCCTCCTCTACCTCCTCCTCCTCCTTCTCCTCCTCTTTCTTCGTCTCTTCCTTCTTCTCCTCCTTCGTCGAATGATATCTTCGAACCTCGACGCAGCACAATTAGATTCGAGCGGCGGTGATTTATCTCCTGCCATCTCGTCTGTCTGTCTACATGTCTGTCTGTGTCTGTCCTTGTCTCTGTCTTTGTCTCTGTCTTTCTCTGTCTGTCTCTGTCTGTCTGTCTGTCTGTCTGTCTTTCTGTCTGTCTGTCTGTCTGTCTGTCTCTCTCTCTCTCTCTCTCTCTCTCTCTCTCTCTCTCTCTCTCTCTCTCTCTCTCTCTCTCTCTCTCTCTCTCTAGCTGAGACTAAACTGATGATGAGGGGTAGGGTGGGTGGGTGGGAGGGAGACTTCCGTGGGAGATATTGTGTCCCCATCGTCCATCGAACGACAATTGTCGTGAGTTTTCCATAAGTGAAATCTTAAATCTGGTTTGATCGGAAACGAAACGGAACCAGTAATCGACAATGACTAGCAGTCTATCATCCGATCGATAATAATTTCACTCAAAATTCTGTCTCTCCGTCTGTCTGTCTGTCTGTCTCACGCACTCTGTCTGTATTTCTGTCCGTCTCAATAGGTCTCTTCGGTCTGCCTCTCCATCTACCTTTATGCTACACGTAGTGGAGGGAGGAGAGATAACAACAGATAGCCAAAGGACACTGATAAATGGTCGCAAATCAGTTGAAATCTATTACTACACTACTAGGCCTACTACTACTACTACTACTACTACTACTACTACTACTACTACTACTACTACTACTACTACTACTACTACTACTACTACTACTACTACTGCTGCTACTACTACTACTACTACTATTACTACCACTACTACTACTGCTACTACTACTACTACTACCACCACACTACTACTACCACTACTACTACTACTAGACCTACTACTGCCACTACCGACGCTGCTGTTGCTGCACTACTACTACTACTACTACTACTACTACTACTACTACTACTACTACTACTACTACTACTACTACTACTACTACTACTACTACTACAATAACCTTAATGATCGTAAGCAAGTAGAGACATTAATTTTATATTTACCTTTGAGTATAATTTTGTTGGGATTGTTTTTGGGGCATTAAGGTTGAGTAGATTTAAGCCTGTAAAGCATCCTGGGTGGCCTTTTAGACCTTTCCGAAATCCAGGTCAGCATTCTTTATCCCCGTCTTCGCTACGTTCTTTCTAAAAATACTTTAAGCGTTGATTTTATTCGCGTGCATGTATGCTGTATTGTGCAAAGTATTTTGCTCTCCATTGGAAATGCGAGGACTGATTGCCTAAGACGCCTGCTGGGGTATTTTTAGACCTATAGCAGATCTTTCCTCATTTAGATTCTGTCCAGTTCATTCTTTCTTGTATCTGCAGGAACTCTCCTCAGTTAAAGGCGCAAATAATGGACTGAGTAGGGGAGCTCAAAACCTAATCTAATCTCAAATCAATCCGTAGGTTATATAGCCTACTAGTATATAGGATAGGCAGATATTCACAAACCACTAAAAGCTTTAATTGCACGACAAAATTTTTGCTATTTATAATTTTAAATTAATTTTAAAAGTTTCTCACATTATATATATATATATATATATATATATATATATATATATATATATATATATATATATATATCTTAGACCTCTTAAAGTAAGGACTGACGCTATAGTGATGTCGACTATTTATCGTTATACTAGCAGCAAACAAGCTGGCTGACAAACGCTAAGCCATCATTAATGCATCGGTTCAATTCGTTTCTTAAGTTACCTGCAAACCCAGTGGCGTAGCCAGGATTTCCGAAAGGGGGATTGGTTTTGATGTCCAACAACTTCAAAATATCTTGACAAGCAAAAATAGGTCGTCACCTTACACCTTTACTATCTGTAGCGCTTGGAAATTATTTTCAGTCGACAGGCAAAAAAGGAGTTGAAAATAAAAATGTATGGGAACACATAAACGCGTCCGAAAATTTAAAAATGTATGGTATGGGAACAAATCAAAAAATTTTCACGTCGCCAGCCAAATGGGAGTTTACCCCCCCCCCCTTGGCTACGCCACTGTGAAAATCTTCATTACGTGATTCGTGTAATTTTCAGGGACAGAGACCCGTTCTTCGCCGTCGACCGAAGAGAACCTGAACAGCGGAGTTAACTCGGCGCCCTGGGCAGCAGTTATCCTGTCTACGGCGACGCCTTCCACTCTTCTTCTGACCGCGAAAACGGAAAGACGGTGGAAGAGAAGATGGAGGAGGATGAAGGAGGCGGCAGATGAACTCTTCCAGCCCGGTTTCCGTCGACGAGAATCTCAAGAAAAAGGCGCTAGAAAAATCGCCGATCGGAGAACGGCGCACAGCAGCTCCGCATCCGATGACGTCAGCGATGACGTCACGAACGACGACGACGACGTCGATGGCGAATTATTTTCGAATCTAAGTGACGATGACGACGACGATGAAGACGACGAAGATGGCGAAAACGACAACGGCGGTAACTACACTGGCGGTTACGCGAGGCGCGTGTGTTTAGAGGTCGACCCGGGTAGGAGTCTGTTGCTGAAAGGCAAACCAGTTTTAAGCAGCGACGAAGAAGGATAGGGACGCCGCAAGCAGATGCCGCTGATAGGCCTATTGGCAACGGTTCCATGTCGAACCCGCTGTTCATCGATTGGTTTCACGCGATCTCGAAAGAAGCAGAACTGATCGGTCACGTACGCGACGCTCGTGGAAGACCGGGAATGACGGCCTACATGACGTCATCAAACGTAGACCATTCAGCGAATGACGCTGAGCAGACGACGGCGTCGCGGCGGTCATCGAGCCCGCGAAAACGAGAACTTGGAAATGGAGACGACCGAGCACCGAAGACGCTCGATCATCGACTAGAGCCGCGGGCGGACGACGACGTCATGAAACCAAGAAGCCGCGATGATTTCTGGGAGAGCAGCAACGAGATTGACGACGGTGACGCGGTGGAAGGGACCTCCCTCGGGGGTCCGTACATCGCTGGAATCGTCTACGATACCTGCGGAGACCTGCCGTGCAGGAACGGTGCCAGGTGCGTTCACGACCGACTGAGGAAGATTCGGCGGTGCGAGTGTCGAATGGGAACGACGGGAGAGAGCTGCGAGAAAAGTAAGTAAGATGGCAAAGAAATATTACTGAAACCTCTGTAACTGATAGACATATTGCGCTTCGATCTTTCGTTGTAGAAAGATTTCTTGGAAGAAGCAACTTTAATCTAACCATTCCATCAAAAATTATTGTCAATTCAATAACAACACTGATTCTTGTGGTTGACATTCGAGTATTTACGATCGCTTGCTAGCGGATGCAGTAATTTTTGTGGGGTGGGGTGGGGCGTGATGGTGGTGGGGAGATGAAATGACACCTTTCTTTAATATTTTATGATGACAAACAGTTTTTCAACGGATCTAGACCCAAATATCTTGGGTTGAATTTTGCCGCCAGCAACCTCGCCAAGAAGCAAAAATTGAGGTCGTTGTCACATTTCCTCAAACAAACGACCGTGAATTTATTTACGTTTCGCCTCCAAGTTAAAAATGCTCATTTCAAAAAGTTCGTTTCGATCAAAGTTTTCATTCTGAGCCAAAGTGGTCTTCAACGCAGGAGAAATCCTACTAAACCACTCAGAATCCTATTATTATTATTATTATTATTATTATTATTATTATTAGTAGTAGTAGTAGTAGTAGTAGTAGTAGTAGTAGTAGTAGTAGTAGTAGTAGCAGCAGTAGTAGTAGTAGTAGTAGTAGCAGTAGTAGCAGCAGGCAGCAGCAGCAGCAGCAGCAGCAGCAGCAGCAGCAGCAGCAGTAGTAGTAGTAGTAGTAGCAGTAGTAGTAGTAGTAGTAGTAGTAGTAGTAGTAGTAGTAGTAGTAGTAGTAGTAGTATAAGACGGTGGGTCCTATGATGTCACTGATATATCGTGTTGTATCAGTCCTGGTGGGAAGGAACCCTCGTTTCATTGGCGATGGATTCGTTGCCTTTTCTCCGCTGAGATCCGGCTTCAAAGAATTCGACATACTGATTCGATTTCGACCGGAAACCGGAAATGGACTTCTGCTCTTCAGCGCCGATCGACCGGACGCCGCGCAGGACTTCATGTCCGTAGCCATAATCAACGGAAGAATCCACTTCCGGTGAGTGGCTAAGACGGAATTACGAAGACTAAACACCCTCCGCCATTTTATGGCCCAGCTCAAAGACTCAAAAGAATTTAAAATGACTGTCGCTTGAAATTTGAAAATATGACATAATCTAATAGCCTATAATACTAGACTTCTATAGCACCATTTCATAATATACATAAACAGCCGATGGCACACCAATCAATGTTCAAGATCCATGTTAAATCCAGGTATCCCCCAGATAACTAGGACACTAAACATGCCACTGAATCCACAAAATCACCCACTTCATAGAACACGATTGCTTTTATACAATTTCGTATGCGTTTATTTCCGTTGACTCGCATTCAAATCGCCTTCAACTGTTCAACCACACATTAGACGCCATGTTAGAAACTTAGAAGCCTAATTTTTAATAAACTGTTTTATCGTGGTTCATGTTTTTGCATGCAGACTGTCCGATAACATTGCGACGAATAGTCTATGCAAGATCTGACCGCTTCGCTTATAAATTGAATTTTAAGAGAAAAAGTAAACCATTTGTTAAACGCTAATTCAAAACAAGGTTTAATCGAACATAGATATCCGATTTAACGTGAATAGCGGTGATTTTCGGGTGTTCTCTGGTGGCTTGCTCGCGTTTGTGTGTTCCGCCCTTATGGGTGTCCTGGGGATTCTGTGGACAGCAACAGCTTTCTACGCATACAAACAGAAATCTGTCACATTTATCTGATTTGCCTGAATTAATTCGTCACTTGGTCGTCGACTTGATTCGATTGCGTCCTTTTGGCATTCGCAGCGGCATAGAAACCGTTATGCGTCCATTTAAAACGGCGCTATATCGTGCTCCGGGCGACTGCTTCCCTGCCTCCCGTCCGAATCCAATTACGTCGCTTCCTTGTGCGCTACGATGTGGCGAGACAGAAACGAAAGTCCGGACTCGAGTTGCGCAGGAAACTAGTCAAAGTGCTGTACGATCGGCGGAGAACTCTGGAAAACCCTCGACATCTAAGCTGTCTTCTAATTGCACGCTTTCTGTACAGTGGCGGCTCCCACAGGGGAGCCCGGGGGCCCGTGCCCCCTATTGAGTGCCTGCCCTCCCATTGGCCCCCATGTTGGGACCCTTTGCTTAATAGTACATACCTAACAACAAATCAACAAATGGTTGGCCCCATGATTAGACGTTGCCACCCCAACGGCCCCCACTTGCCAAATCCTGGAGCCGCCACTGTTTCTGTATGGACTGAAATGCTGTTGGAGAAAAAAACGAAGGTGCTTTGCTTTTCTCTAGGCCTAGGTCTCTCTATTGCCTATGTTAGACTGCACATAGATTTTCGTATGAACATGATGACTTTAGCGTAAACTTGGGTGAAAAACTGCAAGGAATCCATATACCTTTCTTTTTCCCTATGGTGATCTCCCGAAATGTGGGGGTGTGGTGGGGTGAGCCTAGGTAGAGGCGGAGGAAGTAGTGACGCAGACTAGAGGCATTCGAAATCTGAATAGGCTAGTTGTATTTTGCTTTAAATTTTCTTTTTTTGCGGCTGTGCTGGAGATACGTATAATCTTACTTACTCTAATCACTATATTGACTTTATATAGGCCTATTCGAGATTATGTCGGCGTGCTCTCATTAATTTTGGTTGAAATTTGTTGGCTTTATAATTGAATTTTAAAATTTGATCTGTTATCGCCCACTCCATTACCGTTTCCATTACCGCCTCAATAGTTATTGCAAGTGGTGTCTCTTGATAGAGTATTAATTAATTAATTAATTAATTAATTAATTAATTAATTAATTAATTTGAACCATAATAACATCGGCTGGCACTATTCGCAGTGTGCTGAGCTCGTGAGTAGCTTCACGAGTCGAAGTACAACTGGATTTTCTTTAGTCTCTACCAGGGTGCGATTTGTGACCTGGAGCAGTGGGGGATATGTCGAGCTTGGGGATGTAGCTGTTGGGAAATGTAGCAGCGCGGGGATGTAGTGGTGGGGATGTAGCAGTAGGGAGATGCAGTTGGGCAGTGGGGGGGGAAGTCCACCTTTCCCCCTACAAATCGCGCCCTGATCTCTACATCGTTCCAAATGCAATGGCTGCTGCACATTGGCTACATTATGAAGTCAGGACAATATTAAGGACGAATTTTGTCCAGGCAACGAAATCCTTAGTACAATCAAATCTAGAGTAAAATCACGTCTCTATCTGGGTTTTTTCATAGTCTGCTTTGCTGCTTCCTCTGACTGATTTCTGGAATTGACCTTACCTGGCTGATCGCTAAACTTCGGTCACAGCCATTTCAACGATAGATTAAACGCCTAGGAATTAATTATCAGCCTCTACAGTATCTGCTCCGAAAGCGCTATAGAAATTCACGGGATTTTTTACTTGCGAAGTTGCGAAACAAAAATATCGGTATGCAAGCAGTGGCTGGTTTTCATGGAAAATGTGAACGCTTGAAACACTTGAGCTTGCTGTCAAACTCCAAACACGGCAGAGAGAAAAAGCTACAGTACTCTCTGTCTGCTCTCTGCCGTGTTCCCTAAGTGGGAAAATCGCATTGGCTGCGCAGTGGTGGTCAGCCTCGAGGCTAGATGTCGCTGCGAGATCCAAAAAGCATTGTAATGGCATTTGTTTAATTCGACGTTCGCGCGTTTCTTGAAAGGACGACAGAAACTAAGAAGAAATGCTTCAACGACATGATTATTAGGCGGCGAGACCGACATACCTTTACAGTAGACCGATTCCTGTGCTATACAAGATCAGGTCACTAGAAAAAGCGTTGACGATTTACAGTCTACCCTCAGGACACTCCAAAACAAATGTATAGTTTTTGAGTCGAACTCTATTATTGTAGCGCAAGAAGTATTCTTTGGCAAAATTGAATCTTTCTTGAGAGTTCTTCAGGGCTGCAATTTCATTGTCTTCCGGGGGGGGGCAAGACTTTCGACTGCAAGGCAAGCAGTATTTTTAAAAATACCTATGCAGTATGCAAATTAGTTTTTGTATTTTAAAAAATACCTATGAAGTATGCAAATTAATTTTTGTCCCTAGAACATGCTACATACGATACTATATAGTACATGCCAGTGATTGTAATAAAATTATAAAAACAATTGAGAACACAATGCATGTAAAAACACAAAATTTCGCGAAATTTTCTCTCTAAAAATCAGGGGGCAACGGCCCCCTCAATGCACCCCCAAATGACGTCCCTGGAGTTCTTTCTCCGCCAGAAAGGAATGCAAACGCGCGAATTTTCTGATTATTTGGACAGATCGCTGGTGTCCTGCACTTTTGAGATAAACCTGGCCCACAACCAAGCATGCTTTGACGAGAATTTTAAAGATGTATCAAGCAAGCTTCAAAGTCAGTGCAAAGAAATATTATTCTACGGAATATTCAGACAAGAAAAGAAGTAATTAGCGGGCAGTGTTTATTCTAGCCACCTTGACATTGGGGGGATTTTGAAATGTTTGGGGGACAAGGTCTGAGTCTCCATACTTTGGAGTGGGATTTCCATCCCCCAGCCAATATATAAAAATAGGGGGATTTTAAAACTTGGGGGGATTCCCTTCAGAGAAGGCCTAGAATAAACACTGATTAACGGGTTATATCCAAGTTCGATTTCTGCCTGACATCAGTCAAAAATTTCTGTTTGATAAATCAAAATTTCGTATCCCCGCTCTCAGAAAATATTAATCGAGCCTATGTGAACAACTAGGCCCAATTAGTAGACTATTATTCGATTGCAGTCAGCTTAACTTTCGACTTGGGAGTACTCTTTTTACGATCGCTGTTACATCACACGCATCTTTCGGAGTTTTTTCATTTTCATTCGATTTGTTGTTTTACCTCGTCTTGCGAAGCTATATACGATGACTGACCGCATTGCTCCGTTGGTTTTGTGCTGGATTAATTAAGATTTGACTGTGGCGGTGGAAGGGCGCTCCTGCAGTCGGACGCATCGGTCATCGTCAACAACTGGAACACGGTTAGTGTCCGTCGAAGTGGATGGTACGGCTGGCTCCGGCTGAACGAAGGAAAGGAAGCCAGAGGAAGGTCGAAGGTTATACCTCATATCAGACTTTAATAAAAAAATAATAATAATAATAATAATTATTATTATTATTATAATATTATTATTATTATTATAATTTTAGGAACTTTCGTCTTGATGATGATGTTGAACTTTGATGATGATGATGATGATGATGATGATGATGATGATGATGATGATGATGATGATGATGATGATGATGATGATGTTGATAATAATAATAATAATAATAATAATAATAATAGTAGTAGTAGTAGTAGTAGTAGTAGTAGTAGTAGTAGTAGTAGTAGTAATAGTAGTAGGGTTAAGAGTGTTTCAGTAGGATCTGCCCTGTGTGAGAACCACTATGTTCCATCCGTCTATATATGTTCCACCACTTGAAATAACATTGAAGTAACTGTTTTCCTAAAACCGTGGTCGATTTATCAGAAACATTACCCCACTACAGAATTATCGACCGTCGACCGTCAGTGAAGTTTAAGCTTTTTTCCAACTGATAGTCGCGAACTTTTGTTCATGTATGTACCTCCTCCCCAAACCACCACCGTTACTGCTTATGGCAGAATGGAGCTTTGTTTCGTAATATCCTTAAATTCAATCTCAAGGGTTTCTCTGTCATGTCGACATTTTGTCTTCTTAATTAATGTAACTCTTAAAACTCATCTAGTCTACATCTCTTTATCAACATGCAGTAATCACAGCGGGAGCGCTTCTGAGTGATTCTTCAGAAGAGGCGCTATACAAACAGTGGCGGTTCCAGGATTTCTTGGTGGGGATGAAATGAATTCATAGGAAGTTGGTGGTGGGCGGGGATGAATATAGAAGGCAAAATCAATAAATTTTGTCGAAAAAGGCTGACAAAAGGGAATTTTATTCCTAATTTTAGTACACTTTTACCAAAAAACAGGCTGACAAGCAAAAAATTCATCCGCAGTTTTTCCCCGTAGTTTTCTTAGACTTTTACCCAAAAATAGGTTTCAAAAGTAAAAAAACGTCCCGTCCGGTGGGGATGCATCCCCACTCATCCCACACATGGAATCGCCACTGTATAGACTACAAACATTCCGTTACATTACAGCACTGTCAGAAAGCACTTCTGAGCGATTCTCCATAAAAATATTTCTTTGTATTACGTTACATTTCGTTGCCTTGTACTGTACGGTATAGGTCATCTTTAACTTTAAAGGGGCCGTTTTCGAGAATCGGGATGCGCGGGGATCTGTTCCTCGGCGGCTGCGCGAACGTGTCTTCGGTGGGAAGGAGAACGGGGATGAGTTGGGGGTTTGTCGGGTGCGTCAGTAAGTTAGTCGTCAACGGAAAAGACTACGACATGCGACGGGGTGCGTACGTCGGTGACGCCATCTACGGACTGAACGTAGGTTGGTACACCAAGAGATATTTTCACCCCCCCTCTGACACTCCCCAACATTCCCCATCTGAGATCGACACCCCAACACCCCCAATCTGAGCCTGGGATGACCTTTTTTGCTTGTCGTCAGACGTTTTCGGCAGGGACCCCCAAAATATACCGACACCCCACCCCACCCCACCCCAATCGATAATCCGAGAAATAAATGGGTACACGTCTGGGAATCTGTCGGTTGTCGTTTATTTTTAACGGCAGGCGTCTAACCGTATGACCGCCGACGCCTCCCCTATCGAAATTTAGAAATTTTGACTAATCGTCGTCGTCATCATAGTCGTTGTCATCATCATCATCATCGTCGTCGTTATTATCGTCATTATCTCATTACGCCGCGTAACGTAACTGTATTAACAAGAGGTTTTGCTGAAAATGACATCTATTAACCATATTTTACTGTATAGTCGGTAGGTGTTGCAGTGGCGGCTGCAGGATTTGTCAAGTGGGGGGGTTGGAGTGACAACTTCTAAGCATGGCGGCCAACCATTAAATAATTTTGTTGATAGACATGTAGTAGTAAGCATAAGGTCCCCAACAGGGGTCACTGGGGGGGGTAGGCATTCAATAGGGGGCGGGGGCACGGCCGCCATGTGGAGCCGTCACTGAGCTGTTGTGGGGACTTCATCGATGCATTTTTCGTTGGTTGTATTCTTTGGAAAGTAACAATAATATTCTCCTTTAACTGTGTTCCAGTTTTCTCTGCATTATAGCGTTGCCATTGTTTGTTTGTTTCTCTCTCTCTTCTCTCTCTCTCTCTCTCTCTCTCTCTCTCTCTCTCTCTCTCTCTCTCTCTTGCATACTGGATTTCGATGTAGTTGTTCGTCGCAGGTGAATGCAGCGAACACGTGTGCGATGACGTCATCTGCCTCAACGGAGGCGTCTGCTCGGCCGTTGGACCGGAAGAAGCCGTCTGCCGCTGTCCCCTTGGTACTTCCGGTCACCGATGCCAAGCGAGTAAGTTAGATACCCGTCTGGCATGAAGGAATTTACGGGGAAGGGGCAACGACCAGTGGCGTAGCCAGGACTCCGGAATCTGGTGGAGGGGGGGGGTTACATCGACATTTTTTCAGGTGGAAAAAGCTGTTGACAAGCAAAAAATTCATCGTTTCTACTTTCTAGGACTGACCGTTTGCACTTTGAGGATGCATGATTTTCTGTCACACAAAATGTAACGAAATAAGGTTTCAGTACAACATGTAGTACATTGTTTTTGATAATAACATTTATTCAATTGTACAGCGATGTATATAGGCGGTGTTGGGTAAGATACATGTGTTAAGTGTCACGAATACAGACACCAATACCCTAAGCGAAATTTATCAACGATACTGATACTAGATACTTTGTCCTATAGGCGCATCTAGATACTGACACTGATACATAAGTATATCTCGATACAAGATACATTTTACCGTCAACAGAAAACAAAAGTTCGAAATCACAATCCTTTCATGATTCTGAAGAAGATCTTATGTGAACCTGATATTACTGTATTAACCATTTTTAAAAGATCAGTCAAAGATTACAGTAGGCCTATTTGGAGGCAAAAGAAGTGTTAATCTTGCCGAACCTATGCTAAGCAGTTGTCAAGCAGCTACCTTTTGTTTTAATGACCAAGTCTATCTCAAGCACTCATCTAATACCATGCATTTTAAACGATTGGCCGAGTTAATTGTTGTTCGTTCAAATGTCTGTTTCGTTCAAATTATCGTCTGTCGGCATTCAGAGGTTTTTCAATTCAATGGAAGGGTCACTGAAGAGGAACATCGATTTGAATTGCAAAAATAATCGTCCATCTGTTTATCATTGATAGTTCTTTAGATATTTATTTGGAATGTCTATTTACTTTGTCGTGGTGAAAAGACTCGACAACATTGAAGTCGTACGTAATTATTAAGTAAATTCGAGAACTGCCGTTGTAGGCCTACAGAGTGGCACAAAAAACCGGACTATATTAAATGCAAACCTTAATGAGACTAGTCCGGTTTTTTGCGGCACCCTGTAGTTATGCATTGTGCTGTTATACAAGCAAACACTGTCAGCGAATTCATATCAAGTCTATCAGTGGCGGCTCCACCGGGGGGGGCAGGGGCCCGTGCCCCTTATTGAGTGCCTGACCCCCAGTGCCCCCCAGTTGGGACCCTACACTTAAATGCTACATACATTAAACTACAAATGGTTGCCCCCATGATTAGAAGTTGCCACCCCAACGGCCCCCACTTGCCAAATCCTAGAGCCGCCACTGAAGTCTATCAAAGTTGAATTGTGCTATGTATCAAAGTGGAGCATCAAATGTTTATACTGTACACGACAATATTGTAGCAAAGATACTTGTTTCAAAATGTATCTAGAGACAAGGTACGAGACACTTTTCTCGTAAATAAACACGCATCTTGATACCTGTATCTTTGATACTTCCCAACACCGTGTATAACAGATAGTACAGTGGAACTTCGTTATAACGTACTTAGCGGGTATGTACATTATTGAGTACGTTATATGCAATACCATCCAATACGGTAGCGCATCACACGGGGCCGTACATTGCGGTACGCTATAATCGAGGATGTGTTATAGCGAAATCCGTTATAACGAAGTTCAACTGTAGATCGTTTCGATGATGTTTAAGGCAATGTAATGTAGCATTTGTATAGCGCCTCTTATATTTCTACTCAGAGGCGCTACTGGCATTGGAGTCGCATGGCCCCAGGCCAGGGGGGGGAGGGTGAGGGGTGGGAATTGACTTGGCTGGGGGGAAGAGACACAGTTCAATGCAAAAATGTGTTTAAGTGCTGGGATTTGGGGGGATTTGTGGTTTTGAGGAAAGCATCCCCCTATCAGGCCTGTATAGAACACTGGATCGTTTAAATACAGTTGTTCGATAGTTTAAACGAGTTGTCGCTGCTGTTTGTCGTCGTTGTCGTCGTCGTTGTCGTGATGATGATGATGATGATGATGATGATGATGTTCTGGATCACCAGGAGTGACCCTGGTCGTGCCGAGGTTCCTCGGCTACTCCTCCTACCTCCAGTTTGCTGGGCTGAGACGGACTGCCATCGACCGTTGCGAGATCGAGATAGTCCTGAAGCCGATCGAGGCCGAGGGACTGATCCTGTACAACGGCTACTCGAAGAACAGGGCCGGCGATTTCGTCTCGGTGGCTCTGCGCGACCAGCACGTCGAGTGCCGCTTCGACCTCGGCACCGGAACGTCCGATCTCAGGTATCTCAGATGCATTCAAAAGGTGAATATATATATATATATATATATATATATATATATATATATACAGTATATATACAGTGGCGGCTCTAGGATTTGGCAAGTGGGGACGGTTGGGGCGGCAACTTCTAATCATTGAGGGACAACCATTTGTTGTTTAATGTGTGTAGCATTAAGTATAGGGTCCCAACTGGGGGCCACTGGAGGGCCAGGCACTCAATAGGGGCATGGGTCCCCTTGCCTCCCGGTGGAGAGGCTATATATATATATATATATATTATATAGTTATATATATATATATATATATATATATATATATATATATATATATATAGATAGAGAGAGAGAGAGAGAGAAGAGAGAGATCGACGCACGTTGATATCAGTGGCGTAGCCAGGGTTCTGGAATATAGGGGACACGTCAACATTTTCGAGTAACGTCTCCGGCGAGTAAAAATAAGGGTCGTCAAGGAATTTTTTTGCACATTCGCGTAATATCTTCGCTCATTCTATACCTATACCTCACACCACATTTCTCAACGGTTTTGCGCTAATCACACAGCCGGTCCCACCCAGAATTGGGGGCCTTCTGCCCAGTGCCCCTTTCCTGGCTACGCCAATGACTGACGTCCGTCCGTTGGTCTGTTTGTCTGTCTGTTGTCTGTCTGTCTGTCTGAGTTGATATCGTCTTGCAGAAGTCGACAGAAAGTGTCATTGAACGAATGGCACGCCATAAAAATATCTCGAACCGGAAGGAACGGAATTCTGATCGTCGACGATCAACTTCCGGTCGAGGGAATGTCTCAAGGACCGTTCACCCAGTTGACCTTGACACTCGACCTTTTCGTCGGAGGTCATCGGGACTTCGACGAGACCGCAAAAGCTGCTGACGTCACGAGATCGTTCAAAGGATGCATTCAAAAGGTGAAATATATATATATATATATATATATATATATATATATATATATATACAGTGGCGGCTCTAGGATTTGGCAAGTGGGGGGTCGTCGGGGTGGCAACTTCTAATCATGGGACGAACCATTTGTTGTTTAATGTATGTAGCATTAAGTATAGGGTCCCAACTGGGGGCCACTGGGGGCCAGGCACTCAATAGGGGGCACGGGCCCTTGCCCCGGTGGAGCACTATATATATATATATATATATATATATATATATATATATATATATATATATATAGAGAGAGAGAGAGAGAGAGAGAGTCTTGCTTTGTATCGAAACTTATCTAGATACAAGATACTTTTCCCGTCCGTATCTAGATATGTGTCTTTGATAAGTGTATATTTGATGCTCCCCAGCGCTGTGAATAGTAAATATTACTTGGTAGGTCTACTGTATTACATGGATCGCTTAGGCCAAATTTCATTTTCGTCATCATTGATGTTTTCTCTCAGGTCGTCATAAACGGAAGATCGCTGCGCTTGGCTGAAGACGCAATCGCCGGAACCAACGTCGACAACTGCGACCATTCGTGCGTCACTCATCCGTGTCGAAATGACGGTCGCTGCGTTCCAATGAATGACTCGTACAAGTGCGCATGCGCACCAGGATATCAGGGCCCGCTGTGCGAGGACAGTGAGTGCAACAACGCATAGAGATCGTATGCATAGTAGGCAATGGTCTCTATGGTACGCATTCTAAGATCTCTGCCTGTATCTGTCTCTATCTCTGTCTGTCTGTATCTCTTCCATCTCGCTCTCTCAGTGCCTCTCTCTGTCTCCGTGTGTCTCTCTCTGTCTCTCTCCCCGCCACTCTCTCACTCTCTATCTGAATCTGACTATGTCTGACTCTCTCATGTCTCTGTCTGTCTGTCTCGTCTGTCTGTCTGTCTCGTCTCTCTCTCTCTCTCTCTCTCTCTCTCTCTCTCTCTCTCTCTCTCTCTCTCTCTCTCTGAACAAAAGACTTGCTGTCTTTAGTAGAATGTTGTGTCTAGGTTTTACAGAGGCGTATTGTTGCCGCTGACTAGCGGGAAATTATCGCGACCAACAATTTCAAGACGCCTATATTGGATATGGACGCTTAAACAAAGCGTATAAATCGAGCGTGTGGCAAAAAACAAATAAACGACAAAATAATTCGCTCCACATAAAAAATCTTTGAAACGCCACGTTTTTATACCAGCCTTTGTCTGTAATATTCAATATCAAAGACCTCGAAATAACGCCACAAAGACGTAATGAAGCTCACCTGACCAGAAAACATTAACGATCTCACAACGTTCATCATCATCATCATCATCATCATCATCATCATCATCATCATCATCATCATCATCATCATCATCATCATCATCATCATCATCATCATCATCAGTGTTTCTGTCTTTCGACAGGTCCAGGTATCCAGTTTTCCCACTCCGATCGATTGCTTGCTTCTTCTTTGAGTTCCTGGTATCCTTTAGTCATCATCCAGTCCAACATAATCTTTCTCGGTCTACCTCTCACTCTCTTTCCTCCATTTTCCCTTCGATTATAGTAGAGAGTCATGCCGGAGGACATGTCCCATCCAATTTCTCTGCCTTTTCCGGATTGTATCTATCAGGCTTCTTTCTTCCTCTATCTCCTTCATGACTTCCTCGTTTGTCTTATGCTCTGTGTATTTTACTTTTAGCATTTTCCTCCAAATCCACATTTCAAAAGCCTCTAATCGTTTTATATCTTCCTTTCTCATTGTCCACGTCTCCGCCCCATACAACGCCACAATCCATATCAATGTTTTGCAACGTTAAATGAATTAATGTCGATTAACTTGAATTGAGTATTAGATTATGTGCTTGTACCATTACTCTATATATCTGGTTGTATTCGTCTATAAATTGATAACTTTAATGACTGCATATAGACTACGTCTTTGGGCTACTGATATATTACCGTACGCCATTGTAGAGATGGTTCCTAATCGGTACCGTTTTCGATATAGAAGAGGTCAGTAACGATTAACTAATTAAGATCTTAAAATAATGCTTATAAAAGTATAGAGAAACGAGCATGCACTTTAGTTAAGAAACCGAATTAGGCCTATACTACCTTCCACATCAGTCATCTTCGAATATATATATATATATATATATATATATATATATATATATCATATTCAGCCGGATATAGTAGACCAGATGTTAAAAAATTCCCAAATCAACAGATAAGCCTATACATACACTGTGTCCGAAAAAAGGAATACTAAGCATATTGCAATAAATACTTCGAACCTGCACGATCAGGGATATTTACACCCCCTAACGTCCCCTAACACTCCCCCATCTGAGATTGACACCCCCAATCTGAGCCTGTGATGACCTTTCTTGCTTGTCAGATTTTTTTCGGCAGGGACCCACAAAATATACCGACACCCGCAAATTGGTAATCCTAAAACGAGTGGTAACAGCATTGGACGATGGAGCAGAAGGTCGCGGGTTCGATCCGCAGGAGCCCTAAGGTCGACTCAGCCTTACTCGCTAGAGGGCGGTGTTTAACTGAGGAGCAGCGTTAAGCTGCGAAGGTAAAACGTGGGTTTGGGGAAAGTAATGACAACCTACCCTAGGATTAATGGTCTATGCCACCTATACTGTACGTCGCTGATTGCTTAAGATCGGAGATAAGCGCCGGAACCCAACGCTCGGACTCGAGTATATATATATATATATATATATATAAATTATTCTAACTTAATCTGTATTTTGTTGTCAGATGAAAGCACGTGACAGACAATTCAAAACCGCTTCGAAATCTCAGAATTGAGCTTTCGTCAGACTTCGTTCCATTCCGAATCGGCGTAGATTTAGGCCAATTAGGCCAATTAGGCCTATATTATAGGCCTAATTGACTAATAGTACTCGGCGCAATCGACGATATATGCCCGTCGCCATCCGGTCTATAGCGTTATGGAGTTGGTGGTAGTTAGACCTGCTGTATACCCGCGCGGACTTGATGTTGAAGAAGAACTCAAAACATAGGCGTAAACTTCTATTTGGGCGCTAGGTTCCAGCCCCCCACCCCGCCCCACATTTTGAGAGATTCGGTTCTGGAAAGGGGAGTGAAGAGTTGAGATATAAGGGTTGCCATCTACTTTTTCATCTTCAAGTTTACGCCTATACCAAATACATGTATGTGTGCATGATAGTTGGAAAATTTGACGTGGACTGTTACGTATAAAGTCTTCCTCTACTTAATTAATTAGAATCAAGAAAATCGAGACCCGTTTTTAGTTCAGAAGATACTGTATACGAAGAATGGCAATATGAAGATATGGAAAGCATTATAAGATAATGTTTATATAACAGCGCCAACTGGATAACGTAGCTGCTTAGCTGTTCGTTGTTCAATTTCAGTCGTTATTTGTCTGATATATAAAGGGTACATACATTACATGCTATGGTTTTTTGTTAAGACTCGTATATGCTCTGTCATTTGTCCGATGTCACAGAAAGATTACATTTTAACCTCGTTCATCATGCCTATGCATAGTGACGTGCTGGGCTATACGAAATGTGGCCCTGGAAATTGTAGTAATGAGGGTCTGGCTGAAATTTTTTCACTTCGAGAGCTACTGGCCTTCTTTGGTCTCTGAATATTTTCAAGCGCAATGGGGGGGGCGTTGCCTTGTCTGTATTACGAAAATAAGACAGTTTTCAGGACGTTTTTTGTTCTGTAGTAAATCTGCAGTACTATCAAACAGTGGCGGCTCCACATGGGGGCCCGTGCCCTTGTTGAATGCCTGGCCCCCCGTGGCCCCCCCTGTTGGGACCTATACTTAATACTGCATATCTATCAACAAGTGGTTGGCCCGCATGCTTAGAAGTTGCCACCCCAACGCCCCCTCCCCACTTGCCAAATCCTGGAGCCGCCACTGCTATCAAACATGGGTGTTCGGAGGGGGGTGCAAGGGGGTGCAATTGCACCACCCTGGAAAGATTGTGGAGTTATGAAAAAAGTAAAAGTACTTGTTTCTTTCGTCACAAAACCTTGTTTTGCACCCACTCTGGAAAATTTGTTCATTTCTTTCGTCACAAGACCCTTTTTGCACCCCCTGGAAAAATTTCTGCGGACGCCCATGCTATCAAATCGAGAGTTAAATCTCGTCTTTTTCGGTTTCGTTTTCATGGCCTGTCTTGCTGCATCTCCACTCCCACTATCACTGTTACTGTTGCCGCTGCAAGACGGGAGTTGCTCCATCTGGCGAGCATCTTGTGAAGTATAGAAAAGACCTCTTCATTGATTACATCGTCTGTAATGGACCTAACAGTATGTAAGTAAGTGAAATCTCGTGAATTTTTATAGCGTTTTGGAAATTAGTACAGTAGTAGCTGCTTATTCTTATGCGCGTAATCTTTCTTGAAATAGCTATAGGCAAGGTGGGTTGTCGGCCGGACAGAGGTCAGTGTATCCATGAGGTGGCGGGTCGGGCTGTTATAGCTATGAAGGAAATGACTTTTGGAATAGCAAGGTTTTAAGTTTAGACCTAAAGGCTTGAGGAGATAGTGAATGAATTAAGGGAAATGAGGATTCTCCCCCCCCCCAGATTTAACACTGGAGATTGTAGAGTCTATACGATGCTTAATTAATTAAGAGATTCTTGAAAACAATGTCTGCTATCGTATAAATGACAAAATAGCTTTATTAACAACTTTTGACTTTAAAAAGGCATTTAAAGAATTGATAAAAATGTAATCTATTAGTAGTTAATTAATAATTAGTAGTTAGTAATTTATGTCAGGCGTGAAAACATAGTCGCATGTCTCGCTCGCTCTCCACATTAGGTACGCGGTGGAGCAGTGGTTAGCTCGCTGGTCTGCCAATCCGTGGTTCGACTCCACATCGACAAATTTTTAAAGATATTAATTGAATTCCAAGTCTTTTCTGCAATGTCTGGCATCATTTAATTTAAAAAATCTAATTGGGAATAACAGAAAACGTCTTCCATGCATATTTCACCAAAGGAGGTCGATCCGAATTTTTTTTATCTTCCCGTGGAAATTTCTATTAAGTGGGCTGCCCCAATTTTCAGGGTTTACAGACCATTGGGTCCAAATTAAGGAAAGACTGTCTGCAAAATAAATTCTGTGAACGTCTGACGGTCTGACTACTTCGATTCCACCCTCACAAATTTCTAGTTCTAGTGAGGAGGGTGATTTGACGGCCAAAGCCAAAGTTTCGACCTTTGTTTGACATCATCCTCAACCAATGCGGGAGAGACAAGTTCTGCAACCCCCATAAAATTCCGTAATTGTATATACACTGTAATTATGTATAATAGATTTATACATATAATTATGACATATACGTGCATATACTGTATATGTATGTATGTATGTATGTATGTATGTATGTATGTATGTATGTATGTATGTCGTTGAAGGGCGCGATGCTGTGAAATAAGATTTAAAAGATTTTAATATGATATTTAATTCACACAAAACAAGAAACACAAAACCGGAAGAGAGCGAAGCCCTTCGATCCCGCAGCCACCTAGCGATGCCAAGCACAAATAAGTAAGTACAAAATTAAGCAACAGCTGAAAATTAATACACACATTAATAAGTATAGCCTAAGTACTAAAAGAGAATCAACTTCCGTTCTTAGAGAGGATCTCACAACAATGTATTTTATATATGTATGCATTGAAGGACCATAAGTCCATCGGGAACTAAGTACCAGTACCAGTACCGAGGACATACTCCAGGCGTACCAAATGGTTGGGTACTCGACTTTTTCTTCGAAAATTCCGAATCGAGTCACGTGATGATTCTGCCAGAGGAATTATGCCCTGAAGTAGACAATCTCCACCTCTCTCTCTCTCTCTCTCTCTCTCTCTCTCTCTCTCTCTCTCTCTCTCTCTCTTCCATGCAGCTGTGTTGTGCTGTTTTTAGGGTATTAATGAGGTTGCAACTTTCTGTCGTCAGAGGGCGTGACCGAATGAATGCGAAATCACCCGCCGCTCTCAGTCTTCAGTGACTCCTCTCGTCTCTATCCACGATCATTAGCGGTCGCTATATTTTCAAGTTATGCAAAAACATTTTATACATGTAGGTCTACACATGTCTACAGATTATATATACATGTATGCATACATATACTGTGCCTATGCTATTCATCGCCACGCATTTTCGCAATCGTCATTGATGAGAAGAACGGACTGCGTCAGACAGCGCGGTGACAAGATGACAACAATATCGACACATTCGATGTTGTCTTGACAGGAGTTCGGTAAGCTGCATCATGGGCTCCGAGATTCCAGACCCTCAAGATTTCCGACAGCTGGAAACTTTCGCGCATACATACAGACAGAGAGACAAACAGACAGACATACAGACAGACATACAGACGGACGTACAGACGTACAGTGTACGTATATATATACATGTATATATATATATATATATATATATATAGAGAGAGAGAGAGAGAGAGAGAGAGAGAGAGAGAGAAAGAGAGAGAGAGAGAGAGAGAGAGAGAGAGAGAGAGAGAGAGAGAAAGAGAGAGAAGAAAAGGAAGAGAGAGAGAGAGAGCGGAAGACGGAGCTATAGGGTGTCGACAGCACTCAGTACAGTGGACTAAATGCAACGGTGCGACGGCAACAGGCAACAGAACACGAGACGAGCAACGAAGCTTAGAGAGAGAGAGAGAGAGAGAGAGAGAGAGAGAGAGAGAGAGAGAGAGAGAGAGAGAGAGAGAGAGAGAGAGAGAGAGAGAGAGAGAGAGAGAGAGAGAGAGACAACGCAGCCAGACGAATAGCGCATACAGAAGCCGCCGTTGGTTTTCCAAAGACGTTGGCATCTCAGCGTTCCCCCTCTCTCTCTCTCTCTATCTTGACTAAGATAAGACATCCCACTTTAGAACGGAACCTCACAGCGATGGTTTCGATATCGCATTTCAGCGAACGGAGTAGAAAACCGTCTGCGCGTTCTGCCTCTATAGACGCTATGACCGTCACGTATACATGGTTTTTGAGAGCCTACGGGCAAGGTATCCTGTCCAGGTATCTGTGTTGAATATGAATAAGCACCCAACCTTGATTATGTCGCCTCATGCATTCAGAACATAACAAGATTTTGTGGTAGGATGGACACTGGACAGTGGCGGTTCCAAGAACTCTTGGTAGAGGGGGGTGCAATGAATTTCTTGGAAGATCCCGCCAATTGTCAAAGAAATTATATGCAAACGGTTTAGAAGAAATCTGTACTGTAGATTTTATTTATAAAATATAATGTTCAGAATTGACAGTGTAAGCTTATGAAAGCCATTTTAGTCTGGCTGTGCAAAGTCATGAATACTCATGATGCAAAATCGAGTTTTCTATTGCAAATTCATGAATATGTACAAAATAGATATACATCAATACATGTTTAGACGATCATCTTCCATTGAAGACGATTTTTGGTGGACCGGTGGGGATGCATCCCCTGGTTGAGAAAGGAATAAGTCTTCGAATTATCGAATAAATAAGTTAGAGTTTCGTCTGTCAAATTATTTCAACAGCACGTGCGTCGATCTGCATGGAAGGGGCGATACCAGGCAGAATGGGGAATGGAATACGACCAAACCACCAAAACTGAATCTGAGGCTATGTGCATTCTGTATACTATAATTATTACACTGGGTTACAAATTTCTTTTTGAAAAATTGTCTAAGTTTTTTCAACTGATTTATGACAATTTTGTAGGCACACTGCTAAAACTGAAAACGACACTGGTTTCTTTGAATCAGGTCAGTTTTTTGCTAATTTTCAATGACACGCTAACGAAATTATGTCTAAAACTTTGAACCCCTTCCCTGCAAGCTAAAAATATTTTACACGGCTCACTTTTGTGCTAAAATATAATCATGGAAATTATTTATTTATTTATTAAATGTATCGTAAAAATGAGTGTTGACGTCAATTTATCTTGACTCCTTCTCCCTGTCAACAAGTGTCAAAATTTTTCAAGCAATTTCCCCATATTTCGGAGACGTAATTAACGGGCAGCCCATAGGTTATCTTCCTGTGGTTAACATTTTTAATGGAAATAAGACTTAGGGAAGACTGGGGCAACAGGGACAGTCTAGGCACAACTATAACTGAACGCTTGCCGCTCGATTTGCTGGCGACAGTCGTTGTCTGTGGTCCCATGTGCTTCAATTTACCCGATGTCTGTGCAATTGCATGTTTAAAGCAATATTTCTGCTCTACGTGGAGAAAAATTGAAATTCTATGGAGATTGTTGCGAGGACGAAGCGTTTTATCTATTTCAGAAGCTTGAAAACGGTGCCATGACAAAATGTCACCGGACAAAATGTCACGGACAAAATGTCACCAGACAAAATGTCATGGGGACAAAATGTCCACGGACAAAATGTCATCATTACTCTAACCCTAACCCTACCACTAACCCTAACCCTAAACTGCGGAAATTTTGTCTCCATGACATTTTGATTGATTTTGTTGACATTTTGTCCGTGACATTTTGTCCGGTGACATTTTGTGCCACGCTTGAAAACTAAAGAGTCGAAAATAAGTTCTGATTTACAAAGTCTTTGGACTAGATGACTCTTGGTACCAGAACCACTTATCTGACCATACTATCTTTTAGATACGGCCGACAACCTACTGTACCTTGCCTATAGCTATTTCAAGAAAGATTAAGCGCATAAGAATGAGCAGCTACTACCTACCAAAGCGCTATATAGATTTACGAGATTTTACTTACTTACTTAAGACGTACCTGTTTGGGTTGGCCTATCCCCCTTGGATTGCTTCCCCGCCGCGATTTGACTGACCTTTCCGACTTGACCTGACCCTTATTCGGATTGGATTTGGTTCGCCATCGCCCGATGTCCTCAACATTATGATAGTGGCGCCATAGAAGTTGAATGAATGATTGATTGATTGAATGCTTGCTAAAGAGTCATAGGTCTGAATATAATTATATTTACAAGCCTGTAATCGTCAGTTCGCAGTTTTTAATAATTAACATGCAGGTCTCATAAAATATCTAAACGGAACCATTTAGTTACGCGTAAGTAAGTACATTTTCTAAATGTTAAAAATCTCTACAGCGTCTTTTAAATCACAGTTTCTCGATCTATTTTGCAAGCAGCTAAAGCTAGAAGTGTCGGCGGTAGGTACCAGCTATCGCCTATCGGTACAAGCTAACCGATACAATAGGGCCTATGCCAGACGAAAAACACTATATACTACATAGTTTTACGTCAAGTTGCAGGGCGATCATAACCGATCATTTACAACAAGGAGACGTTCTGCCTACATCAAAGTTCTAGATGTCCAGATAACTTCTGTTGTCATTTCGATTCTTCCAGAAGTAGATTATCGTTCAAATCCATCCGTTGGTCGTCGATCTGCTGCGATTCGATTGAATTTCTTTCTCGATTTGGCTCAAGCCTGTTCCTACGACCACTGAAATAACACGGGAAATCACCGGACAATACGTTAAAGTTAATAGTTTTCACATTTCTAAGTGCCCCAAATGAACATTAGAACAATATATCGCTCTCTCTCTCTTTCTATCTGTTTGTTTGCCTGTCTGTCTGTCCGTATGCCTGTCTGTCTCTTATATAATTAATCTTTCACCTCAAAAAGGCTATCTCGATAAACTAGGTTATTGCATGCAGATGGTTGCATCAGTGGTTTTCACACAGGCTTACTTAGCCTCCTAAGCCACTTTAGTCACATTATTATTATTATTATTATTATTATTATTGTTATTATTATTATTATCATCATCATCATCATCATCATCAATCATCATCATCATCATTCAAATGGCCAGTTATATTCAATTTTGTTAACAAAAAGTCAACATGTAAGATCATTCTAAGTATATTATTGTCTCTTAATCCATCTAAACCACGTTTAAGCGCTGTCTGTGCGTTTAGCTGTGTGTCTGTGTGTCTGTGTGAGACATCTCTGTTAAAATTTTAATGCATATTAAACTTTTGCTTCAATACTTCAAAAATTAAATTATGAAACCAGTAGCTGGCCGAGCAAACAAAAATGTTCGTTTTATAATTAGTAGTTAAAATTACGTTAATATTGGAATATGTGTAGCCTAACTCTGAACCACTCATACTAGCGAGAGTGTCAAATTGAATCGAAATAAAATTAAAACCAGTATGGCCTGTATGTCACTTATAGCAACGTTATCATTGCGCAGTCTGCAAAGATACGAATCAATCTAATGATCTAATAATACTAATCTGATGTGACGGCTGCGACCGAATGACTTTAATTGCTTTCTCAATATCTGGTTCTAATTCAGTTGTTGCCAGTGGCGGCTCTAGAATTTGGCAAGTGGGGGGCGTTGGGGTGGCAACTTCTAATCACGGGGGCCAACCATTTGTTATTTAATGTATGTAGCATTAAGTATAGGGTCCCAACTGGGGGGCCACTGGGGACCAGGCAGGCAGGCACTCAATAGAGGGGGCACGGGCCCCTCTGGCCCCGGTGGAGCCGCCACTGGTTGTTGCAGCAGTTAAAGTGGAAGTTGATCGCAAATACTAAGTCTTATTCAGTTCATGATCGAGAGATCATTAAATCACACTAAATACAGTATGTACTCTCAACTTGGAACTCGGAACTTTGCTGGACATGTTCTTTTCCTGCACATAATATTCTGTGCAGATGTTTAAGATACTGTACATTCACGAGCACAGTTCCCGTCTGAGAAAGACCGTGAAGACCTGGCAATTATCCGGACCACTTTGTACAGTAGTTGACCCGCGTGAAGAATTTGGATTCGTCGGCCTTCTTAATGGAAAAAACTTTGCTCGACTGACAGAGTTTTTTTTCTAACTGCTCACATTTTATTCGTATGCTCAACTCATCTCGTAATTATAAATATGGGCACGTTTTGTTTCATAATGGCGCCTGTAGGTTATTTTTTATTGACGCCGAACGATTCGCGCAGATCAAACACATTAATTTACCTTTAAGCGAGTCCATGAAATACTTGTGTTTCCATTCATCATTAAACTGTCGTTTATCGAAGTCTACCTGGCGCTCATTCGCCGCGTTTTGAGATATCTTATTAACCCCTTAACCGTGTATTTAACTGTAACTCAATGTAAAATGGACGGATATATCTGGGATCCCCAGTTAAGGGGTTAATTATCGCAGACACAGATATTATAATTTCAAGAGAAGCACACGTTCAAAGAACGTCTTAACCCCTTAACCGGCCATTCATTTGTAACGTAATGCAAAATGGACGAGCGTTACTCGGGGCACCCAGTTAAGGGGTTAAGGCGTTTTTTTTATCGCCCACCTACCGTTGCCTACTAGTCCGGTTGGTCGCACGGCTTTCAGTAACCCATTGGATACTAATAGTTCAAAGGTCATAGTGTATTAGAAAAATGACTAAGTTATAATAATCATCTTTATTCGTGACAAGCACAGCATAAAAAAGTAGTACACAACCAGTAGTAGTAGTAGCAGTAGTTTTATGATATCCATATTTTCTACAATGAATTTTAGTGGCGGGCCTATTTGTTGCGTTGTTCGAAATTGTCCCGCGGGCCGGATAAAACCCGTTGGCGGGTCGGATCAGCCCGCGGGCCGCGGATTGTGCACCCCTGTTGTCCAACTATCTTAATTCGCTTTCATTAATTGATAATTATTGAATTGCTTCGTCAAGTCTTCAGCTGTTGAAAGAGACCGGGGTGGTCAAGGTACGGAAAGAAAGGAAAAGGAGGTGGAAAAACTGAAACTTAAATTGAAAACAAAAACAGGTCGTAGATCATCATTACCGGTGGGTAGAATTCGACAGACGATAGGAAGAAAACCTGTTGTTGAATAAGAAGATGCAACAACGAGAGATATTAAAAATCACTTAAACAGATGCAAATCAAACTGGAATGAAGAGAACGTATAGTCGTAGAAAATCACACTCAAAACGCAATTTAGCAGACAGGAGAGAGACGGAGACAGACAGAGAGACAGAGACAGAGACAGAGAGAGAGAGCGAAGTAAAGAGGGAGAAAAAGAGAGAAAAGAGAGAGATAAAGAGACAGACAGACAGACAGACAGAGGTAGAAGGAAGGAGAGAGGAAAGCGAGAGGAGAGAGACAGAGTGAAGGAGAGAGACAAAGAAAGAAGACAGAGAAAAAGACAGATAGACAGACAGACAGACAGATACTATTGCAGGGATATAGGAACTGGATACCGCAGCGGTCGCTTGAGTCCGAAATAACCGGATCTTCCAGCTTCGGATTATGGCCACCGATTTAGAAGATCGTCGACGGAAACGGATCTATCCCGTCCAGAGCGCCTCCTCCTTCGCGGTTCCGGTTCAGCGAGTCCCTCCTCCGCCTCCTCCGCCTCCTCCTCCTCCTAACCCTCCTCTCCCTCCTGTCCGGTCGATTGTATGCGGGAACCTTGCCGACTCTCACTTCAGGCAGCTATTAATCTGTTTTGTTTTTGCGTCGAACCAGTTAAATATGTCCTTTTAACGTGCCCGATACATTTTTTTGTCCATTTTACAGAAAACAAAAAAACTATCATTTATTTATGTCGTTGGGGGGGGGGGATTTTTTAAAATTCGTGCTTTTATTTCTTCACACCCCCGTCCCCTGCTGTGTCGTCTGCTCTGGTCGTCGTCGTCGGGGCAGACGACAGGTGGTCGGCGGATGAAGACAGATGGAATGATTGGCTTGATGACTCAGCTGATCTATTATACCTGACAGAGGTCTTCGTTCTGTCTGTCGCGGGGGGCGGGGGATCAAGTGTAGGCGTTACAGCGTTCCACGTCATGGAGACATTACGTCTGCCCGTTCAAAGAAACATAACTCTATCTCTCCCTGGCTCTGTCTCTGTCTGCCTGTCCATCTGTCTGTTTGTCTCTCTCTCTCTTTACCTCTTTGTAATTCCATGTTTTTCTCTCTCCTGTCTCTTTTTGTCTCCTCTCAATATCTCTTTCTCTCTGTCACTCTGTCTGCATGTTTAGCTGTCTCTGTCTGTCTGTCTGGTTGTCTGTCTGCCTGACTCCGTCTGTATTTTTAATAAACTGAAGTTGTTAAACTGAAATATAAATTTATTCATAAAGAACATGAAAGTAAACTTGCAAACTGAAATAATAATAATAAGTAATGCGTGCAGTTAAAATTCAATCACTTGCATAAATCAAAATCCCCATCACACGGGCCCCTGTGAGCTCCATAGGCCCCGGAATAATGTACCGGCTGCACCCCCTCTCCTCAGGCCTGGCAATAGTTCTGCGACATTGTCTCAACAACATACGTGTCGACTGCAAGTGAGATGGAAGGGCATGGCATTCGGCACAGATATTAGCTTTGTTTCTGTTAGTCTTCTTCCTAAGATATTCAAAAAGCGACAGGAAAAAAGACTGAAAGAAGAAGAAAAAAGACCGAATATTCCCTAATGGCATCATTATCGTGGCAACGAAGACGGAGCAGGGGCCCGACCCATAAGGGCATAGGATGGCTGCGAGATTCATAGAAAACTGATGAGAAGGGTTTATCGTGGAGCTGTGGTGTCATTGCCCGATCAGTTATCTTGTACTTTGCAAAGTTACTCCAAATCTAGAGATTTGAATACCTAGTAACACCTTAATTTTCTTAGCCGCAAACCCCTCTGGGTGTGGGGTGGAGGGGAGCTCACTGCGATACCCTAAACTCCATTACCAGATCGGAAGTTCGCTCGTAAAAGTGATGACGTCCCATTCTAAAAACCTAGCTTTGAATTGAGGTCGATGCATGGAGAATTCTTGTTCTCTCTGTGTCTCAGTCTCTGTCTCTGTCTGCCTGTCTCTGTCTGTCTGTCTGTCTTTCTCTGCGCAATCGTCAACGAATAGAAATAGTGGCGTGCCAAGAGTGGCGGACGACCGGGTCCAAGTAAATTTGGATGCCTCCTCCCCCATCTGGTGGGTGCACCCGGGGACTACTGCCTCAACGGCCCCCTTCTGAACGCCACTGAACAGAAGCGAACAGATGTTCAATGGCGTACCTATGGTAGGCAATTGAACACGCCTTTGGTCATGCACTTATATATATATATATATATATATATATATATATATATATATATATATATGTCCCTGGGCACAGGTAATACAGATGCTGGGCGCCACTTGAAGCGGCGCAAAAGAGCTCTGTGATCTACAGGGCATAGAAAGATAGAAAGAAAAGAAACTGAGAAAAACCTGACTTTGAGCATGGAGATCTCTGTTAGACTACAAATTTAATTTTCTTACTTCTGCCACGGGCGCCAAATACCCTACAGGTAGGCGCCTGACGACTTCAAGCGTAACTGAACCTGACTTAAATTAAAACCACTGCACTGGCAGAAAAAGCGTAAAGTAAAGTAAAGGTCTACAGTATATCCATGCCCTGTATTCCCTCTCAGATCCAGAAATGACAACCGTTGATCGCAAACGGAAGGCTGTACGAAGCGATATAATTGTCGTAGTCTCTCTCTCTCTCTTTCTCTCTCTCTCTCTCTCTCTCTCTCTCTCTCTCTCTCTCTGATTTATTTATTTATTTAACTGGCTAGACGATCTCTTGATCTGCAACGCATTAAGAAAGAAAATAGCCCATTGTCCCGTTTCTGTGATGGGATTTGGAAGTCGTCATCTTTGTACGCAACAACTTCAAATCTCCTGTACTATCTTAATTCGCTTTCATTAATTGATAATTATTCAATTAATTATTATTATTATTTCATTCATTGATAAAAGTCGACGTTTGCTTTTTCAGTGGAAGCGTCACAACGGATATCGAAATGAGGCTTCACTGACCCGGAATTAACCCCTTAACTGTGTAATTAACTGTAGCTCAATGTAAAATTGACGGATATATCCGGGATCCTCAGTTAAAGGGTTAATATTTGTGTTAAGTGTTGGGGAGGGGTTAGGGGGTGTAAAAAATATCCCTGCCACCAGGTCGCCTCCTTCCTAAGTTTCCCAGAAAGTGCAGAAGGACGAGGTGAGGCGGACAGTGGACAACGCAGTGGGAACGAGCCACGTGCGGAATAAAACCCTCGACCAACTCTCGTTCATGCCGGAGAATCTACCGCAAGGAATTACGACCAATCGTCGACCCATCGTCGACCATTTCCGACCCACCCGAACGACTCGTCCATCGCTCGCCAGTTATGTGTTACGTTTTTTCTTGGTGCGTCCGCGTCAACTGTCCATGCGCTGTGCACGGAGATCCTCCAGCGTTGGACACTCTAGCGTAAGCCTGTTAAGACGCTGCTTCTGCTGGAAAATCGTTTAACAGCAATCACACGTAAAGGTTCTTCGGTGCAATGCACGGTACGCGACCCAGCGTCGCGCAAAGCTTCATAGGGATGCTCGAGCGATTATATATTATCTTCAGGGCCGTAGCGACGGGGAAGGGGGTATATCGGTATATATACCCCCTCAAAAAAGCAGTCAACCTTAAAGTTTTTTATGTGATTTACATGTGGTCATATGTGGTTTTATATGGTTAATGTGGGTTATAGTTAAGATTTATACCCACCCAAAATATTTATACCCTCCCAAATCAAATTCCTGGCTACGCCCTGATTATCTTAACTGTTCAGTTGTAAAAAAAGAACGAAGCGTTAAACGCGCATAACTGACGATGAAACGTCTGTTACAACAGACGACATTTGAAAATGCACATGGCATCTACCTTGCCCAGATTGGGGAGGTGCCCTTCCAGGTGAAATCCTTTTAAACCACTTGTCGTTATTATAATAAATAAATAAATAAATAAATAAATAATAATAATAATAATAATAATAATAATAATAATTATTATTATTATTATTATTAGTAGTTAGTAGCAGTAGTAGTAGTAGTGGTAGGTGGTGGTGGTGGTGGTGGTGGTAGTAGTAGTAGTAGTAGTAGCAGTAGCAGCAGCAGCAGCAGCAGCAGCAGCAGCAGCAGCAGCAGCAGCAGCAGTGGCCCAGCAGCAGTAGCAGCAGCAGCAGTGGGCCCAGCAGCAGCAGGCCCAGCAGCAGGCAGCAGCAGCAGCAGCAGCAGCAGCAGCAGCAGCAGCAGCAGCAGCAGCAGCAGCAGCAGCAGCAGCCCAGCAGCAGCAGCAGCAGCAGCCCAGCAGCAGCAGCAGCAGCAGCAGCAGCAGCAGCAGCAGCAGCAGCAGCAGCAGCAGCAGTAGCAGCAGCAGTAGCAGCAGCAGCAGCAGCAGCAGCAGCAGCAGCAGCAGCAGCAGCAGTAGGCCAGCAGTAGTAGTAGTAGCAGTAGTAGCAGGCCAGTAGTAGTAGTAGTAGTAGTATAAATCGAAGCTATATAGATGACGATGGATGGAGACTTACACGTTGTGTGGGTCGACCAATCCGTGTCCGTAGACCATGCGCAGTTCGTCCCCCTCCTTTCATCTTTCCGAGCGCCAGAAGGGCCTGAATTTCCGCCATCCGCTGGTCGGCGGCGTGTCTCCGGCTTCTTCGAACAATCAACCAAAGGAAAAAGAATCAACGGAGACGGTCGATCAAACGACTTCTGACGACCTCTCGACCGGGAGGCAAGATTCAAGGGTCGGCGGAGGGAGGGTAGACGTAGCGAAGAAGAGCGCCTCTCATTCTATCTCAGATCCGTAAAACTGCGAACGTGTTATCAGCTTCCTATTTCCCTGTTTTCGATTACAGAATTATGTTTGCGCAGAATCGAACACGATTTGGAACATGGATCCACCCATGGGTTGAACTGAGTTGGGTTGAATAGGATTTGGGTAAGAAATTTCCATGTTTATGGTGGGTTGGGTTGGGTTGACCACAGAAACTATTTTATTGATTAATTTTCTACAGCCAACAAACTTGTTTAATTAAGAAATCGTGTGTATTACGGTTGGTTGAGTCCAGTAACCATATTTCTTTCGTGGGTTGGGTGCATGGGTTTGGTCAGAATCACGATGGGTTGGGTCGGGGACCAATGGTGACTGGACTGTGTTTAAAAATTGTGACCAGGGTGCGATTTGTGACCTGTGACTGGGGGGTGTTTTGGAAACTGTAGCTGGGGATGTTGTGGTGTGCAGTAGGTGCAGTTGGGTGTGGGATTGTCCCGAAAATCATAATGTATGTCAGAGCATGAAATATGAGCATGTGCTGGCCAGGCTGCTGGCCAGGCTGCTGCTGCTGCTGCGTCGAATGCCTTGGGGACGTATTCCCACCATCAATCGTTCAAAGGACCATTACTCAGTCCGCTGTATACCTGAGCGCAAACGTCTCCGGTGCCGACGCTCCATCGCCGGCCGCCGCCGCCGCCGCCGTCGTCGTCTCGGCAAAGGTCCCGCAGGAACCGAGAAATGCGAAGGCGAAAGATGCGAGGATGAAGAAGAGGCGGATGGTCGTGGTAAAGGTGGTTTTTACGCCGGATCTTTCCATGCTGATCGGCCAACGTTCCGACTTCGAAGTCCTCTGGAAAGGCAGAAGAACAACTACAAATCAAACCGTCACGACTATTAATACTTATTGGTGCTCTGCACATTGGCCCAGCAAGTTTGGTTTTTAGTGGGGTGGGGGCTCAAGTAAGTAAGTAAGTAAGTAAGTAAAATCTCGTGGATTTCTATAGCGCTTTCGAAAGCAGTAAAACAGTAGCTGCTTATTCTTAGGCGCTCAGTCTTTCTTAAATTAGCTATGGGAAAGATATATGATCAGCCAGGCAATAGCCAACATCCGAAGGGCAGTGAGGCTAGGTTGTTACAGCTATGGAGAGAATGATTTTAGAAAAAGGAAGAATTTAAGCTTAGACCTGAAGATTGAAGAGATAATGCAGGAATTATAGGAAATGAGGATTCAGATTGTATTGTTTGAAAGTGTCCAAGTCTGCGGAGGGAAGCTGGGATAGGCCTAGAGTTCCAAAGTTCAGGTGCAGCGTATGAGAAGGCACGGTTGCAAATTTTCAGGGATGACTGATTCAGCGGGTGTGACAGAGTGAGATGAGATGATGAACATGTGAGTCGAGGAGGAGGCTGAGGGGTTAATAGTGACCTAAGGCTTATCAACGCCCTCAGGCGTATTCTTATCAGAAGATAAGGCGTGTAACGCTGTAGGAATGCTAATCTTTCTCAGCCACAGTCGCTAAAAATTAAATTCATATCTGAAGTACAGTAGGCATTTTGATAAAATCGATAATTTATAATAACAATCGATAAATATGTTTATGTTTATCTTATGTTATCTGCGTTTGGAAATAAAGATTTTACACACACACACACACACACACACACACACACACACACACACACACATATATATATATATATATATACAGAATAACGTAAATTTTGGACGAATTTTTTCGAAAATCGAGTCAAAACATTTAATATTGAAAATGAGATTAACCAATCTTAATTTTTAAGAATTCCAACAGATCTGCAACACAAGTTTTTTTGCATCAGGCTTTGACAGTGTAACTATTCTTCACTAAGTGCCATGCTATTTATCCAGCGACCTATCCAGGGTACGCCAGGCAGCGCAGGTGCCCCAGGGCGTCACTTGAATGGAGTGTCAAAAACTCTGTGATCTTACTCTATTAGATCAGCGTAGAAAGAAAAGAAACTGAGAAAACTGACTTTGAGCACGTGATCATAGACCAGTTGACATCAGCACAAGCAAGATAAATGTATTTTCGTAGTTTTAATCTTGTGTCCAAAAAATGTCATAATTTGTCTATTAAAGACTTGTCATTAACTTGGTAATTTAATTTTCTAAGACCGCTGTCATGGGAGCCACGCATATCCTAGGGTGCACGCCCCTGCATTTTCAGCTTCGTTTTTCTAGACGCTTTATTATCGTCAATGCTGATTCCATGATTACTATTTCAACGGTTTCAGCGCTGTTGGTAAATGATAGGAAAGCATGAAATTAACAACAAGATATGAATTTCTATCAGCAGAAAGCGAAAAAGGCAATTAACTACAGCATTATCCGATGGATTTTGTCTATTTGGTTCTGCCATCCAAGATATGCTCAGTCATTTTTCAAAGAGCGACATCACAGGACCGGACAACAATAGACGGGCATAGTGGTTCTCACACAGGGCAGACCCTACTGAACCACTTTAAACCCTGCTATTATTATTATTATTATTATTATTATTATTATTATTATTATTATTATTATTATTAGTAGTAGTAGTAGTAGTAGTAGTAGTAGTAGTAGTAGTAGTAGTAGTAGTAGTAGCATTACAACAACATTATTATTATTAATAGTAGTAGTAGTAGTACTAGTAGTAGTAGTAGTACTAGTACTAGTAGTACTACTACTACTACAACAACAACAACCACTACTACTACTACTGCTACTACTACTACTACTACTACTACTACTACTACTACTACTACTACTACTACTACTACTACTACTACTACTACTACTACTACTACTACTACTACTACTACTACTACTACTACTACTACTACTACTACTACTACTACTATTCAACCATGGCAAAATATGACTCACCAGTATATCAACCAAACGAGTTAAGAAACTAGAGGAAAATGCTACTGATCAGAAAGAAATTTTTTTTACATACAAATTAAAGAAAAATATAAAAATTATCTCCTTAGTGTAAATTTACGTCTACGTTACAATCCTATCATTATGTTATCTAATCATGCGATTAAAAGTCTTATCTTGAAACAATCGTCGCCTAAAATAACGCGATTAGTTTGAGGAACAAAAATAGATTTTGTCCACCTGCCCTTCTCTCTCCCCGCCCCTCTCTCTCCCTGTCCCTACCTCTCGCCCTATTAGGGCGGTCGAAAGATCTGGCAAAAGGAAAAAAATTAATTCCATCTGATCTTGGAAAAATGCAGGTTCACTGACCTTGGGCCAATGTGAATAGTAGGTTTCTTACCCCCCCCCCCGCCCTCTACCTCCACCCCGGCACGAATCCCGGCCCCACAGTTTGATTTTTCGTTGACCTTTTTGTTGACCTCTATCTTCCTTAAGCTACCATTATAATAATATCAATCTACAGTCGAGAAATGGAATGCATTGTTGCGCAATCACTTTCAATTAGCGAATAAGTGTCATAGATCTTTCAAAATGGCGTTAAGCGACCCAGATACATCGCGTCTTGAAATTTTAAAAAATTCCACCGACCGAGAATTTAATTATGGAGATCTGAGACGAGGCGTTCGAAGGGGCGGCGAAAAGCTAAAGAGGGGGCGGTAGGGTTGGTGGGGAAAAGAAGGGGCGGGGGAAGGGTCGCTGCGGGGAAAGAATTTGCGATGTGGGTTTTGGATTTGCTTCCGACGCGAACGGACAAGATTGGGCTTACGTTTTCCGGCGTCGGGTTACGACGTGAGAGTAGCAGGTGCGGCGGATAAAGTCCGCGCGCGCGCGAGAGAGGCGAATCTCTCTCTCTCTTGATATTCTTGCGCCGGTGATTGAAGACCGGTCGAAGAAGCCACTTCGAACAAAAGCAGGTGCCCGGTTGAGTCAATGAATGCCAAGCCTCTTCGAATAATTTGTATACAATCGATCAAAGTTCCGTCCTATTGCTACCGGGGCTTAGGCGGTAACACATGCACATGACGTGTCGTTAGTGGGTTAGAAAATTTATTTAGCAAGTTTCAATTTTACGTTGTTTTTTCAACGGGGAGGGGTCTTAAAATGCTAAGGACAATAGACCTTTTGCTCGTTATTTCTGGAATTTCGGTTTAGTAGCGAGCGCGAAGAAAGTCAGCGGCGGCAAACTTATGAATTTCAATTTTGTCATTGTCAAAACTGTCAAAATCGCGGACGAAAATAGAAGAAAATGCGTTGGAAAGAATTCGACGCATTTCAAGAAATAGACTGGGAGACGAGCAGATTAAAAACTATCGAGCTGAGAAAGAATGCATTATTTGGTCATGAGATCAGAGCAAAACGTGTCAATCAATGTCAGCGATAAGAAAATAATCCTCCAGCACCTGGCAAAATTGAGCCTTGACAAAAGCTTTGTAAAAATATAATGAGAGAATTTAGACATACTCTCGATAAATTGCCTGCTATAAATGCCAGACCCGTTGTGGAAAAACAGAACTGGGTTCAGATGTAAGAAAGCGCAATAATTTCTATCGGAAAATGATTAAGAAAACTATGATAACAGAAGATCGCTGTGAACTTGTAAAGTAATCATTGAAATGCGACGTATAATGAGTCTGTTTTAACATTCGTAGCGTTAAGATCTTAGGTTCTACTAAAACTAACGATTTTTTCCTAGCTAATCAGTCACTTTTCCCATAGCGATTTTTAGATAGGCCGAGCGCTTAATTAAGAATAAGCAGCTACTGTTGTGCTACTGTATAAATCCGCGAGATTTTACTTACTTACTTACTTAACGAGTCAAAGAATGAATGAAATGAAATGCAAAACGGAATTCTATGTTTTTTTTGCAGTTTGTGTAAAGATAAAAAACGTTTTAAAGCTGTTCGCGAGAAGTTTCTAATTTGTGAATGACATCGAAGCGTTGAATATTTCATCATATCAGCGTTCATGGCTAAGCAATGATTCCTTGTATCAGAGAAGACAATGGGTCAGTGGGACATGGGTCAAATGGGTCATCAATGGGTCATGTCATGGGTCATACGTAGTCGACAACATTAGATCGATCAAAATGGGGGAAAATTATTTTAAACATCCACGACAATTATAATATTCAGTAGTCAATCGTATATTCGCAATATCACATATTGAGAACGTTGATCATTCAGCCATATGGAAGAAACCCCCATTACAAATTCAGACCCCAACTTCCGATTGTAGGACATTCTCTCCCTGGACATAATCCCCCCAGACATTATCCCCCCCCGGTACACCCTTTGAAATGACACAGCCGGACATAATCCCCCTTTGTTTACTCCATGGACTTTGACTATAATCATTACCCACACCATAAACCAGACACTAAACACTAACCCTAAACGATATGACGGCAGCCATGGCATCAGGTAACCGATAAGTACCTTTTAAAATTAAGATCTATTACTTCTTTGCCGCGGGGATATGTCCGGGGAGATAATGTCCGGGGGGATAATGTCCGGGGAATTATGTCCAGAGGTGAGAATGTCCGTATATACCCAACTTCCCTTGCAACAGCCCCCCAGCCTGTAAATTCGTGGGAGGGAGGACCATCTCCAACCACCCCACTGTCGGAAAGAGCGTGTTAAATTAATTAAATGAGTTTCTTGCTCAGCAGTGGCGGTTCCACGTGGGGGGATGAGTGGGGTTGCATCCCCCACCGGACTTATTTTGCTTGTCAAACTACTTTTGGGTAAAAGTCAAGTAAAATGACGGGAAAAAACTGCGTGTGACATTTTTTCACTTGTCAACCTATTTTTCGGTAAAAGTCCAGTAAAATTCGGGAAAATTGCCTTTTTGCTTGTCAGCCTTTTTCTTTTTCGGCAGAGTTTATTGATGTTCCCCTCTCTTTTCATCTCCCCACCAACTTCCTATGAATTCATTTTATCCCCCCCTCCCACCAAGAAATCCTGGAACCGCCACTGTTGCTCAGCTCAACAGAGACAACTTTATTGGTATAAAATATCGATTCTTTTATTTGAAAAAACTCACTTTTTCTGCCGTTAATCCAAGATAGCAGAAGACAACTGATCGACGACAGAGGGTGAAGATGATCGAATCGAGGAAGACAAGATGTCCTGTCGGCCTTGGTGTCTGTCTGTCTGTCTGTCTGTCTGTCCGAGTCTGTGTTAGTCACTCACTCTCTGCGAACGTCTTTGTCTGCCTCTGTGAGTTGAACGGATCTCGTCAGAAGAGAAACTTTATCGTAATCAGAATCGTCTTTGGCAGTTGGTCGATTTGGTAAGAAAGTAACGAACGTTGCTGTTGTTTTTCTGACCGAACGTCTGTTGCACGGTTGCTTTTGCTGTTGTCGCTGTTGTCGCTGTTGCCCGCGAGTTTTCGTCTGCAACTGATTCGTCGTTCGGAGACAGTTCGAACAACTGCGGTAGGCCTGATGCGCGACCAACTGTATCGGCGACGTTGATATCACATGTGCACAGCAGAACGCAGACCGGGGCGTTTATATACAGTAGAGGCGCTAGTTGAATGAACCTTGTTCAGGGCTTCACGCACTGGAACAGGTTTAGACGGTGGGACATGTGAACGACCGAGAGAAACGAGATTTCGCCATTTATGCCGACTCCCAGAAGACCTGAACCCGACTAGGCAGGCCGACTCTACGCAGATCGGCCATATAGGAGAAACCCCGATTACAATTTTAGATCCCACTTCCCTTGCACCCCCCTCCCACCTTGTGAATTGGTGGGGGGACCATCTCCAACCACAGCAATGTCGAAAATAACGTGTTAATTAATTAATTGATTAATTAATTAAGTTTCTTGCTCAACTCAGCAGAGACTCAACGTTTTAAAATAATAGTTTCACTTTCATGTAAGGCTGAGTCCACAACGCAGACTCGCCCGACAAAAGATCTCTAAACCATCCTGCAAACCATGTCTCAATTCCTCCGGCCGTTCGAATTCCCAAAATTTCTAAATACGTATTGTCATAGTTTACCCTCTGACCACCACGCCATCTGCATATGATCGAAGGTTTATGGGCTATACTAAGCTTATTGCATGGGCACATGCATCTGGCGTTTAATATACTAGTAATCGAATAATGCTTTAAACTTAGGCAAATGTTTTATGGGACTTTGGCTAATTTCTAGATATTAATTCGCCTAATAATTAATGACATAATTAGAATTTTTTATTTACGCAATGCTACTGTAGATGTTAACTAGCTGATTCATCTTATTATATAATTCTCGATGTCTGTCCGTCGCGTCTGTCCGTCCGCAACACGGCGGGTATTGCAAGACGCTGTTTAATTGACAACCAAATATTGTTTAATCAAAACGGAGCGTTTAACGAATAATTTTAAACCCCGTCCCCTTCCCTCACTCCATCCTCTCCTAATCGCCCAGGCCCAACCCATTCCCGCCCCGGCCCCAAAATCCCCTTCCCTCTCCCCATCCTTCTCCCAATCGCCCCCAAAATCTCTTTTGTCTCCCAACCCTTTTCCCTCTCCCCATCCCTCTCCCAATCGCCCCCCCAAAACCCCGTTTCCCTTCCGTCTCCCCAACCCTTTTTTCCTCTCCCCATCCCTCTCCCAATCGCCCTGGCCCCAACCCATTCCGGCCCAGGCCCAAAAAGTTCCTCTTTCCTCTATCTCTTTTCCCTCTCTCCTCATCCCTCTCCCAATCACCCTGGCCCCAACACATTTGTTCCCCTTCCTCTCACCATCCCTTTTCTTCCCCAATCGCCCTGGCCCAAACCCATTCCAGCCTCAACCCATTTTGCCCCGGCCCTAAAACCCCGTTCCCTTTCCCTCTCCTTATCCCCTTCCAACTACCCATCCCTCTCCCAATAAAAAAATCAAATACACAATGAAAATACAACCCACTTTCCTCCCTCCCAAATCTCCCTTCCCTCTCCCAATGCCCTGCCCCCTCCCGTTATTATATATATTTACTCTTTCCTAACCTCAAACCCTATTTTTACTCAAGTGTGGATTAAATTTTCAGACGCTGTCACCGTACTGGGGATTTAAAGCGTTCTTCAGAAATGATTGCTGTAACGTTTTAAATTTGCTATATCACAGGCTATATAGGAGCTAAAAAGATTAGGTTTGCACCATTGTTTAGATTGTTTATTTTCTTTCTAACCGTCCGTGCAAAACAAAAAAATATGGGGGTAGAGTCCACTTTACGGCCTAAAACATCACCCTCTCCCCAAAATGTTTTTAAAAAGCAAAATATTTTCAGCGGTAACCCCACTTTGGTCAGCGGCAAAGTTGTAAAGGGATGTCAGAGGAACAAAATAAACCAAAAATTTAGAAAATCGGTTGACATTTGGCAAAGAAATCTAACCTGATGATGATGTTTGAACATAAGTATTATCGGTGAATTTCGTGAAAGTTTTCATTTTTTTTTTTGAATTTGCTATATCTCAGGCTATATAAGAGCTAAGAAGATGAGATTTGCACCATTGTTAAGCTTTTTTTATTCCTCTTTCTAACCGTCCGTGCAAAACAAAAAGTCCAGCGTTCACGAGCTTTCCGACAATCAAGTGAGAATGAGGAGCAGGCTGTTGCTCGGCGTGCAGCAGCAGCATAGCAAACAAGAGAAGCACTGCATGTCGTTCGACACTGCCAAATCATTACATTTACGTTGACTATCAAGTTTCAGAAAATTCATGCGAATGGGCGTTAACTCGGTTGAAGGAGAAGGCGGCGAGTTAGGGAAATTAATTGCGCAAAATCCTATTGCATTTGCGCAAAATCGGGTGGTAGCCAATCTCCCCGTCATAAAATGCTATTGCATTTGCGCAAAATCGGGTGGTAAACAGCCAATCTTTTAAAATGCTGCTGCATTTGCGCAGAATCGGGTGGTAAAACAGCCAATGTCCCCCGTCATTTTTGACGGGTAAACACCTAGTTAATTAATAATTATTTGCTAACTAAATAATTTTGCGCAAAACAAAAAGACACTGTATTTCGTGTATCGCTGTACAGTATATACTGTCTTACGTTAAAATCATTATGGTTAAAATGTAGCGTAGTTATTATAATATAAAATGATACTAATAAAACCTTTAGGGCCTAAAACATAATAGTACAATTGAAATCAAATATATCATATGTCGTTCAGTAATGAGAAGTAGCAATATTTTTGTAATTTATTAGAAATACGCTCATAATGCAAGAAGTGCGTTATAGATTTCAATAAATCTGAAGATTCTTTTAAGGATGTTTCAGTGTCTCACTCGACAATCTAAATTACATCAGAATTCCGAGTTTTTCGTTAGTATTGTTGAATCTGTCGACGAGTCTGTTCAAATAAACCCCGTTGAACCAAATGCGCCTTTCATAACAGCAGACGCTTCGGCTGAAATTTTCTGAATTTCGCTCCTCTAGCTTGCGTTGTCTTCTTGTCTAGACTGCCAAATGTTTGCTGGAAGCGAAAAGTGGACATAAATAAAGATACAATTGGATCCATTGGGCTGTGGAGTGGCCAAGACGAAGGCAGTCGCAACAGAGACATGAAAGGGGACGCGGGAGAGAGAGAGAGAGAGAGAGAGAGAGAGAGAGAGAGAGAGAGAGAGAGAGAGAGACGCAAGGACACCCGTCCAGCGGTCCAAGTGGAGGCAGCGACGATCCGGTCGAAAGGTCTTCTTGAATCCCTAATCTCTCATAAGTGCTTCCGACGCGTGGAAAAGTTCGATTTTCGTCGAATTAAGACTGCAAGATTTTACTCTTCCTCCCTCCATCTCTTTCTCTCTTTCTCTCTCTCTCAAGGGGTAGCGACGGGGGTAAATCGGCATATATACCCCCAAAATCAGACAACCTTAAAATGTCTAATGTGTTCTTTAAGATTTTTAAAGTTTTAAAAATTTATACCCCCACAATCACATAACCTCCCCAATCAAATTCCTGGCTACGCCCTGCTCTCTCTCTCTCTCACACACACACACACACACTCTCTCTCTCTCTCAAAAGTCAGTTGGTGTAAAACTATTGATATGAAAACTGACAATCAAGTACAGATATAGACATACCAGTGGAATAGCCGGGGTTCCAAAATAGGATGGGCGCATCATTAAATATTATGGTGCTAACTCAAAATACTCGAAATGTATCGATTGATGGCACTTTAGGTCCATTCTCGAAATAACAGACAATAATAATCCGAAGACTGCGGCGGAGGAATAACTAACCGGATGTGATGCGTCTTAAGTCTAGACTTGAAAATAGTCCGTTATTTTGACGATCTAACAGACAGAGAAAGAGAGTTCTAGAAGTTATGCAGTCATCATGGGCTTCACTTTGGGGCCGTCCATAAATGACGCCACGCGATTTTGTCAGTGTTTTACCCCTCCCCATCGTCGCAAGTCGTCACAAAATGTCATACCCCTAAAAATGACGTCTAAACGCGTTAACCCCTCTTTCTAATGTTAAAATTAATGTTTCAATTCACTTATTTCTTGAATGAAGCGGGTATTTGCAATGAATTCGTTTGAAAATACTCATTATAATTATTATAGTTGAAGCGATATTCAGAAACTTTTTCAAATTCTTTTTGAAAATGAATTATAAGTGTAAAATGCGTTCAACTTTGCGGTAGCATTGCATTGCGTTATTAATAACAATATTTCGTATCATGTGACGTCACGTTTCCGGAAACCCCCCCCGTCGTCACGCATCGTCACAAATGTTTGAACCCCTCTCCCCTAAGTGCGTGACGTCATTTATGGACGGTCCCTTTCTGCCTGCACGGCGACAATAGTTAGACGCGAAAAACCATGCAGTCCACTTCACTCGGACTTGTCCTTCTACGGTACATTATTATCATCTTCTTCAGCTCCAGGTCTTCTTTGATGTTAGCCATCCATCTTTTTCATGATCTTTCTTAATTGCCCTCTGTTTTGTATACAGTAGAACCCATCTGTTGTTTCCCAATCAGTTGATATGGCCAAACCTAGTTAACCTCTTGTTCTGCGGACTTCAGTCGATGGTTGCCTCCGCGGCTCCTGTCCGTTGTCTGATATAGATCTTCGTTTCTAAAGTTTTGGCGTTTGTTTGCAATCTATTCTAATAGGAATACCTTCTAAATTGCCTATCCGCCATAACCGGAACCGGAACCTGAAGAACGGACTGACTTGTTAGGTTTGACAATGGTGCCCACAAAATCAATTATATATATATATACATAATACTGCAGGTCTATCTACAACATATATATATATATAACATATTAACATATTTAATATATTATACTATTATATATATAATATATATAATAATATATATCCCCCAAATTTATACCGTCAAGTCAAATTCCTGGCTACGCCCCTGGTCAAGAGTATAACAAAAATGGTGCTATAGAAGTTCAGCAATGATGATGATGATGATGATGATGATGATGATGATGATTGATGATGATGATGATGATGATGATGATGATGATGATGATGATGATGATGATGATGATGATGATGATGACTGAGAGAGCCTCCTTTAAAACACTTGGAAATGATAATCTAGCTAAATATATCGTTGTGGAGGAGGAAGAGGAGGAGGAGGAGGAAGAAGAAGGGATGCTAGAGGCGTCATGAATTCCTTCGTCATGCACAAACAGAATGACGGGCACGAGTGACGGCCGAAGCGTCGAAGTCCGATTACCTTTTTCGAAGCATCAACCGTGAATACTGCACGACTCGGTCTTGAGGGACAGCAACCCCTTCCTCCTTCCCCACCGTATGAGGAGGAGGAGGAGGAGCTAGCCTTGCCGTCCCCGGTGTGACAGAGAACGCAGAACCGGAGCAAATCGACGATTGTTTCAATGAATTAACACGAAATTGATTGTCTTGCGTCGCCACTAACGTGATTCAATTACTCTGTCTCTGTCTTTGTCTCTGTCTCTGTCTCTCTCTCTCTCTCTCTCTCAGTTTCTGAGCATTCATCGTTGACGACCGATGGATGGGAAAGAGCATTCCGACGATATTCTACGAAAAATGTCGTCAGCCGAAAGAAAGTAGCAGAGAGGATTAGGATCAGGATTGACGGGTTGACAAAACGAGCCCCCATCTTCCGATCCTCAGATTGTTAAGCCAAACGACGTAGACAAGAGATAATGATGATTTTAAATGTAGCCCGATGTGAAAGAAATTGTACGCTGAAGCTGTCCTACTGTGCGAACGTAGTAGTAGTAGTAGTAGTAGTAGCAATAGTAGTAGTAGTAGTAGTAGTAGTAGTAGTAGTAGTAGTAGTAGTAGTAGTAGTAGTAGTAGTAGTAGTAGTAGTAGTATGGGAATAGGGAGAGTAAGAGGCAGAGAGGAGAGAGATAACTAGGGGATATAGGTAGAGGGAGTGTGCCTGAGATGTGAATTCGAGTAACGCAGCGTCCTTGAAGAACCTTCTAATAAACGGGCTAAGTGGAACTCCGTGGCCATTTGTTGATCGATTCGTAATCGACAAATGGAAGGTTTTCGTTGACTCTTAGTCTCAGCATAATAATTAGCGCTGCCCTTGCGTTCCACTTAGAGACTGCAAAGCGTATAGGCCATTGCAAGAGATGCTTAAACGAGAGAACGAACGAGAACTAATTATAATGCTCCTTCCAAGTGTGGAATATTCTTGCTACAGGGAAACAATTCTTTCGTTTGCACTTGAAAATGTTTCTTCTTCTTCCTCCTCCTTCTCATCATCATCATCAGCAGCAGCATCATCATCATCACCATCATCGTCGTCTTCTACTACTACTACTACTACTACTACTACTACTACTACTACTACTACTACTACTACTACTACTACTACTACTACTACTACTACTACTACTACTACTACTACTACTACTACTACTACTACTACTACTACTACTACTACTACTACTACTACTACTACTACTACTACTACTACTACTACTACTACTGATACTACTACTGATACTACAACAACTACTACTACTACAACTACTACTACTTCTACTGCTGCTGCTGCCACCACTACTACTATTTAATCTTCTTCTTAGCGAATGAGTAAGTTTCTGAGTCCTCCATGGGCGCTTGTCACGGGACACTCATCGACGCTGTGTGACATTGCTTGTCTACTACAGGCCCTCCGAGAGAAATTCCTGGCCCCTGTGCAGAATGGCCGACGGGCCCTTGCTCATAATTTTCTTGACGACCTTTTTTCTTCGTCGTCTGCCGTTTATTTAGAGTAAGTTTCTGGGTCCTGAACCATTTTTGGGTGTTATTGTTCATTTTATTGGACACATCATCGCCCTCCACGCTGTGTGACATTGCTCGGAGGGCCTGGTCTACTATACCACAAGGGCAATTTGGATTGTCTGATGATGCCCCACTGGTGGAGAGACGCAGCACGTCGGCCGTGCTTGGTTCGATGGCGATTGAGATTAGCCCAACCTTGGCGCTGCAGATCAAAGCCGGGTTGAAACAGGGTTGGGTCAGGCACTAGGAATTTGCTGGACCCTGTTGAGCTGCATTTAAAAACACTCCTATAGGCCCTATATGTAGAGAGAGAGAAAGAAGAGAAAGAGAGAGAGAGAGAATGTTGTGCCTCTGCATAATTAATACTTGCAGTTTGGAGTTATAATTTTATTCTTTTCTTTAGCATTTGTCACTTTCATCCGGCTGCTTGCCAGTTCAGCAGGACACTTTGTCAAAGGGACCCAATGGAAATACAAAAAGTAATTAGATTTAGATGAAATAACAAATCAGTGAATAAAATTAAAATCTCGCACCAGTTATGGGAAATCATCAAATTTGTTAATAAAACATTATAAAAGGCTACGTTGAGCAGTCAGCAAATGCTTTAGAATAGTTTGAAAAGCTTCAACAAGAGCCGAATTAAAGCTCGATAAGATTCGAGGACGCATGCAGAAAATACGCACTTTCCCAGTGGAAGGGTCGGGGGGGAAAAGGGATTCCTACCCGAAAAAAGGAACCAACCGACATCGTAATGATATTAGTGTCGATATGAAGAGCTGCTCTCGGGAAGGTCTTTCCAATCGTGAAATGCATCCTTTCATTGCTTCTATTCCGAAGAACTTCGGTGACTCTATACAGGACACAAACAGGGTCCTCCTCAGACGAATAATACGCGAATGTTCTTCTATATAACAGACCAATGCGTCGAATTGCAGAGGAGATGCGACGATGAACAATAGTATTAAAACTAAATGAGATCTTGCGGCAAGAAAGAGAGAGAGAGAGAGAGAGAGAGAGAGAGAGAGCAACGGCTAAAGTATAAAGCGTTCATTTCATCGGTGCTCTTTCTAGCGACGATACCAAGGCACCCGTGCCTCGTACTACCAACATCGAGTGGGAATTCTATTATCAATTATTTTTCCTAAGCATTTGGAAGATGATGTTTCCTAGCAGGTTTTTTGGGCACAAATGCTAATGCGCTCTGAGGCATCAATGGGAAATGTTGAAAAGCAATCTGCCGTAGAGAGAGAGAGAGTTCGTTCGTAGGCAGTTGAACAGACAGCGGAGTAAAGAGATTGGGCTTTTGGTCTTTTGATTCGAGTCAGATTGTGCGCAGTCAAAGGATTTGACAGATCTGTACGACGCTGAGAGCAGGGCTGCGCTAACCGAGTAGTTTAGGAGTCGAGTAGGAGTCGGGGAGCTTAGGAGAGTAGGGGAAATATATGAGGCAAACGTTACACGTCACATAAGTATTATTTGCCTCATGGAGAACACTAGATACAGTTACATATCAACATACAGACAAAACGGTAGGCCAAATTTTAATGAAAGGTTATTCTTTATTTATCTATTCTATTCTTTATTTAGTTATTTTGGTACCGACTAAAAAAATTACTCGACTCAAGGGTCGAGTATAGGTTGCGAGTTACTCGGCGCAGCCTAGCTGAGAGAGAGAGAGAGAGAGAGAGAGAGGGGGAGGGAGGGGAGAGAGGGAGTGAGACAGACAGACAGAGTTCCAAGTGTTTGGCCCAGCAATAGGGTCACAGGGTTGCATGGGGGCCCGCCCCCTATTCGGTCTGGGTCCTCTGCCGCGGTATTCGTGCAAAACCGTCAGAGGCGTATCTAGGGTATTCGGCGCCCGGGGACAAAGTGTACGTTGGCGCCCCTAACAACTGACAAGCAAAAAAGGTCCTCACATCGTTTTCGGCGTCCCTCAACTCTCTCTTCATATAGTGCTGACGAGCAAAAAAAGGTCCTCGCAAATGTTTCTTCTACTTTATTGTGCATTTCACTTACCCAAATATCCAATTTTGGCGCCCCCTCACCTCGGCGCCCGGGGACATGTGTACCTCTGCCCTCCCCTAGATCCGCCTCTGAAAACCGTCGAGTTTTTTAGGGTAGGGGTGAGAGTAGGTAACGTGAGATTGACGAGAATGCACGAAAATTATAAGCGCCTGACATCAAGGCCTTTTCGCTCGTTAAGACTTGATCCGAAAATGTCAATGTGCCCCAAATTCCGGAATCCTGGCTACACCACTATTTCTTAAAATAGTGGAGAAGTCGACCATCTAATTGCGAAATATTGACTGTATAAGGAACAGTCGTGCAAAAAGTCAGCAGGAGACTTGCATTCAAATAGCGAGAAGGAACCCTGAAAATAAATTATTGCTGTAACTAAACAAATTCTCTGGAAAGTAGAATGAGTTTTTAAGTTTTTAACTGTAGGGTGGTTTTTATAGAATAGTTTATACTCATTACAAATCATTGTGTCGCCGAAACTACATATTAATTTTGCCTGTTAAAGAGCTCAAGTTTTTGTTTAAACCGGCTAAACCAGCTAGGCGGTTGTTAGCCATTTGGCGTTACATCACTAGAAGTAAATCACTGTTGCATAATTTACCACAGCATTTTATGGAGAAAGTTTCGTAATGTTCGTTGTTCACAGCGCAAAGACGTTTGGAAAAATTACACAAAGTTTCTAGTAAAGGTTGTACGAGTATATAGAAAAAACAGGTTTTATAATTAATTCGCTACGTGAGAAAGAGATGCCAATGGAAGGCCTGCTGAACTGAACAGTGGGTATATAGATATGTAAAACCTCAAAACCTCAGCTATTTGAAGAAATTCTCCGACAAAATCCACATTTTCCTCTTGCGCCATCTTCTTTGCTTCAAATCTTGCAGGAATAATCAATAATATAATTCTCAATTTCGATCTACAGGGTTCGAAATAGAGCACCTCCCAGCCATTTCACACTACACAATAGTGTCAGAGCAGTGTTTATTCTAGGCCTTCTCTGGGAGAATTCCCCCACCCCCACCCCGTTTTAAAACTCCCCCCATTTTTATATGTTGGCTGGGGGATGGAAATTTCCCCCCAAAAGTGTGGAGACTCAGACCTTGTCCCCCAAACATTTCAAAATCCCCCCCCCAATGTCAAGGTGGCTAGAATAAACAGTGGCGTCAGAGACTGCACGAGAACGAGGAACATACACTAAATGAAAGATTGAAAGTCCTGTCGCATATCTCGTGGAATGGCTAGCAGGGTGATCGAGGGAAGAACCGCGAATTGAGATATCTGGTTCATTGTACAACAGGTCTTATAGACAACAGTGCCGTTTTAAGAAGTTTGGGGGTCCTAGGCAGTTGAAAAACTAGCGACGACAATAATGTTTCCTATCAGAATTTTTGGAGGATAAAATCAGAAAATCAAGCACCAAAACGCGATCATGACCTTGTTTTTTTTCTTGTAAGATTTTTTGAATCGCTGTTGAGCACTGGAAATGACCGTTTCTAAGAAGTGACGAGTGACTGACTGATTGTGTCTCAGGCTCACATCCCAACGCTAGCCATACTAAGATTACGCGTTAGTTTTGCGAACACGAAACGATATTAAGTTAAAAACTTCTGTAGCGTAAGGCGACTGCGTTAAATCTCTGAAGTGTCACGGATATTCGTTTTAGGAGAAAGGATGTTCTCTTTCATCTCCAGATTGTTGATAGGATGCCGATTTCCTCACGAACAAAAAAAGTCATGTTATTATTATTATTATTTTTATCCTGGCGAGCAAAAAGGTCGTCAGCACGTTCATTTCTAGGGTTATGGGTTGTTAGGGTTAAGCAGCAAGCAGCAGTTAACCCTAACCCAGCAGCTTAGACCCCTCTTTGGGCCCCAGCAGCAGCAGCAGCCAGCAGCAGCAGCAGCCAGGGCAATCAACAAAGCAGCCCCAGCCCCAGCCCACGTTACGCCACTGGTAGTAGTAGGCCTAGTAGTATCTGGGAGCTAGGTTTAAAAGTTCACTGCGACGGTGACAGAACGTAGGCAGTTTCGTGGGGGAGGGGCTGAAATATTTCAGCTGAACTTAAGTTTCAGCCTTGAAAGGTCAGCATCTGGTCGAGCTCCTGTGAAAGACCCTGAAACAAGTCTTCGATGTCGTTGAAGACGTCATCCGAGGGAGTGACGTCAGAACCTGATTCCTCAACTCTGAAAATAAAAAAAACACAGAGACACATAGATTTAAAGGTCAGTTAAAGGTCAGCCAGCTCTACCGCAACTGTCTTTGCCACCGTTCTAACCCCCTCCCGATTCAACTGTATTCATGGGAGCCCACAGAAATTTATCCAGGTGGAGCAAAACGCATTTTAACACAATGTGGTCACGCGGTTAATATTTTAGTAAATTTTTAAATTTTAATGTGAAACATTGGTATTTGCATTTTCCATGGAGGGGGCAAGTGCCCCCTCTTGCCCTAATGTGCAAGCGCCCATGACTGAATTCTCCTTCAAAACGACAACTATAAGTCTATAAGTGACACTATATACAGTAGAACTTCGTTATAATGCACTTAGCGGATGTGTAAACTTTAGTACACAATATCCGAGATTATACCACGTACCATCCAATACGGTAATGCATCACACGGGACCGTATACATTGCGGTACGTTTAACCGAGAATACTCTTAATACGGAGTCCGTTATAACGAAGTCATACTGTATTGTTACCGAGCGGTATCGAATTACAATGCTTATTATCATAACGGCTGTAATATCTCGCGCAGGTTTTGTGCGTGACGCTCTCGACTTGCTAAACAATGAAACGTTGTGTTATTTAGTTATTGGCATTTTAAACTATGCAGGGGCCTAAGTGTCGGATGTCTTATAAAATGTAAAACTGAGTTAATTTCAACACTGCCGTCAAGTACATTTCGGGTTTTGATAACCTAGTAGAGGACAAGATGGCAAAGAATTGAGGTTATACAGCAAGACCATAATGTGGCTGAATGGATGGGTGAAGTATAATGATTCCAGAGGCGTAGCGACGGGGGTATATCGGTATATATACCCCAAAAATCAGTCTACCTTAAAGTTTTTTTATGTGGTTTACATGTGGTTATATGCGGTTTATATGGTTTATGCGGTTCATAGTTAATTAAGATTTATAACCACCCAAATTATTTATACCCTCCCAAATCAAATTCCTGGCTACGCCCCTGAATGGTTCTCATACAGGACAGAACCTACTGAATCACTCTAAACCTTGTTATTATTAGTTTTTAAATTTTTTTATTCAAGAGTTGATTTAGAAACGTTATTCTAAATTATTGCTCTGCCATTATGCAAAAACAGATGCATTTACGCACAGAATTTGGCCATCCATTTACACAATGTTAAACTATTTCTACTGAACATCCGAACCCAATTTTATGACACTTTGATCCTTTGTTTCCAGCGAATTTTTGCCTCTGTTTTGGACTTGGTCGAAGTGGTTTCTTGTCTTTTGCGACTGAAATACAGAAAAACGCACAAAAGAATGCCATCTAGGTCATATTTGAAGCTGATCATATTGAAACTATGCACAGCCGAAGTCTGTAATAAAACAATAATAAATAATAAATAAAGCTTGCATCCCGAAAAAATCTAGCAACGCAAAAAGGCCACCATAACTTTCTAAAATTCCTGACAAGCAAAAAACATTAACGCACCTTCATAAAAGTTAAAATCAAAAAATCCCGACAGGCAAATAAAAGTCTTCTCAAAAATGTCGCCCCTTTAGCCTGGGGCGGTTCGTCCCCACTGCCCCCTCACTACGCCACTGTATATATAGATATATCAACTACGCCACTGCCCCCTATATATAGATATATATATATATATATAATTATAATTATAAAATTATATAATTATATAATTATATGTCTATATATATATAGTGTGTGTGTCTCTGTTATAACTAAGTTTCTCGCACAAAGAATTTACCTGCAGAAGATGACGAAGTAATTTCTGAACAGTAGGCAAATCGTCGACCGTCATCTCTATCTAATGTTTCCAGTGAATCTCTTCTTTCTTCGCTCAAGACTTTCGTCCTGTTTAGAAAACTGCCGACAGGTTTCTGTCGAATCGTCCCGACATCCTCGTTGGCAAATGGCAGCGGCAACAGCAGCGCGTTATTACCGTCCGGACTGACCGAACCGTTCGACTGAAGGCTCTCCCTGGAAGAACCTGAACCGAGAGAAGGCGTCGCCTTCAGCCGCTGCGCCGACGACGCCGGCGAAGAAGAAGAATCGGTTGTTACGAAGCAGCGGCTGTCCGTCCGCGAAACAACGGTGACATTGTTTCTAGTATCATCGGCCGTAGAGTCGGAACGAGCGGTTATTACGCAAACGGGCGCCCCGCCGCTACCATCGCTTGATTCCCGTTTTCCGGACGTCGTCACAAGAGGACCGGACGCCAAACGATGGGCTTCGGACCGTGGTGGTTCGCTGGACGACGCAGACAAGTTGGCGGTTGGCACCGATTGCGTTCTTATCGGCGGCGGCGGCGGCGGCGGCGGAGGCGGCGGGGGAGCGGAGGTTGGGCTGACGATCGCGTCGACGACGTCTTTCCGTGAGCGGGTGTGTTCGGCACGCTACGGGAGGAGGAGGAGGAGGAGGAGGAGGAGGAGGAGGACGTGAAACCGGCCGAGTTGGGTCTTCTGGAGGACGGTTCTAGACCGCCGTTCCTGACAGCAGCGGAAGTGGCGTACGATCCTTCGCGTCGACACAGATCGAACTTCCACCGAGGAGCGGCGGAGTTTCCGTCGCGTACAACAGCAGCGACGACGACGCCGATCCACCGCTGGCACGACGCGCGCGACAACTGAGCGCATGCGACATCGGCTGCGATAGCCGAGACCGAAACCGAACCTCGCCGATGAAGGCGGCGGCGGCGGCGGCGGCGGTGGCAGCGCCGTTGTCCCTCGTTCGATCCAGGCCCCGTCGTCCCTCCGTCGAAGAAGAGGAAGAGGAAGAGGAAGCGGTCTTATCCTTGTTGTTGTCGTCATCGGCGGCTTCTTTTCGCAGACAGTGGAAGTCCAGAAGCGGGTTTCCATAAAACGATTCGTACGTCGCTGCGTGCTGGCCGCCGTCGCCGTCATCATCTGGAGCGACGCTGCTGCTGCTGCTGCTGTTTTCGATCCACGATCTGGACGCGACGTTGACTTGGATCGTCACCAGTTCTGGTTGAGGGACTGCGTGGCACTTCGCCGGCGGCGGCGGCGGCGGTGGCGGACGTGACGGGCTCTTTTCTCCTCGCGTTGGTGGCGGCGTAGCCAGGTTCTGTCCCGAATGAGACCTCCGCAGAAGCGTATTGGCGTCGTCGTCGTCGTCGTCGTTGGCGTTGTCGGAGAGGGGTGGTCGAGATAAACTGGAGATGGGTTTCGAGTGATGCGGGGCTTTCGGGCTATCCGAGGCCGAGTATTGTTCTGTGGAAGATAGGCGCAACATCGAAGATTTCAGCTTCTTCAGCCGATCTATGGCCAGCATGATCTTCTTCTGGTGTCCTGTTTCAAATTCAACGGACAAGATGAGTGCCAAATCATCGAATTTGGCTATCACTAGAACGCGTCTGTGATGTCGGAAAGTGAATCCATTTTCCCGCCATTTTGTTAAGTGCGATCACATTACCGTGAAACTCCTTATGGAAGCCGGATCTCAGACAGCCGGGTTATGCATTCATTTGTTTTAACAGAAAGCCGGGGCTTTTCTAAGAAATTTTACGGCAATTTTCATGGTAACCATGGTAGCGATTGTCGAAAATTTAGCAAAGATGGCGGCAAATTGAGTTCATCGTTCCACTGTCTCTGCCATAGATAAACCACTTCCAGTGAATATCGATTTCTATGTATCAAATCTTTCTGTCACGACTTTAAAGACAGCTAGAAACACTAAGCATCGATTCCTTAAGATAGAAGCATCGTTGATCGATGTCTTGTTATTTCGTTTAAAAAATGTTTCAATGTTCTATTTGTTGGGGGGGGGTGGAATAGCCACCGTCACCACCTTATGTCCAAAATGACCACGGGCAGGTTTCGCAAATTTAGATTTTCAGCCGCTACACCCCCACCCCCACCCCACCTACCCCAATGGAGGCAGAAAATTGTGGTCTGACCACCGCCTTTTTTTAGAAAGTCAAACAAAGTTATCAAATTACATGCACAATGGCTTACAATCACTTATTGTCACAAATTAAACTCTCTGTCTGTCTGTCTGTCTATCTGCATGTCTGTCTGTCTATCTGCATGTCTGTCTGCCTGCCTGTCTGCCTGTCGTCTGTCTCTCTTTCTCTCTCTCTCTCTCTCGACGCTTCAGGGTCGAAAAGCAAAAATTGTTATTTATTACGCTAAAATACTCGACAGATTAAATTGTAGTGTTCAAGAAGTCGAGACTCTGGAAAACGGAGAGAGACAGACAGACAGACACAAAAAGAGAGACTGAGACAGAGAGAGACTGAGAGAGAGACAGAGAGACAGACAGGAACCTAATTTTCGTATTCCAATATCCTCGAGATCCTCCCAAATGATGTCCAGAACGCGCTCCATGTCTTCGTATCCATCCTTCGCCAAAACGTCGTAATATTCCACAAGACCGATGCACTGCAACCATTCTTGCAGAGTGTTCTAAAACACCAATGATAAAATACCTGCTTGATATCATGATAATACGAAGATAATAATCCTAAATAAGGCTTATTTCACTAAATCACGAATCTATCTTAGATATTTCTCCAATATTCGAAAAAGGATCTTTGTATTTTTGTATTTGTATTTTTTATACCTGTTTTTATACCTGTGGGAAAATGCAAAACAAATCTCTTTGCGCCAAATTTGAAATCTCAAATGTCTAAGCGTCATGAGTTCCTGCATAACCTTTAATTTGCATTAACTTCAAAAACTAGACAAATTTCGCTAACTTTTGGCTCAGAGAACCATGAATTAATTTCGAATAGATTTTAAAATTACTTATCTAGCAATGTAGAGGTAAATATATTGCCGATTAAGTAAATTAACTCATGAAATTGATATTTCACACTTGAAGCGACCATCACGCGAGCATGATGACTAAAAAGGCTCTATAGAAGTTCCCAGTCGACATACTTTGTTCAATGCAATAGCACATACTGTACCTGTAACTCTGATGTGTTACATAATGACAATCTTTTGAATGGATAAAATGACAATTTTTACAGTTTTACAATTTTTACAGTTTTACAATTTTTACAGTTTTACAATTTTTACATTGTACAATTTTTACAGTTTTATTGTCATTGTCGTTTTCACAGATTTTTAGGAGTATCCAGAACAATCTCTTGGTCACTGATTTGCCCACCAGCAAGAAATCTGCTTTGCCATTGGCGTCATTTGACAACAATGGTTTCTATGGTTTCTGCCCACCAGAGGGCAGAGCAACCGGACCTTGTTGGTAAACAATGGATACTCCTATATCTTTTTTGTTATTCGCCTGGAACGCTACGTCTTAGAAACATCATCGACTGCTTACGAACCGGTTTGTGGTTCGGAAGTCCGTCGGAAATGTGCAGTTTGCTAATTTCAGAAGTAAGTCGCTTGCGAATTGTAGGCTGCGTTATACCAATGGCTGTCAGATCCTGAAAAAATTCAACCAGATAATCCTAATAATCCAATAATAATCCTCATTATAATCCTAATAAAAATTCTATTAAAAATCCTAATAATAAAAATCCCAATAATAATAATAATAGTAATAATAATAATAATAATAATAATAATAATAATAATAATAATAATAATAATAATAATAATAATAATAATACTGTATTTGTAGGTGACCATTTCATAGCCAGAGATCGCTCTGTGTTTTATCCAGACTCCAAGGTCTTTGGGGGAGGGATTGACTTTCCTGGAGGGGAAGAGACACAGTTCAATGCAAAAATTCGTGCCAGTGTGGGATTTTTTTTTTGGGGGGAATTTGAGGGTTTTTTGGGAGATGGAATCTCCCCCCTAACAGGTCTGGATAAAACACTGGATGCCAGAGAGATCGTTCGGAATTGTTTACATTTAGACAGACTGCGCACGCAACTAACTTCCGAAAAAAGTATATATTCTTTAATTGTCATGGCCAGTGCTCTTGTGGTACTTTTTTCGCATTAGCGCTAAATAAATAATCATTAAATAAATAAATAATTGTACATTACTCATCATCAATCTTACAGTATAACAGTATCCATGCACTACCACACAAAATGTAAAAATAGCAATTGAGTTCCACGGTGACGATGACGAATATGACGTCAGTGACGGTAATAGATTATAATTGAGTCAGGCGCCATATATATATATATATATATATATATATATATATATATATATATATATATATATATATATATATATATATGGGAGCCTACCTCTGGTGTCATTCGAGATATAGTAGGCATGTCGTAACCCGCTCGCACAAACAGTGGGTGGCATTCAGTTAGGCGTAGATCGCTCAGCCAAGCGCCGAGAATTTCAGTCGCCTGTCACGTGGTAATAATTAACAAAAATAATTATTAACCAATCAACAGTTGTGAGTTTAACAGTCGTCTTTTCAGTTTCGTCGTCTTTATCTTTCTCGACTATCTTTATGCAACAACTATAGTAGGCCTATCGCTATGAATCTTATTATCGCCAACTCATATTTCGTCATCATCATCATTGTCGTCGTCGTCATCATCAACTCTACCCCAGTGAAGTCCATGCATACATTTTTAGAGCTCAATCCAACGGAACCCATCAAATCTCCAACTCAAACCAACCCATGCCGGTAATAGGGCTACCTGACCCAATACATGCAACCCACCGCAATACATTACAATTTCCTAAACAATGACTTATTTCCGACCCAACCCACCATTAATATGGGAAACTCTGACTCAACCCAACCCATGGACATCTCGGCTCTACCTTAAGGCCTCGCTGTAGCAGTTCGTTGACGTTGACTGACGCCGGACGACATCCGGTTTCGTCCGGATTGTCCAGACTGCTCTGGCTCGAGCTCGAGACGCCGTGGTGACTGTGGCGCGACGCTACGCCGGACGGACCGGGTTCGGAACCGTGTCCCAAGGACAGACGGTGATGAATATGTCTTCCTCCCAGAGCGAGAGGGTGGGTCACGTGACCGCCGCCGCTGCTTCCCTGAAAACGGGACAAAGATTCTTTTTAACGACCGCCAGGCTTGTTGCATGCTCTCTTTTTTCCATCGGGGGGAGGGGCATTTGTGGAAGTTTGGGGAGAGGGCGTTGTCATTGCAATTTTAATTGACTCCTGGATTACACACTTAAATGGTTGTCTTAGCATTTCCGGGGGCAATTTGGAAACTGACTGGATTCATTAACCTTAAATTGTCTTTGCATTAATTGTTAAACTTGGAAGAAAAATTTTGATGGAGGCCCAAACCACACACTTTCCTTTTTCCCTATAGTAGCCTCTCAAAAAGTGGGGGACTCGAGCCTAGGGGCCCTAGTTTACGCCTATGGATCTAAGCCTATGGATCTGCCCGCTAGGCCTTGTGCAGGGATCAAATGCGATATTATTATTATTATTATTATTATTATTATTTTAGTATATGCAGCATTATTAATTATCAATTCTTGACGATATAATAATATTATTAATTAATTATTATTATTATTATTATTATTATTATTATTATTATGAACATTTCTATAGCGCAAATATTCCAAAGCAGCAAAATGCGACGATAGCAGATGATGAAAGTCACAAATGCAGAACTACAGGACTAACAATTTTTACACTGCAGCGTCAAATCAACAAAATAGGCCTAACTTAAAAGGCAGAAATCTTGCGCGATCCGCTAAAAGTACGTTATAACGATTTAAACTTAAACTTAAACTTACTGTCAGATTTTCGTGTGAAAGCCACTAGAGGCACTAACGGGGCTTGAACCCGCTCCGTCAGCCTGACACTCCAGCACGTAACCTACTCTGCCATCTTCGCCCCCTGTTCATTCCCACCCTCAAGTCATAAAATTTTCGGTCTGCAGTCGGTTGATGGGGGCGGGGGGTGCCAGCGGATAGAATTCAACATTTTCGTTCCAGCAGTGGGGTGGGACAGTGTTTACTGTTTATGCAGGCCTGTTATGGTGTGAGATCCTCCAAACCCACAAAAATCACCCCGAAATCCCAGCGCTGACACACATTTTTGCATTGAACTGTTTCTCTTCCCCTCTCTACCCGAGGACAGCATTCTGGATAGAGCACTATGCGTTATGATTATTATCTGATCTCTGGTTGGCAATCTTAGTTGTTCCGATGCTGTCATCAATAGGGCATTCTACTTTAGCATAAATTTAAGCTAGAGTGTTCTTTGAAACAGTTACGGTTCAAACTGCAGCAAAACTTCGTTATAACGGACTCTATCTGCTGGTTAGAACGTATGCTATTTCAATCTCTGTTATAGCGAATAATAATAATAATAATAATACGAAAAACCATGAATAATAATAATAATAATAATAATAATTCATAATAATAATAATAAAAGAAGGTAAATATAATAAACAACAATAACCCGTGAAGAAGAAGAAGAAGAAGAAGGAGGAGGAGGAGGAGAAGAATATAATAATAATAATAATAATAATAATAAGAAGAAGAAGAAGAAGAAGAAAGAAGAAGAAGAAGAAGAAGAAGAAGAAGGAGAAGAATATAATAATAACAATAATAATAATAATAATAATAATAATAATAATAATAATAATAATAAGAAGAAGAAGAAGAAGAAGAAGAAGAAGAAGAAGGAAGAAGAAGAAGAATAATAATAATAATAATAATAATAATAATAATAATAATAATAATAATAATAATAATAATAATAATAATAATAATAAGCTAAGAAGAAGAAGAAAAGAAGAAAGAAGAAGAAGAAGAAGAAGAAGAAGAAGAAGAAGAAGAATATAATAATAATAATAATTCATAATAATAATAATAATTGAATGGATGGGTGGAATAAGGAGGTAACCGTATCCGACCCCAATGGTTTGAGTATCAATAACAATAAGAGGGTAACTGCATTTACTTACTTATTTAACCAGACCTTTCAACTGATATTTTCAACACTAATGGGGTAACTGGATTTACTTCATTATTCCTCTGGGCCCTTCAGTTGACAATCTCACCATTAAGATGGTAACTTCATTTAACTCCTTATTCCACCCAACCATTCAATTAATAACGTACTTCCGACATTACACTGTAGGCCCGCGTACAAAATATTTGCCGATCCGCTAAGTACGTTATAACGAGGTTCAACTGTATCAGATTTTCGCTTACTATATAGCCGCTGCTGTTACTGCTTGACGTGCTACTGCGATTGCTACTTGATGGACTTTCCTTGTGTAGCATAGGACTCGGTATGCGAACGAGAGACGGCTCGTTGGCTGGTCGATCTGCTTCGTATGCTATTTCAATCTATTCACAACGAAAAAACCATGAATTCATATCTGGTAAATACAGTAAAGACCCGTGAACTTGTACAGAGCTTATAAAAATAATGTGATTTAAGTGGTTTGGGAGGCTAAGTAAGCCTGTGTGTAAAACCACTGAAGTACAGTAACTATCCGCATTCAATAACCTAGTTTTCCGAGATAGCCTTTGAATCCGTTTACTGTTTCAACTGTCACTCCCACCTCGCCCAATCTTTTCCTTTTGTCCAGAACCCTTGCACTTAATTTTTTTATTTCTTGGACCCACCCTCTGCTTTAACAATTTGCTGCCGAAGTCGAAGTACATGTAGCAGAAAAATAGAGGAAAGAGAATTACTCCAATGATATAAATCATTATGATCATTGTCATCATTATAACGTTGGAAAGTAGATACCATGCAAATGAGAACAGTCCCCGCAGATAGTATCTATAAGTAATTTATTTTATTTATTTATTTATACTGGACAATTTAATAATAGAAAACATAACTAAGGCTAAAGTCAAAGGTTAACAACAAAAAAGACATTGAACAGATATTTCTTAAGCTTTAGAACGCTCCGGACGTGGTTATAGTGACCTCCTTTTTTCAGTATCTCTCCGAAAGGATCTTTCGAAGACTACAGCCTTGGCGGAGGAGGGACCCTGACCTCGACCGGGCTGTGAGCACCGTTGCGCTGATGGAGCATACAGGTCACTGTCGGGTCGAAGATGAAACGTGAGCCAGTTTTCAGAACAGAAAAGAATCTAACCCTTAACAGGGGAATAAAATTTTACAAACCCTCAGTCTGGGTAATTAAGTGACCGTTTATATGAAAATGTAAAGATATAAGTTTTGAAATATTTTTTAGTATAATAAAAATTGAATTTTGCGCCGTTGTTTAATTTTTATTGTTATTTCTAACGATCCAGCCAAAAAGAAAATTTTAACAGTTCCATAAATAAGTTTTTTTAAATTTTTGTTCAAAGCTCATCAAAACGTTTTGCGGTGACATTAATGTGAGCAGTTTCGGATATAATTGGAACAGAATAGTTCAAAAATTTTGAAGATCGGACCAAATTTGGGGAAGTTATCGCTTTTCAAACCCCAGAAATTGCTCGGAGAAATGAACATTTTGCGAAAATTTTTCAATCTGAAAAAGCGAACATCAATATTTCAGGCTATATAGAAGCTAAAAAGATGAGGTTTCGTTGTTTGCATTTTTAATCATTATAACGTTGGAAAAGTAGGTACCATGCCCCTCAAAATTTTTTTTTTTTTTTGCAAAAAACAGTGACCCCCGACAGAAAAGGTAATAGGAACAGAATAGTTATTTTTTGAAGATCGGACCAAATTTGGGGTAGTTATGCTTTTCAAACCCTATAAATGTCTCTTTTCAAAGTCACTCTCGGTCGAATAAGGCCTATTTAGGGGGTGCAACATAGCTAAAATCGAGCGTACCATCTATCGAATGGATAGATCTAAAGCGATATATAGCATTGACGTGTCTCAGCCGTTGTCAAATAACGAAACGCTCCGTTGAGCGACGTTGCGCCCAAATAGTGAACGGCGGTGGACGACGTCAAAATATTTTAAAATTTGTTTTAAGGAATATTTGGTCTTTCATAACTTAATTTGCATTCCAATTAGACCAAATAAGTCATGTAATGTACTGTATGTCAAAGTCAGTGGCGTATTTAGGGAGTACATATGCGCTCCATAATTAATAAATGTTTCGTTACTGTGTCGTTACAAATTGCAATCAGCTTTCGTCTGTTAAACAATTATGGAGCAAAAAAGAGGTAGGCCTAAGGCCTAATTAAGCGAAACTACAGCATTTGAATAAACTTAAACTTAAACTGTATGTTATCGCAGTTCATAGAATAAGTTATGTATTATTTTTTCGAACTTCTTAAATTTCAGCGTACCCCTTTAAGCCTTCCTAAATACGCCAGTGGTCAAAATCAATAGAAATCAATATTTATAACATTCATTCATTAATTAATGTTTGGTGCAAACCATTTTTCATGGCAAAGTTTTAAAATTCCTTTGTATAGCTTATGCTTTTGAATTTTCTACGAAATAAACTCTGAAATTGGAAGAACTCTGTCACGTAAGAAATCATTTCTATTGTAAAGCGCTATTGTCTTTGCCCATTTTGCCATGCTTATTGCGCTATATAAATTGTCCAGCTAATAATAGTAAAAATATAAATTTATCAAATAAAATAGTAAAAATCCACCGGGGGCCTAACAGAGCCTGCCCCCAGTGAGTTGGGACATTTATCAAATAATTAAACAACAAATGGCTGGCCCCCATGACGAATGCCCCCAACCTTGCCAAATTAACTGAATCGCTGAACTGTTAATTAATTAATAGTCCCTGCCTCTTCAGCACAGTCGAATAAAAATGGTTATGCATTCGATAGCATCAGTTCTATACTAAAAATATCAATCGACGGTCTCATAAAGTCAATTTTCATCAGGAAGATGCACTCATCCGCACGGAAGGATGATGTTGACGCAAATAAAGTTGCACCAATAAAGTGGTTCTAACAAAAACAAAGCTGTGAATACATAATAATACTAATACTAATGCGTACTAGCCTAGGTGTCAATTTTGACAAAGAAAGTACTGAAAATGTCGAAAACCGCAAAAACTACGGTGAGCATAAAAAAGACGCAGAAAAATAGGTTCAAAACCTCTCTTCCCCTCCCCCCTCTCTTTGTCTGTCTGGCGTGCTGTCCGGCTGTCTGGCGTGCTGTCCGGCTGTCTGGCTCTCTGTCTGACTCTGTCTGCCTGTCCCTGTCTCAGTCTGTCTGTCAGTCAGTCTGTCTGTCTGTCTGGCTCTGTCTCTCTGTCCCTGTCTCAGTCTGTCTGTCTGTCTGTCTCTCTCTCTCTCTCTCTCTCTCTCTCTCTCTCTCTCTCTCTCTCTCTCTCTCTCTCTCTCTCTCTCTCTCTCTCTATCTCTGAACCGTTTAACTGCCATTGCGGCTAGAAAAATCGGAGCACAACCTTGACAAACCGGGTCTAGAACTCTAGATTCTGAGCGCACTCAACCAACCAGCTCTTCGCCGAAGATTTTCAAGCAGCACATTCCGGAATCGCAGCTCAACAACAAGACAGAAGCCCCACCAGAAGAGACGCCACGGGCGGCGCCCCGAGGGCACACTCGGCCCCGTACGTCGAGAACTCCCTCGCTATAGCTCCACTTGAGACCGTCGTTTTAGCGCCCCTCCATCGGCGGAGACATTAAATCGAACGCTCTTCGATGATTTCAAAGTGCGTCGGCACTCCGGCCGAGGAGTGAAACAAGTTGAACGTCAAGCGCTTCTAGAATTGACGGACGAATTGCAAAATCGAAGCCGTTTGCGTCCAATTATTATTGACAGGCATGAATGACAACGCAACGGACTGTAGTACTGTAGGGGCGGTTTCTTTCAAAGGTCGACTCACGCCGGGCGAAACCAAGATTTTTCTCCGCTCGGGCAACCGCCCCTAGCCCCTACCCCCGGGCAAATCGAACATTGCTTGAAAAAGATGTATTACTATACTTTGGTCCGCAGCCTAAGAACGTTGCGTAGATAAAACGGTAATTATGTTAAGCAGACAATATGTTGTCTGCCGATCGCGAGCACCGGTGTTTTTGATCGTCAGCGACATAGTCCAAAGCCATCCCCTCCCCTCAAATGGTCCGAAAGGCCCGAACTGCCCCGCCCCCCCCCAATAGATTGGTATCGATTTTCGATGCGCGATGGGGACCAAAATCGGGTTGTTTTATCTTAAGCAACGACTGAACAGTGGCGTATCTAGCGGGGGTTGGGGGTGGAGGCGGAGCGGTTGAGTAGATGGAGGTAGCGCAGACTGCTGCTGAATCCAACCAAAACACTTCATCAAGACGAATCATCACTTGGCGCGACTGACGTCGGATGTTCTCCTGCTCTGAGAGGTCACTGGGTCAACCAGACAGACAGACAGACATACACTGAAAGACTGGCAAGACACACACAGAAAGACAGAACTGATAGCCAGAGATATCCAGAGAGAGAGAGAGAGAGAGGGGGGGGAAGAGAGAGAGAAGAGAGAGAGAGTGAGAGAGAGAGAAGAGAGAGAGACAGAGACAGGCTGACAGACAGCAGACAGACAGAGAGAGAATCATAGCCATAGACAGAAAGATGGAAAAACCAGAAAGACAGAGAGACAGAAAGACAGAGACAGACAGACAGAAGGAAAGAGAGGGAGACAGAGCCAGAAAGACAGATGACCAAAGAGGCAGAGACAGCGACAGCGACAGAGTCAGAGACAGAGACATACAGAGAGAGACGCAACGAATGACAGATTTCAAGATTCAAGGACGAGGAAATGGTCAGGAAGGCAACAACCACGGATATCTAAACAGACAGGCGTCTTTTGCAGAGCGCAAGCAAACTATATCAGGACAAAGGATGGCGTATAAAAATTCAGACTGATTCACAAACCAACTGGGCTTTAGAGTTAATCTGATCAGATCGAAAGTAAAATACAGGTAGGTCTATTCGCGACAAAAGTATTCTGCACAGCGGTAACACAGTAGACTGCGCAACTATTACTGTAGCATATAGACTGCACAATAGTCAGATGGATTGCAGAATAGTAACATAGACTTCACAATAGTAACACAGACTTCACAATAGTAACGTGGACTGCACAATAGTAACATGGCTGCGCAATAGTGACATATGGCTATGCAGTGTAGACTGCGTAACAGTAGCATATACAGTATGTAGACAAGATTTCTCTACAGGCATCGAATGTGCCTTAGACGGTGATTTAGCATCGAGTGCTTTGAACGTCTGTTTAATTGACACTGGACTCGGCAATTGAGAATCCAGAGAAGGCGGATCCATTTTGACACCGTTCCAGGGAACGCGGTTGCCGTGGCAACGCATAAACAGACACAATACATCGGCAGACGGTAACCGCTGCGTGAAACAAAAGGAAAAGCGCTCACGATATGCGTGTCCAAATAGCCCCCACCCCCAAAGCAATCGCTTTTCCATTAGTGTTGCATGGCTAAGTAGGGCCTATATAGCCTACTACGGCTTGTGAGAAGAGCTGCTCGATAATATATAGGAATTCTCCTTTTCAAAGACTATACAGAATAGGCTAATACAAGCGCCGCTCCAATGTCAATTTTGCACTTCAACATTAGCAGTGGCGGCTCCCAACGCCCCCACCCCCACCCCCACTTGCCAAATCTTAGAGCCGCCAATGAACATTAGGCCTAGCAACGACTCTTTTACCCGCGTGTTGAATCTAATCTGTCTTACCAGGGATATTTTAAACCCCCCTAACACTCCCCACACCCTCCCCATTTGAGACCGACACCCCCAAATTTTAAATTTTCCCCAATCCAAGCCTGAGATGCACCCCTAACACCCTCCAACACCCTCAATTTGAGAACGGCACCCCCACCCCCACCACCAAATTGATAGTCCTAGAAATAACCCTGTGCCTTACTCATTTTAAAGAAAAATTATGTTATTATCAGCGATTCCTGTTCGTCCAATGCATGCAGAGTGGACCACAGCTTCACAAGATACAGCGGAAATAGGAAATACTCTCTGAGTCATAGATTCGACTGTAGCTAGCGCACTGTACTGCCTGACCTCACGACGAGTTAAGTTACCTGCGATCGGTTAGCAGATTTGCCTACCTGAGGCAGAATTCCAGAGTTCCTGGGCGCTGGTGGATGACTGGACGAGCTCCGCTGGAAAGCTTTGGAATCTAGAAACATTAATAAGCCAATACGACCCTCTATACAAAATACATCCAACAATCGAACAAATATTACTAGGTAAAATCTGAAACGATACAGGTCGTCTAAAACAAGACGTCATTCGGCTGCGAGATTTTAATCGACTCAACCCATGCAGTTAACGCAACTTAACTATAAGATTGCATGCGCGTTTTAAACCTAAAAGCTTCACTTCGATTACTGTATGTTAGGGTGGAGTGAAAAAACTTTTTCTCAGTGATGTAAATGTAATAAAAAGTTGTGTTATGATATAAAGAGAAACTGTGCCAAAAATCACTTAACTGGATTAATGTTTAGAGCCTCCCCAAGCGTCCTCAAGTTTCAGTGGGTATGTGCGTTGGGATATATCCTCTGAATAAGCTAGTGTGCCTGTGTGATAAAAACAAAGTGCCTGTAAAGGATCGTGAATTTCTGCATCAGGTGCTAGACGAATGGCCGTTGTAGGAATTGGCATCACGGAATGTGGGAATATTCTAAAGAGGTTGGCAAGAAGACATCAGAATCAAGGTCTCTGCATCACAACCATCCACAAGTGGGCAAGCAAATGTTCCTGTTGAAGTCATCAGTAGGCCTAATGAAGATACATAGGCCTATACTTCAGATAGTGATACTCCTAATGATGACAACTATGATCCGCCAGGGATTTACGGCGAGAAACTGAGAGTAAGGTAAAAGAACAATGAAGTAGTGCGAACTTCTCTGCCTAATATATCTTTAAGCTGCATGACATGTATTCTGTATCAGATAGGTAGGTACAACTTTGGCATGTTTTCAAGACATTGTACTCGTTTATGAAGACGATAAAACCCTCATTTAGACAGAAGCAAAATGAGAATTCAAGGGAAAGGAAAAGAACGGAACTGAATGAAGAGGAGGACAGCGTCACAGCAATGTTATCGAATGTGTTTCTTTTGATGGAAGTAAGGATAAAACACTAGTGCCTAAGAAGAAAGATGGGATAGCCTATATCATATGAAAACTGTAATTGAAGAGTGTGTGGCAATTGTTTAGGAGTCAGGTTGGTCACGTTTCACCGAGAAAGAATCTGCGATTTGAATCAAAACGTGTATTGTGTACATGTTAAAAGAGAAAGGAGCTGACTCACAGAAACTGGTTGCGATGGTACTGTAATCTGGGAAATCAGGAGATGTTATGAGGTTGTTAAAGTGGGTTACCGGTACAGGACCTAAGGGGTTTCTGGTCCACTTGGTCAGCAGCTACAAACTTGTCAGAACTTTTCCAAGGTTTCGATTTAATTGAAGGAGAGATACCCATTGTTACATGCGAAGTAAGTTCAGATAAGGCTTATCTGCCGGACGTTTCTGACCCAAGGAAACTCGCACATTCAAGATGGCTTGCAACAGCTAACCGAGGTACGGAAAACCCAATTTAAAAACTAGCAACTTATTTTACAAAAGTATATAAATGCCAGTCTGGTTTCATATCGAAATGAAACCATCCTGCAAGGACGGAGGGCACCAACTTTGAAGACAATTTCATTATCACGATACCTTCCTGTATAACTTAAATTAGTAGTTGATCCGGCAATCCAGAGAAACGGCTACTTTGGACATGAAGAGAATCTACTGCTGGCAAAGTTATCAGATGCAGCTGCACAGCAACACGTCAGAGAAGGTAGTGCTATGAAGAATACTGAAAGCTAGACGTACTTCAAATATTACTCGAATTCCAAAATTCAAAATTCCATTGTTCAATGTTGATGCTGCCAGTTAGGCCTATATTGACTTAATTAACTGGCACAATAAACAACTATCAGCTCCTCCTCCTTTCTAACCTCCAGGCCAAGACATTTATTCCTTTGATAAAGAGCGCAGATTAGCAGTTGAACTTTCAGAGATTTTAGTGCCATTCTCAGGCAACTCGAAACTATAACTGGGGCCAGTGCTGCAGTATGTGGCCCAATTGCAAGAGAAGGACACATAAAGTCAGAGCATGCCTCTCTCAGGCTCATGCCATATTCTAGCACAAAATCAGACTTCAGAAGTTCAGACAGAATCAGACAGAAACCTGTGGCTTCACAGTAAAGCGCATATTGTGTAATTGATCCGGCATGTACTGTGATTTGCATATTGTGAGACATAACGAAGCTTGCCGCAGCACTACAAGGTCTATAAGTATGCAATATGCAATAGAAATTGATTGTAATTCTTTTTACCTCTTTACAAAAGCAGTTTTGGATAATTGTATTGTTTGTATTATTAAAATAAAACAGTTGTATGTAAATGAATAAGGCCTATATGCCAAAATGCATTAATTGCACAAAATGCCCAAAATTCATTGTCTCTGGGGAGGCTCTTAACGTTCATTTAAAAATTCAAAATTTTCACTGAACAAATCACTGATACCTGGCACAACTTTCCCCCACTATTAGAATTTTAAATTCGAAAATTTTTAAAATTTCGTCCTTTTCACTCCACCCTACTGTATGTCTCTCTGTTGTTCCGCCGTTTGCAGGGGCGTAGCGACGGGGGGAAAGGGGTATATCGGTATATATACCCCCCCAAATCAGTCTACCTTAAAGTTTTTATGTGATTTACATGTGGTTATATGTGGTTTATGTGGTTTATCTGGTTTATAGTTAAGATTTATACCCACCCAAAATATTTATACCCTCCCAAATCAAATTCCTGGCTACGCCCCTGCCCGTTTGCCCGAATAACGCTTGGTTACAAAGTGATGAAGTCTTCAGGGGCATAGCGACGAGGGGGTATATCGGTATACATACCCCAGAAATTCAGTATATATATAATACAGTACTTATAACATGATATGTTATACACACACACATATATATATATAACATATATAATATGAATATATATAGTAATATATAGGCCTACCCCAAAATTTGTACCCCATCCAAACAAATTCCTGGCTACGCCCCTGGAAGTCTCGTTTCAAGACTTTCTGCTTATAGTCACTGACGCTTCGATTTTATGGACAGGAATAAATGCGATGCGAAATCAAAAATAAGGGGGGTCGACAGCGGTCCATCATGAAAATAGGCCCACCGAATTTCGAGATAAACTTTTTTTGCTTGTCAGCACGATTTGGAAGGGAGATAACCTTTTTTGCTTGTCAGAGATTTTCAGTATAGGCGACGGCCTTTGTTCTCAGCCCCCCCCCCGGCCCACTCGGACCTTAATCCGGCCCCTGCCTACCGAGAAGAGCCGAAGCCCCCGTCTGTTGGTCGTCGAACAGAGGAGACGGCGGAAGCGGAAATGACGCGTCGACGCCGACGCTGATGACGTAAGACGGTGGCAGCGATGACGAATGCCACGGAGACGAAGAAGAAGTAGTCGTCAACCGATGCGGTCCTGCTGCTGCTGCTGCTGTTGCCGCTGCTGCTGCTGCTGCTGCTGCTGCTGCTGCCGCCGCCGCTATGCATAGGGAAAACATGCAGTAAATCTGTCTTCGATTCGAAAAACACCGTCAGTTCGTATAATATAATTTAGGCAGTCTTTTATCCAGACTCCAGGCCTTTGGGGGCGGGGCTGGCGGGGCGGGGTGAAATTGACTTGGCGGGGGGTGGGCAAGAGTGGCATATGACCCCGGGCGCCGAGGTGAGGGGGCGCCAAAATCGGGTTTTTTGATAAAAAACAATAAATAAGAAAAAGCAATGCGACGACTTTTTTGCTCGTTTGGAGCACAGGGAGATGGGGAGAGGGGGCGCCGTAGAGAGCTGAGGTGCGCCAAATGAACGCAATATGATGACCTTTTTTGCTCGTCAGAGTTAAGGGCGCCAACAGTACACCTTGCCTCCGGGCGCCGGACACCCTCGCTACGCCTATGTAACGTAACACGATTATTTTTTGATTAAGTAGCCAAATTTATGCTTATAATTAGATGTAAATATTTTAAAGGGGTGGTCAAGCGGGCCGCAAAAATTCCTTCTATCCCGTCTATCCTGTTCCTGCATGGCACAACCATTATTATTATTATTATTATTATTATTATTATTATTATTATTATTATTATTATTATTATTATTATTATTATTATTATTATTATTATTATTATTATTATTATTATTCGAGCCGACCTAATGTATATAGCGCAGTATAGGCTACATGAAGATCGTTCAAAATCAAGAGCGCTTTACAGTCCAAATGATTTCTGAAAGAAGAATGTTTTGAGAGTCCTCAGTTCTCTGTCGTAATATTACTCAGTATTATTAGGCCTACAACAATTAATTTACTTTTAAACCCTACATAGTCCTCCCGGGCTTCCAACATATCATGGTCGGAGCCCCCCTGAACTCTCAAATAATAGGCTCGCTGTTCATCTGACATCATACGGAATTTGCTGTAGCCTATTAAATCATTTTACATGAAAGATCAGCTTACTGACCTACTGATGTTCTGGAATGCACTGAACGCTATTTAAATGCGCTGCCCGTTTATACGCTGCAATATATAATCGGCAAATGGCTTGCGTTATATGCCTATAATACGCTAATGCCAGCAAAACGATCATCTCTCGACCTGGAATTTTTTTGCGTCTGAATGGCAAATCACTCAGCTCAACTAGGCGTCATGTTAATGGATTAATGCATGGACGAGGCGGAAAATCATCTCTGCTTAAGTGCATTTCGAGCTATGAACAAAAAAATCACGCCGAACACCATTATTGAATGCAATCAACTGCTCCCGCAACTGGGATAACATTAGCGCACTGCAACCACCAAAAGCAACTTTGACACCGCCGTTGCAGTGCGTGGCAGGACGCAGCGAGGGGCAGAGCCCCCCCCCGAGAAATTTCAATATTAGGACCCATGTCAGCAAACAATAAGTGCAAAATTTGACTCAAAACATTGAGAGAAAGAAAGCGTTTTTGAAGATCTGCATCGTAAAAGTTTTAGCAACTTTTTAGAGACGTGGCGATAGACAGTGGCGGCTCCACGCGGGGGCCCGAAGGGGCCTCTTCCCCTATTGAATGCCTGCCCCAGTGACCCCCTGTTGGGACTCTATTCATAAAATAAGGAACTGACAAAATAGGTCAAACAGACAGACCCGCAACCAGACAGACAGACAGACGGACAGAATATCATACAGTTCACAAGTCCATTTTTGAGAAGAGAGAGAGAGAGAGAGAGAGAGAGAGAGAGAGAGAGAGAGAGAGAGAGAGAGAGAGAGAGAGAGAGAGAGAGAGAGAGAGAGAGAGAGAGAGAGAGAGAGAGAGAGAGAGAGGGGAGAGAGAGAGAGAGAGAGAGAGAGAGAGAGAGAGAGAGAGAGAGAGAGAGAGAGAGAGAGAGAGAGAGAGAGAGAGAGAGAGAGAGAGAGAGAGAGATATGGATGATCTTAACCATACCGTAAGCGATCTCCGGAATTAATTAGAAGGATTGCACCGACAGACACGAACAGAGACAACGACACATACAAAGACACAGTCGCGCGCGCACACAGACACTCGGCAGGAGAATATGGACATGTAAGTAAGTAAACAGACAAAGGCACTAATCTAGCGACTGGACGCTTCATGCAAATATCAATCATTCCGAGTGGCTTATGTCGGAACTTCAGCGACGCCGATGCTACAACTAGGCTTACGGTTGGTGGACAGAGACTGGTTACCGTCGGAATTTTCCAGATATCCCACCGCCGCCTGGTTGCCGATGTTACCTTGGTCAGTGGAGGCTCTCCTCATTCCGACATCGCTGGCTGTTGTCTTCCTGCAGTAGCAAAGGGCATAAATAAAAAAACACGCGACAATATTTTAATAATAATAATAATAATAATAATAATAATAATAATAATATTAATAATAATTAATAATACTAATAATAATAACAATTACAATAATAATAAAGCAAGACAGATAATTACTGTTTATAATAATAATAATAGCCTACTAGTAATAATAACGATGGTAATAATAATAATAATAATAATAATAATAATAATAATAATAATAGCAATAATAATAATAATAATAATAATAATAATAATAATAATAATAATAATAATAATAATAATAATAATAATAATAATAATGACGGTGGAAGACGCAATGTGGACCGGATTGAAAACAGTTTACTGTTTACTATACGTTTACTGCCAGAGACAAACGCATCGAAAGTCATTTTGACTATTCGGTCACGTGACATATCAAGTACATAACGACGTACAAATTACAATAATGAGTCAACATTTTCATTGATACAGTTGGGTTGGGCATTGAAAACAAAAACACGCACTGAAACCCACACGCAGTGTATTATTGATATTGATTGCATTCGATCAAAAGACTTGACCAAGACACCAATGCTGCAATAGACTTTAAATCGGCTGTAGAAGTATATATATATATATATATATATAAATATATATATATATATATATATATATATATATATATATATATATATATATATATATACAGTTATACGTGCAGGCAGAATCGAATTTCGTTCAGATACCATGCACTGTACAGCTAAGCCAAAATACAGATATATGTTATATATATATATATATTATATATTTATATAACATATATATGTATATATGTATGTAAGTATATTTATAGGTCTATATATATATATGTGTATATATGTATATATGTATATATACATACATATATATGTTTATATATATATATGTATATATATGTATATATATGCATATATATGTATATATATAAACGTATATACATGGTGCCTGTGTATACGCAATCGTTGTTATTGCAAATCATTCCATGAAGTCCGAATGCAAAGCCATGTATATCCGGAGACGACGCTAGATCATCGAGATAATGGAACAATGTCGACAGCGTATATACATGCATATACATGTATATGCAGGAATACAGAAGGTCGTTATGCAATCAGTAATCGCGTCCTTTTGAGAGTTTATGGATTTTAGAATTCCCAGCTGGGTCTGGCTGTCAAACAAGTAGACTCAACTATGATCAAACAATTGCATTATATTATACAAGAGTGGAGAGAGAGAGAGAGAGAGAGAGAGAGAGAGAGAGAGAGAGAGACCGAGGGAGAGGAAGAGACATAGAGTAGATAGATTGATAAGCAAAGATCGAGACACAGGAAAAAGAAGCACGAGAGATTATTGGATGTATATATAGGGAGAGAGAGGGAAAGAAAGTGAGAAAGAGACTGAGAAAGAGACGGAGAGAGAGACGATGAAAGGACCAGAGAGAGAGAGAGAGAGAGAGAGAGAGAGAGAGAGAGAGAGAGAGAGAGAGAAGAGAGAGAGAAAAAGAGAAAGAAAGAGAGATATCAAGAAATAATAAACTTGGCGTCAAAGCACAACAACGAACTCTTAGAGCTGCGCTTCATTAATTCGTTGCAGGTTTTCCTACGCTGCGCCATCAGTCGAGATCAACAGCTCTTTTTCTTCTTCGTCGTCGTCATCATCACCTTCGTCGTCTTCACCATCGTCGTCATCATCATCAGCAGCATCGTCGTCGTCGTCGTCGTCGTATTTGGTCTAAGTTAAGGGTGGAAAAGGAATCTCTCCAACTGTAATGGACTAATGTTCGGAATTGTTCTTCGTCATGATTTGACGTCCGAAGATTTCCTTAACACAGCGGCTCCCAAACTGTGGTCCGCGGACCAGTGGCGGCTCTAGGATTTGGCAAGTGGGGGGGGGCCGTTGGGGTGGCAACTTCTAATCATCAACCATTTGTTGTTTAATGTATGTAGCATTAAGTATAGGGTCCCAACTGGGGGGCACTGGGGACCAGACACTCAATAGGGGCACGGGCCCCCTGCCCCCGGTGGAGCCGCCACTGCCGCGGATCGAAGGGAGTCCGCGGAGGATATGGCGGGGGTCTGCAACCAAAAAGTTTCTGGGAACCTCTGTCCTAACAGATTTCCACGGTGCACCTACTATAAGAAAAATTCGCTTGTCCACGTGCGTAGCTTTCAAGAAGTCGGATGAATAGTTCGGTGGCGTAGCCAGGATTTCCGGAAGGAGGGGTTTGGTTTTGACTTTTGACCGTAACCAACTTTCGAAAAATCTTGACAAGCAAAAAACGTCGTCCACCTACTGTGGCGCTTTAAAAATGTTGGTTGGCGGCGCCAAGGGGGGGTTGACCTTCAAAACCGCGTCCAAAAATAAAAAATGCATGGAAACACGTTAAACATTTTTTCGTCTGTGCCCAATGAGGTTTTAACCCACCCACCCCCTTGGCTACGCCACTAGGCCTAGGAATGTCGTCCGTAGGCCTAAGAACCAAGTGCCTGTTGTCTCAGCCTAAGCAGACTTACCTATTAAGGTGATATCTCGGCGACTCTATTTATGAGATGCCTTAGAACAAGAACTTTTCGAATTCAACTTCCGTCACGCATTCGACATAAATCGGTCGTTAATTGGGTGTCCGATCAGTAATCTAGTTAATTAGAAGGAATCGTGTCCGAATATAGACGTCAGCAAAGCATACTTTGGAGCCCTCTCAAGTTACTCGGACCCCCCCTGTGGCATCACGGTTACTCCTCCAATGATGAATCAGTCAAAAAGTGCGCTAAAACAGAAGAGAGTGTTATCGTTATTAATATTCAACTTCTGATTATCAAGGTTCGAATATGAATTGAATCGAATCTTGAATGGAAACAAACAATAATTATTATTTAATCCCGTTTTGTTAGACGTTGTAATTAAATGGCTAAAAATCGTGGCGCCTCTTGGATCTTGGCGCCTAGGCAGGCAAGTGCCTAAGGCCGGTCCTAGACGTCACACTAAACCCTGTTTTGTTCAAATGCTAAAAATCGTCGCGTCAGCAGTTTCTAAGCCACAACTTCCGCCCGTGGCACAGTGAACAACGTTACGAACACTTCCGAACTGAACTAGAACCACGATCGAAAACGGTCTCAAGCAAAACGAAAAAACAACCAGCAACAATGGTTTTTTTCTAAGACAGCTTCGATCGTTCGTCGCAGCGCGCTTCGAGGCTCTATTCTGGCCGTAATCAAGTCCTTTGCCGCGGGGCAAAGCAATCGCCGGGAGTCTCCGAAGACAGACAGATTACCTGTTTGGCCGTTAGATCTATAATCCCAACACTTATCTAGCGCTTTGTTATTATATACATGCTACTGTATACGCTCCTGCACGCTGGCAGTGCGCTCTTAAAAATCCGGAGAGAACTGGTCGACCTCTACTGCCGGTAAAATTCGACAGGCCGGTCACGGCGCTCACTACAGGCGGTAATCAACTCTATCTACGCACGCCACAGGGCAAGCCACTCCGTATATGCAGAACGTGCTGCGTGACGGGCATTCGCCACGAAGTTCGTCAGCAGCATCATCATCATCACCAGTCCGTGATGGAGATCGGAGCAGAGAGCAGATCGGTGAAGCAGGGTAGGCGATGGATGGATGGAGGAGGAGGAGGAGGGAAGACCGACCGGTCGGTCAGGATGCCCTTCTCCCACCCCCCCCCCACACACACACAGCGTAGGGAGGCTTTCGGGTCCTGTATATTCAGCCTACACCAACCATATGTCGTTGTGTACCTAAGCGTTCGAACGCCAGTGAACGAATGCCGATTTTCGGAAACTTAAGGAAGCTACGGGGGTGGGAAGTTAGAAGAGTGGTAATAACGCTGGACGATGGATGGAGCAGAAGGTCGCGGGTTCAATTCCCGCAGGAGCCCCAATGTCGACTCAGCCTTACTCGCTAGAGGCGGTGGTAAACTGAGGAGCAGCGTTAAAGCTGCGAGGTAAAACGTGGGTCTGGGGAAAGTAATGGCAACCTACCCCAGATTAATGGTCTATGCCACCTACGTCGCTGACTGCCCAGGCCGGAGATAAGCGCCGGAACCCAACGCTCGGACTCGAGTACGGGACCTACCTTTAGCCTACCTTTACCTTAAGGAAGCTACGCTGGTGCCGTTTTAAGAAGTTTGGGGGCCTTAGGCATTTGTTAAAAAGTAGCACCAAAAAAGCGGTGATGACCGGTTTTGGCTCGCCAGACTTTTCGAGTATCAAAAGAGTCGAAAATCAAACACACAAACTATTTTTTTCACCGCCGCCGGAGCCCCTTATATATCACCGGGCCGGGCCGGGCCCTATAGGCACGTGCCTACCATGCCTATGCCTTAAAACGCCCCTGAGTTAAGTCTGTATTTCGAAGTCGATGTTATGGTGATGATGATGGTGATGATGATGATGATGATGATGATAATAATAATGATAATAATAATAATAATAATAATAATAATAATAATAATAATAATAATAGAATTTTGGTTATAATAATGGTAATTATAGTAACACTATTATAAGAGCATGGGTGCAGTTTATCAGATATATATATATATATATATATATATATATATATATATATATATATATATACTTCAAATATGCGCTTCAATTTGCACAAATCCTATGCATTATTATCATTATGGAATAACGGGGTTGTCATGTTGGAGGCGCTCTAAATACAGGAGACGATGGCCTAAGTTTGCAATAGCGATTGATATCGATGTATTAAAGGATGCTAAAGATAGTCGCTCAATATGGTCCTTGACATCGATCTCTAACAGGACGAAATAACTTCCAGAAATGCGGTTGAATTTGCACAAATCCAATGCATTATTAGCATTATGGAATAACGAGGGTTGTCGTGGATGAACCGTTTTAATTAAATGGAGAAGGTGATGGCCTATGATTGCAATAACGATTGGTATAGATGTTTTAAAGGATGCTAAAGATAGTCTCTCAATATGGTACTTGAAATCGATCTCTAACAAGACGAAGTAAGTTTCAAAAATGCGGTTGAATTTGCACAAATCCTATGCATTATTAGCATTATGGAATAACGAGGGTTGTCATGGATGAACCGTTTTAAATGGAGAAGGCGATGGCCTATGATTGCAATAGCGACTGATATCGATTTATTAAAGGATGCTAAAGATATTCTCTCAATATGGCACTTGAAATCTATCTCTATAACAGGACGAAGTAGGTTTCAACAACGCGGTTGAATTTGCACAAATCCTATGCATTATTAGCATTATGGAATGACGGGGGTTGTCATGGTGGAGGCGTTCTAACATTAGCGTCGCCACGGAAGGGGGCAAATGGGGCAACCCCCCCCCCCCAACCTGCCCCAGACCACCTACCAGATTCGCGCAAGTCCGGTGAGAAAGTTTTCTGTGGAGGGGTGAGGGGTAAGGAATCTGACACGCTAGCCCCTTTTGCCCCCAACCAAAAATTCTTGGCGACGCCACTGCTGTCAAGATTTTTTGAGATAGTCTGGGAGAGAAATTGATGTGGCGACGCCTTTTGGTGTGGATTAAAAAAATTATAAGTCTCCCGCCTTTTTAGTATGCTCGTCGCTCCCCTGGTGTTAAAACCTAGCGGCTCCACTGCTGCTGCTGCTACAACAACAACAACTACTACTACTACTACTACTACTACTACTACTACTACTACTACTACTACTACTACTACTACTACTACTACTACTAATAATAATAATAATAATAATAATAATAATAATAATAATAATAATAATAATAATAATAATAATAATAATAATAATAATAATAATAATAATCCACTGGTGTTGTCGAAGCTCACGGGAAATGTCTTAATTTCTGAGTCACCGGCTACTGGATTTCCAGGGCTCGGCTGATTTCGTATTCTTGTTTCGGTGGCGTCGTCGTCGACGAATCTCCCTCAAAAGTTTTTTTGGGGGCACAAAACCCGAATGGAAACAACGGGGGTCGACGGAGGAGGAGGCGTTGGAGGAGACGGAGGGAAGATCTACGCCGTCCAACGACTTCTGAAGCAACGCGTTCGCAAGGTTTAACGCATTAATTACACGCATATTGCGCCGTTTAGTTGAAATAAATAAGCAAAACCTCACGGATCTATATAGCGCCTTTTGAATGTAGTGCCATAGCTGGTGCGTGTTCTTAGGTGTTTGGTCTAAGTTGAAATATTGATAGCCATAATGGATTATGGTCAGTTCTGACGAGGGTCATTGGACCCGTAGTAAGTAAGTACTGTTTTTATATCGAAGCTGCAATGACTGACTGCTGGTTGCTTCCGTGGGTACTTAAGAGAATTGTCGGATCCAATCGTTGTGCAGAATACTATCAGTAGCATTTGTGTTGGAATTGTATTGCTGATATCTTCGTTATGCTTCAAAAAATTACTCGTTGATTGTCGTGTGCAGTGCTCATGTGAAACTTTTTCGGGTATCGCGCTATATGAATTATCATGAAAATAAAAAAATGGTAACTGGTTTAAAGTGGTTTAGTAGGATAAGTCTTGTGTGAAATCCGCTCTGGCTTCCCTATTTAGCCAGTTATTGAATTGTTCTTCTTATTCATTGTATTCACATTCTTTTTTGCTGTCGCGATAAATTTCTTAACCCTCATAGGTATCTTGACAATGCAATAAAACGGGAGGATGAGGCTTCTCTGGCTAAAAGTTTTGACATGCTATTTTCAGTGGCACGGGCATTGGCCTATGCTGGTTGATGAGAAATTCGGTGGCATGAAAATGGCAGCCATGTCATGTCTGGCCTAAATAACAATATTTGTACCCCTGCGCTGTGATTTGCTATCTTTATGTGCAGCATAATGAATTCTTACCGTGAGCACTTTCACGGGAAATAGCAATTTTGGGCTGTCCATTAATTATGTCACAATTTATTGGCAATTTTTGACCCCCATCCCGCCTTGTCAACAGCTGTCAAGCTTTCAGTGATCCCCCTAATATTATGTCGAAAACTTTGACCCCTACAAGCAGCCACCAATTAATTATGTAAAAAATTAGGAAAATTTCAGGCAATTTTTAACCCCCTTTTGTCAACAACTGTCAAACTTTCAGTGACCCCCTAATGAAATTAGGTTAGAAACTTTGAATCCTCTCCCCTACAAGCTGCACATTTTTTTTTATAATGGCTGGCTTTTGTGCTAAAATAGAATTATGGAAATCAAATTTTTTGATTTATTTAATTTATTGCACAAAATGAAATTGACATCAATTTATCTTGACCCCCTCCTTTGTCAACAAGTGTCAAACTTTTTCAGACCCTTCCTCCCATTTTGTTGATGTAATTAATGGACAGCCTCTTAGACAGGTCAAATTCTAGTTAATCATGCACTGCTAATGGCTTGAATGCAGACTTTTGTTTGGTGTTTAAGAATAATTAGATGGGTTGTTGGAGACACATATCTTGTATAACGAATAAATAAATCCAGCTGTCCTGCCAAAAATATTCTTTAGTTTTCGGCCATTCGAGCAAATTCTTGGCATATATTTTGGATGATTTTTGTCTAGGGAAGAATTTTAAAGATGGCTATTTCATGTCATAGGTACATAATAGTTTATTGGCAGTGTAGTTAATCAATATTAGGCTTTAAAAAATTACCCGGTATTTCATATCTTGTGATGTAAACTGCCTTTATGCTACTGTTTATGCAGGGTAAAGTTGAATATCTCGTTAAGTGGAAAGGCTGGAGCAGCAAGTAATATTCGCTATTCATTATTTGAACAGTTTGTGCATTAAAAGCTTTATGTTTGACCCCTTGGTAGTTCATTAAAATTTTAGAATCTATTGCCATGGTGGCCACTCATTTTATTACACGGCACTGACGGCAGCATATTATTTTAGTTTAAATACTTCAGAATTTGAAACTTAGAGGCTAAGGAAATATTTAAAATTTTATATAAAGGTCAGACTTAGTATCACTTTATCACTTTATGCTCTCAATCACTGAATTTCTACTTGGAGATCCAACAAAATTAACCCCTTAACCGTGTATTTAACTGTAACTCAATGTAAAATGGACGGATATATCCGGGATCCCCAGTTAAGGGGTTAATGATGTTGCAAACGCTTTCACAAAAATCCGGTGGCTAGAACTAAGGGAACTCGAGTTTCATAAATTTCCAATCTGGATTTTGCTTGTGTCCAGATATCCTCCAAATATAATCTTTCTCCCTTTGCTTCTCCTTCCCTCTTTCACCTGTTAAGCCCAGTTGGAAAATGTGCAACAGTGATCAGGAAAAAGGGCTTTTAATTCAAGTTTCTGTCACTAGAGCAACAATGCTTTATGAAGTGCAAATTGACCGTCTGTATGCCATGGTTTTAAAGGCTGTCCAGGGGAATTTAGACGTACGATGTCAGTGTACCACAGGTGTTTGACTGCTTTGTAGTGGTTGGTAATTATTTAGTACTGATTTGGCACCTGTGCCCACCTGGCCTCAGGTTTTCAAGATACCATTGTGCATTATGTTTATGATGTTTTGCTTGGTAGTGCATTTTGGTTACTGGTTGTAAAACAAACTTCTTTTGGGCTCTGCACTAATTTTTAAGTGCAAATTTCTAGTCAGGCGCGATGTTTTAGAGTAGAATGCATTAATAGATTCCAGGAAGGTCTGATTGTTTGGATTGTCTGATGGTTCCTTTGTTGAGGATTAACTCTTTGACCCCAGCAATCCGTATAACCAATAGGCTATGAAGCAGAAATATTGTCCTTGTGGGACGAAAGGGTTAACGAGCGTATTATTTGCAGGAGCAAGGTAAAAGATTGTAGGTGTGAATGTAACATTGCTATTTCTTGATCATTTTGGCTTGCAGGCATAATAGTTGGGAGCCAGAATCCAATATCCTAGATGATCGCCTGCTGAAGTGTTTTGCATCGAGGTAAAACTCAACTTACTTCAGCTCATGTATCGAAATGATTTTCTTTTGTTCTCTGAGTGGAGTTTTTGTAGGTTGCACTTTTTTGTTTATTGCTTGTGTTCTCCTTTTAATTTTGTTGCATGCTTTATCTGTGAAAATTAAGGTTTAGCTAAATTTCATTTTAAAATTGTTATCTATTATTTCTTTGTTTATTTATTGTAATCATTTGTGTTAGTGTATTAGCGGTTGAATTATTACGCTAAATACATTGTGAATATTAATTGGGACTTTTGAATTGAAACTATTTTAGATGGTAAATGTTTTTTTCTCATGTAATCCATTGGTTGTCCTACTTGTATTTTAGGGGCTCATCCATATAGTACATGCTCCAAAGAGGCATATTTTCAACCCTCCACCCCTCTGTCTGCACACTGTACATACGCAAAATCTTCTAAATTCAATCCCCCTCAGTGCTTACGTACTATATGGATGGACCCTAGGTGTTGAGTGCAGCCTGTGATTTACAGATCTATGTATACAGTATACTGTACCTGGTACATTGAAGTACATTTATACATGGTTTCACATTGTGGCTTTTATATTTATACATTTTTTGTCATTATACACTGTTTTATATAGCCAGGTTAAAAGAGATCATGGTGACTCAAAGAGAGGACCAAAAAAGAAGGTGAGTTCTATGTCATGTGACCATCGAGCAAACCTCATAAAGATCTAGATGGTGCATGATGTATTCTTGTATCTAATCTTTCAATCTAATCATCTGTATTAAGTTGCAGTATCATTGCAATGCATTTTTAAAAATTGCAATATGCATCCTTTGGCTTGTACTGTATTTTAGTGCATGCAACACTTTTTCTTGTACAGTTGTGTATGGCCCATTGAAAATTACTGGTAAATATGATTTTTTTAGCACGACTGTTTGAATGAAAAAATACACGATGACACGATTATGCAAGAATAGTGATTTGGATTTGCAACCTCCTGTTGTGCAGTTGTCATAAATTAGAAAATGGGAGTGCATGATATTGGTGAGAGGGACCATGATAAAATGGCATACAAATTTTAAAAACAATTTGACAAAACGTAAAATTATGGAAATGTTTTAAAAAGTCTGTGCTAATGAAGACAGTCGCTATCTAAAGAATTTGGACTTGCATGTATTTTGGGCAATATTTTGTGACAATGTTTGCCTGGTGCTGAACTTTAGCATTCGCATAGAATTCTTGACGGCGTACTGGAATCCACCGACGACGATGATGATGACGACAAAGATGACAGAATAGGTTCTTCGCCAGATCATGGCAGGATCAGATTACACACCGACGATAAGAAGATTAAGGACAGGCAGTCCTTAACAGGTGTCGGGAACGACACTGCGGCTCTGGTCGTGACTCCGATCAAACTCCGGCGAACTGCGTACGGATCGATGCAGCGCATGCTTAAAATACGAAAAGCGGAGCTTGGCTTTGGGTGCACGCGACGCGGACGTAAACCAAAGTCGCTGGCAAACGGTTCTCATCCGGCGTCGTCGGTCTTGCTGTCCGGCTCTCACAGAGACCCGTTGAGGCCGGGAAAGAAACGCGGTCGGCCGCTCGGGTCGAAAAATAGGCCTCGGCCTCCGCCCCTTGGCGCGGCCGCGGTTGCGTCGGGCGTCGGCCATCTTGCAAACGCAGAAAAAGACTCGTACGATAGAAGCGGCACTCGCGGCTGTGTCTCCGTTGCCGAAATGCCGAGCGGGGTCCTGCTGCCGAGAGTCCCAAAGAGCACGGACCGGTGCGCCGGCGTTCCAGTAGAATCTAGGTCACGCATGGTCTGGAAGTTGCCGGGAAAATCGAAGCAGTTGCTTGACAAGGTCTGCATTACCGACGTCACTGCCAATGCCGTGACTGTGACCGTACGAGAAAGCTCGACAAAAGACGGATTTTTTCGAAGCATTGAGGATCCCAGTATTGTCAACGGAGAGAATATGTCCACTTTATAAGACTTTGGTCATCAGCATGAAGCTGTTGGCTGCAGAGAAATATATTTCATTTTTTACAAAGTCATTGTATATTACTGCTTTGACAGCACGCTAGTAATGTGACTGATATTGCTTTAATGTGATCCTATATTGTTGCATCACGATAATGTTGACAGTATTTTTTCAATTCTACTTACTTTTGATAACTACAGGTGGTGCAAAAAAACCGGACTAGTCACATTTAGGTTTGCATTTACAGGTAATATAGTCCGGTTTTTTTTGCCCCACCCTGTACATAATTAGTTAGATTAATTATTAATTCATCTCTTTCCACTGGTTAGGCAAGAGTGAATTAGTTCAGGTACATGAATCAAGAACATGCATTTATTTTGTAAAAAAGTAATTGTTTACCCTGCTAAACATGCTATCATTTGTTTTTACTTCTTCGACTAGAAACATCTCAACAAGTTGATTGTTTTGCATGAGAGTGCCTGACCTGTTATTATGTGCTTTTTGTAAAGTTGATTTTTGCTTTTCATTAATTACCTGTTCATTAATGTTGCCTCAATACTTGTATTATTTGCTTTCTTGTTGTGACGTTTATTATGGCAAATGTCATACACGGAAACTTTTCATTGTATTTGTTAAACTGTCCAAATAGTTTCTACCAGTTTATCATGTTTCAGGTAGCTGTAGATAGTTTTTATGCGAGATTTATTGATTTTTCATTTCTAAACAAATCATGTTTCCCCTTTATTTCTCGTGTTATAGAATTACATTTCATAATTCAGTTCAGGTCATGTTGGTTGGATTTATAGACTGTTTATTTTTGCAATTTAACAGACATATTTGGAAGTAATTGTGTGTGTGTGTGTGTGTGTGTGTGTGCGCGCGCGCATGTGACTTTCTTTCATAATGTGTGCACTGAAACTGAGTACCGGTAATGGATATAATTGAACAAAACATTTATTTATGTGCCTGTTTACTGTTGATTTGCAATTCTTGATATGCTTGCAATTTTCTGAATAAGATAGAATCATTTGCATAGTTATAGATCTTACAAAAGTAGCAGTAGAGTGGCTGCATATTCCTAAGTGCTTATATGTTCAGCTACAGCATGGTTGGTTCAGGTCAGTGTTTAATCTAGACTCCTGGACTCCGGAGGGGAAACTGACAAAGCCGGGGGGAACTGACAAAGCCGGGGGGAATTCTGCTAGGGGCTGCTGTTAGTTGATGTAGTGTGGCAAAATTTCCGGGGGGGATTTGAAATTTCCTTGGGAAGGGCAATTCCGCCCCAGGAAACGGCCTAGATTAAACCCTGGTTCAGGTGAGGTTTGAAGGGCACTGTTCTTTTTGCGGAATAGTTGAAGGTTTGTTTGTTGTAAGCAATAGCTTATATCTGGTAGTTTTTGTGTAATAAAAATGATTTTTGTATACTTCTGAAAAGGAATAGACTACGGTAGTTTTGGTGGTTATTTACAAGCTACAGTACAATGTTTGACTTATGATCTGTTTAATATCATCCATGCTGTTTAGATCAAAATTACTGAAATAGAAAAAGTAACGTTTGCAGTTTCGCACACGTGCATGTGTGTGTTTACTTTATACACTTCTCTGTGTTTTGTTTATTGCACATATTTGATACACTTTTTCATATCTGTCTTGCACGTGTTACTTTTACAATCCATGACTATATTTTAAGCATGTATGTGTGCTTTTTTATTTGTTTGTTTGTATTGAAGCTTCTTTTCATTAGTTTTGCTGACTTGCTCTGTTGGGAGAGTATTTAAGACGAGGGTAAACTGTTCCAATTGTTGACATATTATGAATAAGTGTGATTTATTGGTAATGTTGTATTTAGTGTGAGTGTCCAGTTACTTTGCTGTCTATGCGAATGTATGCACGGGCGTAAAACACGGGGGACGGCGAGGGATGGTCCCCTGAATAATTAGTTGGTGGGGGACAGAGTATCAATTATCCCCTCCCAATGTTTTGGGCTATATGGTAAAAAAATTCTATCCTACCCCATGATGTTGATGCCAGAATTACGCCAAATCCACATTCTTTCATTTCAGATGACCTTTTTTGGCTTATCAGGGTATTTGGAGAGGGAAAAATATAAAAATATCAGGGTGACCTCCTTTTTTTGCTTGTCAATACATATTTCATGGGCGATTTTAAGTCCCCACCACAATATGCAATATCCCCCATAATGGAAGGTTGATTTTTATATTTCTGGTGGGTCAATTTTTAAAAAGTTTCTTCTATCTCCCCTTCCCCAATGTTGATGCCAGGTTTACGCCACTGAATGTATGTGAACTATGCCTTCAGATTGTTTCGCTCTAATGTTAGTAACTGGTATTTTCACTTTGAGGTATTAAGGGTGCTGATTTTCAGTGTGTGGATGTGTTGATTTCTCGTTGCTTGGAGAAGCACAGTATTTTGGAAAAGTGTATTGTGGCCTGGAAATCAAAAAAATTTCTAATGTATAAGATAATGTTCAATTTTCTTAAAATGCAGTGGGTGTTTGATTTTTAGACTACCGTAATATTTTCAATTGCAAGTGAGGTTGTGGTTATGTTGTATGTCATAAGATGTCTGATCTAAAATAGTTTTTCTTTGCACTAATATCTTGGCTCAAAAGATTAGTGTCCATTTAATTGTTACACAGAATGAACATAGATAGTTATTGCAGTGTGGAATACTGTTAGCATGTCAAAGTTAACAAGTTCAATTTGCTTGCAATTCAGTTAATAAACTTATAATTGTTACTGTTGTGTTACAGTTTAAAATTATGTAAAGAAATAGTCAACAGTTCTTCAAGATTCTTGGACTGGCTTATAAATTAAGTAAAGTTTGGCTATGAATGACATTGGATAATGTAATAATAATTATGCACTTTTATAGGACAGTTTCAAATCCTCAAAAGTTCTACTGTATGTTACTCAAATCCATCAGTAAAAGACCTGGTCATTCCAGGGATTGGTGAGAGTGGGAAGCAGCAAGGCAGGCTATGACAGAAGGACCAACTGTAAAAGATGTATGTTAAGGTTAGATAAGAAAACTGGATCTGACAGGTTAAATTGGGAGGGGGAGGAGAGGTATCTGGTCCTTGCTTGTTGTCCAGGTTCAGCGCGTCTTCAGATGCATTAACTCTGCAGATACTCTGGTGAGCGTGCATTTTCAGTGGCTAATACGAAAATATGGGATTCATTCCCAGCATTGGTCCGCTCCACTGAGTCTCTCATGAAATTTTGATCAAGACTCAAGATGTACCGGGCGGAAGATGGCAGAGAGGGTTACGTGCTGGAGCGTCAGGCTGACAGAGCGGGTTCAAGCCCCGTTAGTGCCCCTTGTGGCTTTCAGGCTTTCACACAGGCAGTAATGCCTTCTAAGCCACTTTAAATCATGCTAAGTACCTGTTCTCTATCTCTCTTTATCTATCCATAACCGAAAAATCGAACTGACTCATTATAATTAATGGTTTGACAATGCCGGAAAACCACGATGTAAAATCTGCATTCAATAAAGTTTATCTAGTAGCCTTTAAATCCGTTCACTGGCGCAATCGTCCAAACTGTTCCATTTGTCCACAACCCTTGAATGAAGTTTTTCTTTCGAACGCTTAAACATTTTGCACTTGTGGCCTCTTGTGCTGCTATAGTGTGCCAATGTAAAGAATCGATCATATGGGTTTTATTTTGTATGTTTCTATCAAATCCCCTCTTTCTCTTCTCCTTTCTAATGTTGTCAGTCCACAATATTGAACCGTAGCTTAAATTATGGCACCCATTGACCATCTTCGTTGAAAATCTTTGCACTTTTTCTAAAATAATCTTTTTTCAAGAATGGGCCAAGAACACAGTATTCAGATGAGGCCTTACTAAGATATAAAGTTTAATGATTATCTCTTTGTCACGAACAATTGTCCTTTTCACCATTCCCAACATTTGGTTTCCCTTTTTGCTGCCTCCATGCATTGGTGAGATGGATTCATACTTCTATGGGTGATTATCCCCAAGTCTCTTTCTTTTTCTGTTGTGGTTAGAACCTTCCCCTAAAGAATATTCATTACCATTATTAGACTTCCCAACGCATTACAGAACATTTATCAATATTGAAAAGCATCTGCCAGTCCACAGACCACTGAAACAATTTCCTTAGATCTTCTTGTAAAATTTTTGCATCATCCTCGAGTCTATACTTTGCCGTTTGTGTCATCGGCAAACTTTGAAATTTTTGGACAGTAATCCTTCATCGATATCATTTATATATATTAGAAAAGCAATGGCCCAAGCACTGAGCCCTGAGGCACTCGATAAAACATGATGGCCTCCCCTAATGCCAACCTTCTGTCTTCTTCCTTCAACAATTTTCAATCCATCTGAGAATATTCCACAGGACTTCAGTTTGGCAGCCAGCCTTTATGGGGTACGCCAAAAGCTTTGGCAAAATCTAAATATATAATGTTCTTGCCCTTGTCTAGCTTATCAAAAACCTCCTCCAGAAAGTCCAACAGGTTGTTCAGGCATGAAACTTTAGGATTGTATCTTTAACAATTTTATTAGTCAAATGTTCCAAAATGCTTTCTTTCAGTATTTTTTCCATAACTTTACCGATTACAGATGTTAGGCTCACTGGTCTGCAATTGCTTATTCACTTCGTTTTCCCTTCTTGAACAGTGGGCTGATAATGCGTCTCTCCAGTCCGTCCAGTTCTGAGTGATTATTGATTATCAAAGCAATTATGTCCTTTTCATTTCGAACCTTAAAAGAAACTTTGGATTGTTTTGTCTGTCTTTAAATTGGTCAAAACCTTGATAACACATTCTTTTGTACACACTATATCTGTTAGCATTTCTTCTTCATTTCCATCAAACACAATTTTGGCTTCTATATAGTATTTGTATTTTCCTCTGTAAATACTGAACAAAAATAGTTATTTAGAATCTGTGCAGTTTCTACATCGTCTGTTTTGCACATCCCTGCGCTTCCAAGTGAATGTTTGTCTCAACTTACTATTACAATATTTGTAGAAACTTTTACTGTTCTGCTTTATATTTTTGCTAATCTACCTTCAAATAATAGCCATCTTTTAGTAAATGATGCTTTTCTTTTCTGAGTATACTGTTCCTCCAAGATCTTGAGTCTGTGCTGATTCTGACTTTGCCTAATCTGAGTTTACTTAGTTTTCCACGCTTTGTTTTTCGCCCTTCTTTTTGTTGCACTTCTCTTGTTATGGAAGTTTGTTATTAATTTTCTTCTGTTTGGGAATGGTCAATTTTGACTTTGGACATACATTTTTTGCTCCAAAGTTATCTCCCTCTCCAAATCCATTTTGTAATCATGTCTTGAGGTCATATTCTTTATCAGTCTATCCAGAAACTGCTTTTGTTGACCAATCCCAAAGTTAATAGTAAAACTGACCATTTGGTGATCACTTGTTGCAAAATTCTCAACCTCCACGTTGGAAACTATATTTCCTCTCTTGTTAGAACCAGGTCTAATATGTTGTTGCCTCTTGTTGGCCTTGTCACATGCTGAAACAGAAAATTATCATTGACACAGTCCAGAAATTTCCTATCACCATGATCTTTCTGTATCCAGCGTTTCCCAGTCTACATGATAATTAAAGTCACCCATTATAACAACATTTTCTCTTGATACCCTGTTCAATAAACAAACATTCCATTATCTGATTCTTCCATAGCACTTGGTGTTCTGTAACAAAGGACAGCAATATGTGATTTCTGATTTTCACCATATATGCTCCTTGAAGTGATCAATGTCTGTTCGCTCCATGGCACTGCAAGCCTTCTTTTAATGAAAAACCCCTCCTGCTCCATGACCTTTGCTGCATTTAGCATATCCCTGTAAATTTAGCAATCATCAATGTCACACTTGGCCCATGATTCTGTGATTCCGATAATGTCTGGACTCATAACTTTTACTTGCATCTCCAATCGGCCATTTTAAAAACCCCAATCAAACTCTAGCATTTACATAAAAACAGTTCAGTGGTTTTTACCCTGACATACTAACTACATTACCGTTATTAATAATTTCATCTGTATTATAATTGTGACAGCTAGAGAAACCATATTCTATGTCACCCCTAGATTTATGCCTGATATATTATTCTATATTTGTTATCACCTTTACCTCTTAGACATATGGCTTTTCTCTAACTGTCAACCTACTTAGTTTAAAGCCTTACAGCAGCATTTAACACATGCAAATATTTTCCTAGCTATTTTATCTGCACCATACCTGTTGAGATGCAGCCCATCCTTTCCCAAATACCTGTCCCAAACATCGAAGTCGGCGTTCAGAAACTCAGCTCCTTCGCTCTGGCACAGTTCCCATAGTTCCTCGTTGACGCTGGTCCTCTTCCTCTCCATTTCCCGTGACAGTCTGCGTGGCAAGATTCCCATCACCACGACTCGTCTTCTTCTCTTCTTTAATTCCTGCAAAATAAATTGAAACTTCTTTATTATATCTGCCTTCTCATCAGAAAAAGATTATTGGTTCCACTTCGATCACACAAGTGTCACCATCCTTGTGGGTTGAGTCCAGTATCTCCTGGACATCCTCGAGCTTTGCTCCCGGCTGACAAATGGTGACAAATTTGTTGGACTGCTCCGCCAAATTTTGTCCCACTTGTCGAACATGGAATCCCCAATGAGCACTACCCTTTTCTCAACACTGACGCTCTCAGCCTCTTCTCCAACGTAGACGAAGGTGTTCCTCGGTCTTCTTGGAGCTGGCGATGTCTTCGGCTCCTTAGATTTCACAGTAATCTCGCGGATTCCTTCCTTCCTCGTCTCCGACGGTGCGCTTTCCTTGACGATCTCCGCGTAGGATTTCGTCCGTTCCGCTGCTACACGCTCGCTCAGAGACTTCACGATGTGCTCCAGCTCCGTGAGTCTTTTCTGCTGGTCCATCATTGTCTTTTCCATAGCCGTGATCTTTCGGCACTGCATGCAGATATCTTCCTCCGTGAAGAACTCCGCCAGGCCGCTCATGCTACAAGTATCGCAAACAGCCAAAGGATGGGCTGCATCTCATTGGGTTTGACAATGCGGAGTAACGATTCAAATCCGCCAAGTGCGGTACCAAAATTGGCGCAATAGAAGTTTACTGATGAATGAACGAACGAATGAATGAATGCTGGGTTTTAAAGGATAGATGCTGACACCTAGCGGCCGGGAGAGTATTATAATCAAGATGGCCAGTCCAACGATCGGGAAGATTGGCGATTTCTACGAACTGAAAGAGGACCTCGGGAAGTGAGTAGAGGCTTCGTCGACGATCGCCCCTAGCAGGCTTGATCCTACGTCGACGGCAAATTGCCGTTTGTGTCAGCCGCGACGACGGCTTCGCCCCTGGATCGCAAAACATGACTAATACGTGGACCCATAACATACTGCTCGAGATAATAAGACGATTTATGTAGCGCCAGGGTGAAATAATATAATGTCCGCGAAAGAGGGTTCGCTAAACTTTAGGATTGTTCCTGGTTATATTATGACGAGATGTTATCGTATTGTGTTAATGATTGCAATATTCGCCCTGCTTGGTGATAATATCCGTGATTGAGATTATAGTAATGATATGTTTTTCTTACTGTTGTTTTGTCATAGTTTTGTCATGTAATTATTATAACTCATTATACGGCAGCCAGCAAAAATAAAATTAACCAGGGAGTGCTTTTGTTGTGAATGTTTGAGGTAATGCAAACCTGTGGCAATAATAACATTTTTGAAATGAGTGTGTACAATATCAGACTGCCTTGGATTATTGTGTGTATGGAAAGTATTTTGCCAGATATTCAGGTCATTTGCTTGAATTTTTTGCAAGAGTGCAGCCTCATTTGATGTCATGAGTTTATCAGCTCAGTACTGGATTGATCTACCAACCCAAGTATCTCAAAAAAGCCGGCATATTATGTTGAGTCACCGTATTTTGGCATCTTATTAGTGGTAATAGGTGGTGAAACTGATAGAACAGATACCTGACAGCAGCCACACAAAATTATCAAACCATGTACATTGTACAACTGTTTGTACAAAGGACAGCAATGGTTTCAATATGTTGGAAAAGCACTGGAGAAAAAATCTTATTCATATGCATTTAGCTTTCATGAGTGCAAAAGAAACTCATGAGAAATTTCAGCTCAGTGCATTTATGCTTGTCTCTATATGATATTTTAGTGATAATAATAATATTTTTGCGATTGATTCGAATGCCTGATAATTTAGTAATGTTGACCTAAAATATAGGACCTTTTGACAGCACAGTCTTGTTTCTGTTAAGAGATCTAGCTCTTGATTGTTCTTATTTGATTGAAAATATTGACTCTATTGGCAGTGAATTGGGTTCAGCGTATACTTTAGATGCTTATATATATGGTTTATATATATGAATGTGTGTATATATATATATATATTTATTTATTTATGTGTGTGTGTGTGTATATATATATATTTTTATTTATAGATGGGATTTCTATTAGAAATTTGTTCAGTCTTTTATGGTCAGCTTTAATGCAGTAAATGAACAGAGGACTCACTGTGCAGTGGCTTTTTAAAGTTCTTTGGACAACAGCTGTCCAGTTAACAGCATAGGAAATTGTGCATACCCAGTTAATCATGTGCAGCTGTGCATAAGAGCTCTGTTATTCAAAAAATATATATATATATATACAAAATTATGCATCTGTAGAGAACACACTTTAAAACATATGTTCAGGTTTGTCACAAGCATTTGCCTATATAGCACACTTTTACATGAGGAATGCAATGCTTGAAAATGTATATGCAATCCCGTGTTGGATGAGTATCTAGGTAATTGAATGCTAGATCCTAAATTCGCTGCAGATGCTGTTAATATTTTAACCTCCTATTTCAAATGCCAAGTTTAATCTGCCTGTCCAGATGAAAATTCTATCACTAATGTGCAGCTTTCAATTAAAATGGTGGAAGAACAAAAGATTGTCGCAGAAAATTTAAGATTGCGTTCGTAGACAATTTTTCTCTCTACCATAAATTTAAAATATTTCTCTACAGTTTGTGGCGGATGTCCAAATTGGAAATTTCTGTGCACTTTTAGAATGAAATTGTAAAAATCTTAATCGCTTTTAATTTTATACCAGACGATGATTTCATCTTGCCACTGCTGAATTGATAAATAGATTTATATAGTGTTATGAATTTCTTGAAAGTTATGAAAATGGCTTTGAAATAGGGTTGAAACATTCAGTCAACACTCTCACCCATTCAATGAAGTGGTTTGCGATCGGTGCCTAATTTTAGCAGTGATATATTGTACATATTCTTTCATATAATTAATGTAAGAAGTACGAGTAGTTATGATTTTCTATTATGAATTGTTAGATAAACTGTGGTCCAGAGTTTCTTTGCATGCATCTCATCACTTGTATTGCCATTGTTACAGGACTTATATATACGAGTCACTGTGTATTACCTCTTATATTATATATATATATATATATATATATATATATATATATATATATATATTATCTGTTGCTTTCTTTATGTTAGCTGAAGTATCATTTACTATTTGAAGATGCCATAGGTTCCTTTATGAGTCCTTCAGTTAAGGGTGCGTTTTCTGTATGCTTTGTGCAGGGGTGCTTTTTCTATTGTTCGACGGTGTGTTCAGAAAAGTTCAGGATTAGAATTTGCGGCAAAAATTATCAACACAAAGAAATTGTCAGCTAGAGGTGAGCTGTGACCTTGGTGTGCAGCACAGCTGTATGTTTTGTCATTGATAAATCAGTCTATTGATTTTATAACAGGGTTTTACGGTTTTTAAATGTTGTAATCTTTATACGTAATTCACAACTTTTAAGTCTTTGCCTTTTTGTTATAATTGGTACCTACTATTTACAATACATTACAAATAAATGGCTGGTAAAAAGGTTAAAACTTTAATTAAGTCTAATTTCCTTTAGGTCTAATTACCACAATATCTTATGGGAATGTGATATAAAGGCATGGTGAAGCATGTAAATTTTGAGAAAATGTATGATCTTATAGCTGTGAATGACTCGGCCATAACAATTGAATGATAAATAAACCTTTACTTTAGGCCTTGTTGTTTAAATTTGTTGAAGTCATTGAGTTTTGGTTTCAGATCATCAGAAACTTGAGAGAGAAGCCAGAATATGTCGACTTCTGAAGCATTCCAACATTGGTATGTAACTAATGCTGTTGTATATCAGTTCCTATAATAATTTATGATTCTTACTTGCTCTGAAAACTTCTGTTTTTTGGCATTTGGTCCAAAGATGTTGCTTATGTGATATTTAAGGTGGAAAATCTTAGTAGTTTTAAATCTAATCGTGTCATATGTTGTAAAAGTTGCTGAAGCTATTATTTAATTTCTAGTGGCTTATATTTTACAATTTTTGCAGATAATGGATATGTGCAGTAATTTCATTGGAGTTCTTAGAAATTGCATAGATCTGTTACCAAATGCTTAGCCTATGTTGGTTTATATTTTCCTCAGTGATTTGTGACAGTGGTAGTAATTTTCAGCACAGAATGCGTGTGTGTGACTATTGTTTTACATGTGTTAACCCTTTACCTGTTCATTTATTTGTAATGTAATGTAAAATGGACGTGTATTCTCGGGGCAAATGGGTAAGGGGTTAATACAAAGAGGTTAAGTCTAGTTCGCTTAATGTTATGTTTGTGTTAACTCTTTGCAGTTCGTCTCCATGACACCATACAAGATGAGGGATTTCATTATCTGATTTTTGATCTGTAAGTTCATATCTTTCAATCTCTCTCTCTCTTTTGCTTTATTACTTAACCCTTAAACTGTGGGAATTGAATATAATTAGTTCCCGTTGCATTTGGATGTAAAGTATGTGTTGGCTTAAGGGTTAAGAGGATGGGAATAAAAGAGCTTCCTGACAAACTCATTTAATTGTTGTTGTTATTATTATTATTATTATTATTATTATTATTATTATTATTATTATTATTATTATTATCATCATCATCATCATCATCACTATTGCTATTACTATTGCTATTGCTATTCTTCTTTATCTTTAGGTGCTGTATATTTCAGCATTAGCGACCATGGATTTCCACTTTGTTCAACCTTGACATCCTCTTATTAATTCGATGTTGTTCTTTACTTCCCGAATTCCTTCTCATAGGCAGTCTACTCAGATGTTTCTCTGCCTTCCTCTAGCTCACTTTCCCTCCACTTTTCCGGTTATTGCCAAATGCTCCAGGCTTTGCTTCCTCATTATATGTCCGAAAAAGGAAAGCTGCCTTTTTCTAATAGTTACCATCATACTTCTTTCTATTCCAATTTCATTCAAGATCTCTTCATTGTTATGACCACTGCCACATTCATTATTACTATTATTATTGTTATTTTAGCACTATTTCCAAAAAGTAGAATGGCACCCCATGTACACATATATGTGGAGACTATGTTGATTTGTGTTTTTTGCAGAGTCACAGGCGGTGAATTGTTTGAGGACATAGTTGCTCGGGAGTTCTACAGTGAAGCGGATGCCAGGTAGGATTTTGTATTTTAACCCTTTGATCCCGGCAATCCATATGACCATGTGATATACGTTTTGGTCATGAGGCCAAAATATTGGCCTTATGAGGCAAATGGGTTAAGTTCCTTCTTGGGTAAATGACCTGATTGTTTGGTTTAATGATCTAAACAAAGAAGCCTGTGAGTAAAAAAAAGCTCTATGCATTAGAAAGGAATAGTTTTTCATCAAGTGACCTCCTCAGCAGGTAACATCAGGTGTGATGCATTATTGCCACCAAAATGGCTTTGTTCGTAGGGACGTGAAGGTAGGGCAGAAAGCGCAGTTTGTCCTCGCTTGGCCTTACGTTAATGTTCAGTTTCAGGTATTGTTCTGTTAACTATGAGACTGCTTCAAGTTGAGAGCGCAGGCCCATTATTTTAACCCCTTAACCGTGTATTTAACTGTAACTCATGTAAAATGGGCGGATATATCCGGGATTCCCAGTTAAGGGGTTAATGGGTCGTACTTTATCATGTCTGTATGCGTTGCTCTGTAAATCTGCTTGCAATGTATATCTTCAAAGGCTTTTATGTGACATCCTTTAAACATAATGTTATGACTTTCCTAATATGAAATATTGCAGAGTAGGGAAAAAACACGGAAAAAGCCTATTTGAGTTTTTATGTAATTATTTTAAAGTCGCTGAAAAGTTTCCATTGGTTTTGTTCTTAACATTGGACATTTCCTGGATTGATCTGGACTTAACTGACATGATTTCTTTCTGTTTTGGTAAATGTGTATTAGTAGGAATGTGTTCTGTGTGATTGGATGCAAAGAACATATAATAAACAAAGAATCTAGAGAGAGAACACTGCAACTGAACATCATGGAAGTAATCAGAAAGAGAAGAATGAAATGGACCAGACACGTACTCAGAATGGATTAAATGAAAAACCCAAAACGAATTTTCAACTACAAACCGGAGGGAAGAAGATCTAAAAGAAGACCGAAAAGACAATGGGTGGACAGATTGGAAGAGGATCTGGACATGGCAGGGCTGAATCTCAATGGAAAAACTGACGGAAGACATCGAATGACTTTGGAAGAAATAGCAAAGGACAGAGAACTTTGGAACGATGTCATGGAGAAGTTGATAGCTGGACACAGCTGGAGGACGAAGACCTGACCTGTTCGGTGTGCACGTGCAGCTGTGTGTGCATGTCTGTGCTTGTGTTTGCTGAGATACTTGTCCTTGATGCTTCTGTGTTCCATTGGAATTGTTTAATATATTGTTCAACTTCAGTAATACATTGAGTTTTGTGACTGTTAATTGACTTGTAGTAAATGCATGCAGCAGATCCTAGAGAGCGTAGAGTACTGTCACCAAATGAATGTTATACATCGAGATCTCAAGGTGGGTCAGTTCTTTATATCAGGTCACGTGCGATCACTATAGGTATTTATCGTATTAGTGCGATTTGCGTTGCATAAATAATTTTACAATGTTTTACGGAGTTTACTTTGCGTTACACAGCAGCGTAAGACATCCAGGTGCATGTTCAGGCGTCACCTGGATGAATGATTTTTAATTGGCATTGCCTGAATCAAAGTTTCCCACAGTCTGTTCTGTGGAAATCCAGGATTTTTGATATTCATATTTATTCTGGTATTAATCGTGCTTTCTTCTCATTTTAAGAATCTGTGATAACGCTGCATGCATTTATCGCAATCCTTGTATGACAGTTGCTCAGAGTTCTTCCATGTCTTTGCCTAACATAACATTGCCAAATAGAATACATTTTAAAATGATTTTCTGTATGAACAACCAATTAGCAAAAAATCAATTGAAAGTAGGAATAGGTATTATTATTATTATTATACAACGACAAGATTATCGTGACATAATGTCTAACGACTGCAAGGGCACGTAACAATAACAATATTAAACAGTAATGAATTGTACAGAGAGGTGGTCACACTACATCATAGCATCTAATAAATAGCTCGGTTTTGAGGCGCTTCTTGAATGTCTCCAGCGTCGTTGATTACCTCACGTGAGGCGGAAGTCCATTCCAGATGCGAGCAGAATATTTGTATAGTGTATAGGTAACTTACCTGGAACCACTTTAACCAAATATATATATATATATATATATATATATATATATATAATGGTTTCAAATAAGGCATACATACATAAGCTTTGTTAAGTGAACTGTGTGATCTGTTGCATTTAGCCAGAAAATTTACTCTTGGCCAGCAAAATGAAAGGAGCGGCCGTTAAATTGGCCGATTTTGGGTTGGCCATCGAAGTTCAAGGGGACCAGCAGTCGTGGTTTGGTTCGTATACGTGGAGATTGATTGCAATTTATATTTTAACGACTAATTTTCACCGTCAGTTTGTGTGCCTCGTTTCTTTGATCCGATCTGTGCTTTCAAAGTAGCGCCAGATTGACCGACTTGCTGTCTTCCTTTTAACCCCTTTATCCTCCACGACTCGTACGTGTGTCCATTTTGCATTACGTTACAAATGAATGGCCGGTAAAGGGTAGGTTAAATTACTGACTTTTTCCAATTCTTAAATGATTTGTAAATCAAGCATACAGCGTAATGTAGCAGAATATTTGTATAGTGCCTCTTTTGAAGAATCGCTCAGAATCACTCCCGCTGTGATCACTGTCATTTTAAAAAGAGGGCCGCGTGTTTGTGTATGTGTGTGTGTGTGTGTGTGTGTTTTAGGACCAACGCCAGTGTTGCTTGAATTTTTTCATATTCATACACTTGGCATTGTATGTTGTGGTTTTTCAGGTTTTGCAGGAACTCCTGGCTATTTGTCTCCAGAAGTGCTAAGAAAGGATGCGTATGGAAAGCCAGTGGATGTGTGGGCCTGTGGTGAGCATATAGCACCGGACTTCTTTCTTATTTGTCATGGCATTTAATGCAAGATGCAGTTGAGAATTTTGAGAATTAATTTAGATTTCCTGTGATAAATTGCGACAGTTTTTACTGAAGTGTTGCAATTTAAAATATTTAATTTGATGGAATCTGGTTTAATTTTTATGAATTTGGATCAACTGCTAAATCTTGTTTTTGTAAATACGATGTCTTCCTTAACCCCTTAACCGTGTATTTAACTGTAACTCAATAAAATGGACGGATATATCCGGGATCCCCAGTTAAGGAGTTAAATTTGATCTGGAATAAAAGTGCAAGTGATTTTCATTTCAAATAAGCGGTTTGTTTTTTACATTTTTTTATATATGAAATGGCATTTTGTGAAACATTTTTTGTTAAGGTCTGTTGAATCTTACGCGTAACTTTCTGGATGACTGTAATTTTGCTGCATAGCTTCGTCAGTTGATTTGGATGGATGACTATTATAGGTGTCATTCTTTACATTCTGCTTGTTGGATATCCTCCATTTTGGGATGAAGATCAACACAAACTCTATGCCCAGATCAAAGCTGGAGCCTTTGATGTAGGTTACTTTTAATTATTATTATTGTTATTATTAGTAGTAATGGTTGCAGCAGTTGTGGTAATAGTAATGGTGGCTGTGGTAGTATTAGTGGTTTTGATAGTAGTTTTGCTAGTGGTTGTGGTAGCAGTAGTAAAAGTGATAGCGGTAGTGATAAGATTGTCATTAACATTATTAATATCATTTATCACTGAATATTGAATTAATGAGATTTCACTGCAGATGATTATATACATTAACACGTTGATGAGTGATACAGGATTAAGTAACGTTGATTAGGCAGACAGTTGTTTGATGGATTTTTTAAAAATGCATTGATTTGCAGTTGAATAATAAAATTATTATTAAGTATTCAATGCATTAAGTATTCAATGCAGAAAAATTCACCTATCAGCAATATGACACATGACTTTGTCACAAGAAATCAGCAAGAGCTCTAGATCAAATGGCAATGGATAAGATCTGGAAAAGCAAATCAATAAGCACTGAAACAAAAAGAAACTACTATCTTGAGCTTTTGGAGAAACATGGACCATCACCAAACAGACTTTGAAAGAAAATGTTATAGAAAAAAATACTACGAATTTGCATACAGGAGAATTCAGCCCAAACAAACCATGCTGGAAAGAGTAAAACAAAGATATTTAGAAAGATCAAAGCTCTAATGTTTGGAATAATTTCACAAGGAAATGATATTGAAGAATGGTGTGGAATCAGTTTACAGGATCTTAGTCACAGCATTTGCTGACACATTATCGATGAGCCCACGGTTAATTGCTGATGATGATGATTCAATGCAGGAATTGCACAGGATTTGCAAATCAAATGCTTCATTACTACTATTGACTTTAGATGTAGGAACAGACTTTGCATCGAAAGCTGGAAACAGATATTTAAAAAGCTTGTAATTTCTAACCCGTGAAATAGACCCTTACCGGCATTTGCTGGACACTATCTTTGCCTAAATTCAGCTGCCCAATAACAACACCCGTCTTTTTGTGCTGTATCCATGTGTGCGTGCGTGTGTGCGTGTGTGTAGTATCCTTCTCCTGAATGGGATTCCGTTACCGTTGACGCAAAGAACCTCATCAATTGCATGCTGACGGTAAATCCAGCGAAAAGGATCACGGCGTCGCAGGCGCTTAGGCATCCTTGGATCAGCGTACGTAGACGTCCGTCTGTGCACTTATTCGAGTATTGTAATGTAATGTATGAAAGGAGACTACCATACAAGGCACTCTACACTCAAATAGAAGGAAACAAAGGAAGAGGAAGACCCAGGAAAAAGTGGATGGACAACGTCAGAGAAGACATGAACATGAAAGGAATTAAAATAGTAGAAGGAAGACGATTGACAGAATATAGAACTTCTTGGAAGCATTTTGTGTCTAGCTATTGCCGCTGATGAGCAGGCAGAAACAAAGATGATGATGATGATGATGATGAATGTAATGTATGACGTAATGTTTTGTGATTTATTTTATTGGGCACGATAATGAATGACTATGTGCAGTTGCTTATGTAGGTTTGTATTGATGAATGATACATTCATTTGTCAGGAGTCTACAAATATCTAATAGTTGTCGAGTAAAAGTGTCTTTTGTGTATGGTCTGACCAGCTTAATGATGCCACCAATGGCCTTGCAGGTTGATGTTCTGTAGACCAAGCTATGGAGATTATTTTTTATGGTCGATTTTAACTAAAGAGATGACAGGAATAATTTTTGAGTTGGAAAATCTTATTGTGAGAGGGTGATTTTTATCGGTGGGTTGGCTCTTTGTTGTCTGAAGGTAGAAAATTTCATGAATTGATGTGAAAGTTGTTTGAGTTTTTTTATTTCTTTTGCAGGCATTTGTAAACAGTCTGTTGGTTGTAATGCAGATTTATAACTGTAATTTTTAAAGAAATATTTTTGTTGCTGTTATTTGAAATTTGCAGCAGAGAGATCGAGTAGCAGCCATGATACATAGACAGCAGACAGTCGACTCGCTCCGGAAGTTCAATGCTCGCAGGAAGCTCAAGGTCAGTCGTGCATCTTTGTTGCTTTCAAGGTCATGCTTTCAAGGTCATTCAAGAGTTATCTTGCTTAAGTAAGTAAGTAAAGTCAACCGCATTTCTGTAGCGCTACTCGAAAGATTGGTGCAGTACACCAGCTTATTCACGAGTACACAATCTAGGTCAGGTATGCAATCCATGGTCCATGTGTGTGGATCCAATGAGGGAGTTGCTTGAAAATGCTTCTTTGGAGGATATCAAAATGTACTGTATAGGTTCCAGCATCAGTATGCATCAGCTTTATTCTTGTAGTATTGTAAAGCAGGTAGATGTGATTGTCTCTAAAAATGGAGTGAGACTCCATATATATTTGATGTGATGATAGTTTAAGTATATATTGATTTAAAATGATTTATTAAATGGGCAGATTTCATCCAGAAGGCTTACAGTTGGCCTTGAAATGTACAACCAGGTCTAGTTAAAGTCATGTTGAAAGGCTGTATTATATATATTAGTAAAGTTAATTTTAATTAAATCGGTACATCATTAGGATATGAAGATGTTAAAACGAGTGGACTTAGCTGTTATATTGTGGTAAGAATATTGGTTATTTTGGTTTTTCTCAGTAGGTTTGACATGAAGTTAAAAATAGGACAATTCTTGATGTTTTGCAGGGTGCTATACTGACCACAATGTTGGTCACTTGCAACTTTGCCAGTAAGTTAAAGCATTTGGTATTTCTATATAGAAGATAGCAGCAATAATAATTATCTGAAAACTATTGACACTTTTCTGCTTGCTTAAGCTGATATTATTTTGCTTGTGTATATAATTTATGTTGTGTTGGTTAGTTGTATGTTTATTTATATATTTATATTTATTTATTTATTTATATTTATTTATTTATTTATTTATATTTATATATTTATGTTGTATTGTCATATAACTGTTTGAGAGTATTCTTTCATTATTCATGTATTTTATTTATTTATTCTATCACGATTATGATGATATGAGTATTCTTTCATTATTCATGTATTTATTCTTTATGTTAACCCTTTGACTATCACGATCCATATGACTGATATGAGTATTCTTTCATTATTCATGTATTTATTCTTTATGTTAACCCTTTGACTACCACGATCCGTATGACCGATATGAATCCAAAATATCTGCCTTACAATATAGAAGGATTAAGTATTCATTCGTCAGAGAGGTATGATGTACCACCACAAACAGCTCATTATTATTATTATTATTATTATTATTATTATTATTACTACTAATGTTATTTCCACAAATAGATCGAGCTCTTTCTGCCCGAAAACTGGAACTTGCAAAGGAATCATCGGACGGAAGCACCACAATTGACGGAACCGATTCCAAAGGTTGGTATTATCACTCAAGTTTTTGGATTTTCTTTTGTACTTGTACTTTTATACAGGCAAAACATAACATTACATTGGTCGCAAGTAGATAAACAAAAATCAGTGTGAGATATATGAGTGCTGGTGCTTTCATTCCATTCTGGACCTGTCCTGAGGCTTGTTTCTTTCACTCACGAATCTGTTTCTGATGTCAAACCATGTGGAAATTTCTTTGGCGGATTATAGCAGTGTCTATCAGTGCCATGCTATTGAGGAATTATGCGGAAACAGAGTGGAGATGCGCAAAATATTTTTCCAGAAGGCTGATATTTCCGCTCGTAACCTATTAGTCATACGGATCGCCAGTGGTCAAAGGGTTAATAGGAACATTAATTCCTTTATCTTACTTGCTTTGTTTGACTAGCTTACATTTTGATTTTGGTCGCCTGTGATTTTTTTGGACGTGTTTTTTTAGTTGTTTTGATGCATCGCCTTTCAGTTTTGCTGATTGTTTTGACCTGTTGGTTTTGCTGACGTGTTTGCACGTAGGTCTGATGAAAGCCAGCAAGGAAATGAATGGGAAAAGCAGAAGTTCGGATTCCTCGTCGACCGAGAACAAGATTCCGGACGCAACTGTTGGAAAAGTTTCCCAGATCCCAACCGCCTCGGACAAGAGCGGTTTGTCTTTCTTCTGACCCGTTTGCAATGAAGTTATAAGAAGAGTGTGTTACATGCTTTCTAGTAGGTGACCAATGACCATGCCTGCTGTCAATGTTAACATTTGTTAGTGTTTTATGAACTGCAAAGATGCCCTGCAAATACAGTGGATCCCACTTAATCGCATACCGCTTAATTGCATAACCCGCATAATCGCATAACAACATAAAAATCCAAATCAGTGTTTTGTGCGTACAATTAATTTTCAGACATCCCGGCTATTCACATAGCCCAGTTAATCGCATAAGCACAGCACCTATGCAATTAAGCGGGTTTCACTGTAAATACATTTGACCAGGATTTGTAAAAGGTTCCATTATTAGCCAATCTGTCTCCAACATGCTATTCTCTTGTCGTTTGTCATGACTCCAGATTGGGAGCAGGATGGAGCAACATCTTTGATACTTTGCATCCAAAATTATATTGTACATTTATTCATTCACGAATGTTCATGGGGCGATAACAGTTTGGGTGTCTCTAAATGATCCCAATGTTTTGGGGGTGCCATTTTACCAACACAATTGTGAATGACCTCTGGTTATCTTACCGTGCTTTATGTTGCCGGCTTTGATGAGGCTCTGGCTGATAGTTAGAATTTTAAAGCTACATTTGAAGAGACTATATAAACGATTGCAATGAGATTTCTTTATGCTGTGTTTGGTGTTTTTTTTGTTCATTTAAGGGCGTCATAATGAAATTATAAGATTGACTGAACAGCTGACAGCGGCAATGACCAAAGGGGACTTTGAATCATTTATGTTAGTCTGCTTTTATGTATGTATGTATATTATATGTGTGCATGTATGTGTCTGTATTTGCACACACACGCATATTTCTTTCTAAGTCCTACAGGAAACTGCAGAGGACATAAATAAGTATTTGGACAGTGAGTGTGTGTGTTCAAGGAACCTTTCTAGACCTCGAACCAGACGAGTGTTAGCCACACAATTTATTAATGTCTCCAGACACTTCTTTTCCATAAGTTTGGGGACTAAGTACCAATGGCACACACACACACACATATATATATATCCGAAGAGATTCGGATTTGGCAAATGTCGACCCAAAATATCCGGTATCCAGTGGAAAACCCACCCGGCCAGTCCCTAATTCTTGTTATCATTTTCTAAACCCACAGTAACTGAGGCAAAATCTTTTAATAGCAATTAATACATTTAAAGAGGCTGGTACTATTCTGATGCATGCTTTTCTATTTATGTCTAGACTTGTGGATTTCAGCGTGAAGGTATTTATTGCTTGAGAGTCCAGGCATGTTGCAGTGCTGATAGAACTAGATGTTAACCCCTTAACTTAGGATCCCGGATATATCTGTCCATTTTACATTGAGTTACAGTTAAATACATGGTTAAGGGGTTAATTAGATTTACTATTGACACGCAAAGAGACAATGTGAAATGTTGTCAATATTTTTAGCAAATTTGTCGACAAGCAGTTCACTTGCTTCGAGCCGGAGTCAAATGGAAACCTTGTCGAGGGTCTCGGATTCCACAAGTTCTATTTTGAAAATGGTAACTGCTACTTACCGTGCATGCTACGTGTTATATACCAAATCTTTGTGGCTTTTCAGATGATGCTGGTGATGCCGCTCCAGTATTTTTGTGAATTTCATGTAGCGTAATTCCGATGAAAATTACGATTACAAGCTTGTGTGACAGAATTGTTGTGTGCATAAGAGTGGTTTGGAGGGGGGGTGATGGCAACAACATTGACCACAACACCCGGTTTATTTCTGTTTTGATTAGTCTTGGCCAAGAACAGCCGACCTGTGAATGCATTCATTCTGAATCCACATGTCCAGTTCCTGTCGGATGACGTTGCTTACATCGCTTACACCAGACTGACACAGGTCGTTGACAAGTAAGTTCCACAGTTCTAGGCTTGGTTCAGATTTAGTTCGCATGATTTCTACGCGTTATTTAAAATGTTACGCCATTTAAAGTAGTTTAAGAAATCAGGTTACGGTGCATTTTTTGAGAGGTGTCTGCTAAAATAACGTTTGATTTTTATATTTTATAATGTAATCCAGACTGTTTGCTGTACTGACATAAAACTGATTATGAAATGCCTAATCTGTTGTTGACTTTGGCAAATTGGATATATGGATGTTCTAAAGGATTGTTATTTCCATATAATTGTACCTATTTCACCTACTTCATTTTAATTGTAAATTAATTAAGTTCTTCTATGGATGTTATATCAAATACTATTATATTATAATGATCTATTGTTGTAATAATAATTATAATTAAGTTCTTCTACAAATGTTATTATTAAGTTCTTCTACAGATGTTATTATGTTATTTTGTAACTTTCAATGATTTTTATGCTTTGGAAATAATAAAATGATGATGGTGATTATGTTAGCACGACTAAATTTCTATTTTATGAGTGCATATCAGAGCTTTGGTCGCCACGATTTTAGTAATTTTGCCAGGTTCCTTCTTATCTGTTATTGATTATTTTGGTATTTACAAAAAAAATACTGCTTATTTAATCAGGAGCGGAATTCCAAGCACCCAGCAGTCGGAGGAGACTAGAATCTGGCATCGGTACGACGGCAAGTGGCACAACGTTCACTATCACTCGTCCAGCTCAGGGACGAACCCGGCGGCGAAGAAGTAGAAACAAGAGTCGGGACGTCTCTGAAGATCGTTGTCCGTGACTTGCCGAAAACATTTGCTCAGAAGGAAAAAGTCGCGCCGACTTCTTGCTGCTCAAGGCGTGTTGCCGCGGCGCAGCAGGAGCAAATGAGGCGACGCTTCTCGATGTGTGTGTGTGTTATTTCTATATTTTCCTCGGCTCGCTTTTTGCTCGGTGCGTGTTTTCGTGGCTCGTTTAAGCTGCCCGTTTGTGTTCGCGCGCGCTGTCGCTGCGCGCGCGCGCGGCCGCGTTAAGCCACCTCTAAGGGGCAGCTAGTTTGCTCGCGTTTTCTATTCTGTTGGCATTCCACTTGGTACCGGGCAAAGTTTGTTGTTCTTGAGCCTCGTTCTTTGCTCGTTTTCATCAGTTGTTGAATGCTGCGCATGTTGTTCAATTTTGGAATTTCATAATTTTGAGATTTGTTGTAGAAACTGACGTTGAATCGATACAAGATCATGTTTCTTTCTTGCGCGTTTCGGACGAACAATGGTTCGTCTTTAATCGTTTTTGTTTTGGTCGTGTTATTGAGCTACGGAAATCTGTACTATATTTAATACTTTGAAGTACTTTACTGTATAGATGAATTATCATATTGTAAGAATTTAGACATTAGCTTATTCTGACATGCGCTATATCTATATTATTGTGTACTTAGCAAAACATGACCGCTTAAAAGCATTATATTTAGCCTTTATGCTGCTTTTCCATTTTTGATTGCATGCCTGTATGTAGACAGTGTTGAATAATGTCATTTAACCTTCTACATCTTCTTCATATGATGAATACTTTTTGTGTGTAATTTTTGTTAAACTTTATTTTCATTTGTGGTTTCCAATATTGTCGTCTATTTTCATTTTTCCTAGAGTGGGAATCAATGCTAAGCTGTTTTAACATGTACCGTTGCTCTTCGTCTTTGTATTTATTTATATTTGGCAGACATTTTTGACGCTTTTGACTTTTATTATGTTTTTTTGAAAGACTAATACACTGTATTTTGCATGAATAATGTTCCTGCAGCTTTTGAATTTATACTTTTCTGATCTTTTACTCGTGTTTCTTATTTTATGTCTCGATCGAATGTAGGATAACTACAAAGGAATCTGCATTTGATAGAAAATAAATGTCTTTGCATGTATTGTCGCAAGAGGATAGGAATCACTTTTTCCAGACAAATGTGCTCTGATTAGCAATGATACATTTTTCTGTTTTGAGAACATCGAATCAAAATCTGCATAGAGTGCTAATCCAGCCTTTGCACATGTAGATCTTTGTCCGCTTAATGAAGAACTGAGCGTAAATTTAAATTTTATAAATAATTGCTTACTGTTTGTTATCACGATTGTCGTTTCATTTTTTGCATTTTTTACCGGTTTAAGATTTACACCTGGTGATGATTCTCTGTCGTGCATATACCTGTGAGTCAGGTAGATTTCTCTGCTATCAGGTTCTCCACCTGTGATCATGACAATGATGTCTCATCTGTTGTTATTGTCTGCATTGTTTGTGCTCGGTCTGACGTAGCCTCCTAGGAGATTTAACTTAAGGATTTGGTCATATACAGAATGGGTGCTAGCGTTTATAATAAGCAAGAGCGCAACATCTTGTAGGTCAGCCATTGGTGGCCGATGGAACCGATTCCATTGGCTGACCTTAATTTGTTCCTGGAATGTGTGACCTCCATTGATAATGATAGTACTGCATGCCTTCGTCTGTATGGTCCTTCTGGCTTTGGGTCTGAAGCGGAAACCTTTTTCTTGCCACGTGGAACGGTGTGTCCCTTGGTATTTTTTATTGTACTGGTGTACGAAGCCGTGCATGAGTTGGATTACCAGGTGTGCTGTGCTTTGTAGGAAGACATTGCTTCCTACAACACACTAACGAGTCTCTTCAGCCTCTTGTTCACACCACACCAACAGTTTTAACAAAGGATCTTTCCTTTGTTCATAGTAATCTTCTTTAGGAATGTTGATGTTGAGTATTTGAAAACAGCCCTAGCAGCTACTGTGCAATGTTGTAAATGTGATTTGTATGTGTGTGTGTGTGTGTGTGTGTGTTTGTGTGTGTGTGTGTATGTATATTACATGATTATAAAAAGATTTTTGTTGTCCTCTATGAACTTATTTTATGCTGAGAAATGTGAATTTTTCAATTTTAAGCCCTATTCCAATACAGGCTTCTGCAAACAATCATCACTCAAATTCCGTGTTTACTGGCGAGTCTCCGACCCTAAGAAACTCAGCAGGACATAAAGGCTTGTAACATAACCTTAATTCTGCGTAATTAGGTACGAGTCAGTTGAATCTTATTGAAACAGCGCTTGTTCATTTCAGTTATGTTATCATGTTTACATTTTAATGCCTGTCTTTTCCAATGTGTGTGTGTGTGTGTGTGTGTGTGTGTGTGTGTAAAATACTAGTTAGTTCTAATATTATTGATCATAGTTTTCCTAATTGTTTTGTCACAATGGCAAACTCCCATTTATTTCATGGGCTTGGTGTTAGTGATGCTTTTGTAGTCATTTAGCGTGTTTGTCGTTTTTGTTAGTCTAATATTTTCAGTTTTACAGCGTTAGTCATGTGCAGCAGAGGTTCTGATAAAAGTGATTGTCTTTTCTTTCCCCGATTCTGAGCCATTGAGAGACCGGCCGCAGCTCCTGTCTTTGTCAATTTTAGCTTTCGGTCCGTTGTCTCTACCGGCTACTTGCTGCAAAATCTGCGGTGTTGTAAGGGGAAACTTTTCGGCTGACTTTGCATGGCTGTGTTTTGGTTATTGTTTTCCTGTTCTGGATTGTGGTGCAGAATTTCTGGGCTGATTTGTGTGAATCTCTAGCGGCAGTAATATTTGAATATTGTTCGAGGATCTGCACTGCTATTCAGCACTAGGAATTTGAAATGATCTGCTGAATTTTTTTTCTCTACTGTAAGCAAAATCTCGTTCAAATTGTTGAAGAAACAAGCGTGCATTTTTAACTGTTTCCTTATTGCTTTATATTTTAATACTTTCTACTTATTAATTTATTTAATTCTTTTAGCACATAGCTGTATCTGTAAATAGTGTACAGTATTAAATATTAAAATTCAATTTTTCCATATATGCATATATTTCTTGTTATTATATTTACTTACTTATTGAATCTTTTATCCTTTTCTCTCCATCGCTTTCCAATATTTCTCATCTTCTGTTTCTGTGAATCTGCCTTGGTCTCAGTTATTGCCGAGAGGACATGTTGTTTTAAGCGTGTTTTAGCCAATGAACTATTGTATATTTTATAAATGTGGGTTTGTTGATGCTCATTTCTTTGTTGATTTAGTGCGTATTATAAAAACTTGTCTGGAATTTGTTGTTTTGAGCGGGTGATGTGGTTTAAAGAAATGGTTTTTCTGTTAGATATCTTAGGTAGATGTGCCATTTGCAATGTTGCATTTGCGTGAAACCATTATTGGGAAAGTTTCCACAAGTCTCCGGCATGCGACATGCTAGTAATCTCATATTATATCTATTCAGGCGTGTGTCTTAGAGTTCAGATCCATTTTATAGTGTTTCCCTGTGGTTAAATTATATATGTATATATTGGTTAAAAGGGTGCATACACAAACACTTCCCCTCACAGATCTTCAAACTTAGTGTTTTTCGAGCAATTTCTCACTTGCAGATGTGGTGATATACTTTAAAAATTGTGGACAACTCAGTTGCTGCTGATTAGGATCTTCTGTGGATAATAATGTATCCTGTGTATCCTCTAAACAAGTTGGCCTACTGCTGGTCTGCATAGTGTAACACGTGACATGAAGAGGAACAGCACTTGTTAGAATGGATAGATATCGTCAGTTGTAAAATTTACTGCCAACAATGTATTACATTGAATGTTGATGTGATTGTCATCTATGGTTTTGAAGAGATTTGTTGTAGTTATAAGTTAGTTTATCATCTGTAGTCTGTGGTAAATAATATACAAGACTTAAAATTATCAAAATTCTGGCAATATGAATTTATGAGTGAATCACTTGTACGTTTATTAATATGTCCGACTGGTTTGGGGCACAATTCCACATTTCAAGTACCGTAATTTTGTATGTCTAGTTGGGCATTACAGACAGATGCAATTACTAAAAGCTCACAATAGGTATTTTATTTCTATACTTCTTAAGTACCACCAGATCAGTGTAATATTTCAGCAGAACCAATATTATTGCTATAATGTTTAAAACTTTTGGTTATGTATTGAATTTTGGTAAAAATGACAAACACTACTTTTTCTAGATTGCTGGAAATTAGTAAATATTTGAAGTTTGCATTAATGCTTTGTCTTTTCCAGACTTTACCGTGAATTTTTTGGCATCTCTCCACAAATTAGTTTGTTTTATGGTCATTTCTAGTGTTTCACGGTTTCGTTATTAATATGTCATTTTACTATTTCTTGATTTTATTGTTTGCATTGCTTAAAAGTGGATGGCTTTTACCATTAATTTTGTAAATACAGCAAGCACAGTTTCAATGTTTGCCCTTCTCAAGTTCTCACGTACATTTTCATATTGGATATATAATTATTTGTGGCAGTTCAAACAACAGTCGATTCAGTTTTTTTCCATATAATTCAGATCGTGTAAAAGGCTAATGTTGAGATTTTTGCTAAATCATCCGATGTGTTTCAGAATTTAACAATTTATGAAACTTGCAGCAGTGGGCACTGCATAACGTGCATTAAACTCGTCTAAAATGTGAAGTTAAGTGTATTATCAAATAAACGTGTGGATTCTTAATGTTCATTTTAATTGAATCTTTACATTCTTCAGATAAGTGTTAGTTACACAATTCATCCTTACAAGAATTGCTGGGAGAGTCATCATCATCATCATCGAACTTCTATAGCGCCATTTTAATAATGTTCTTGACATTAGTCAATGGTTGCTCCTTGGTTTGAATCATAATCCCCTATTGTCGAATCCAATATCAGTCCGATTTTGACCAATATATATTCACATAATATGTGTATGCAAAGTAGAAGATAATGGGTCTAAGTTCACACAATCATGAAATGGTATAGTTTTCTTCTCTTTTAGGCAAACAGATATGCGAAAAATAATCTGAATTTTGCAATTGTGCAACTTAATAAACAATATATAACAATCCCGATTAAATACTTATAATGCAGTGCAAAGAAGCAATTTACACACAGAATTATGCACCATACAAGTTATTGGCAACGTTTAATTGAAAAGCCGACAAATTTGCCTGAAAAGCTTCAAAACTTTTGCAGCAAATTTGGTGGTTTTTCAGTTAAATGCTGTGCACTAATAACTGTACAAATATTTAATGTACGGTCAGTGGCGTAGCCAGGATTTCCGGAAGGGGGGTTTGGTTTCGATCTTGACCAAACTTTGCAAAAAATTTCTTATTTTTTTTTGTTAGGAGCTGACAAGCAAAAAAAGGTCATGACCTTCGTATTCTTTCTAGTTGTTTTCTATTTTCTATAGCACTTAGAAATTTTTTCGATTGGCAGCCAGCCAAGGGGGTCTTGACCCCCAAACTCGCGTCAAAAAATGCATGGAAAAGCATGTAAAAATTTTTTCTGTTGGCAGCCAAGGGGGGTTTTAACCCCAAAAACCCCCCTTGGCTACGCCACTGTGTACGGTACATCTGAAGACCTGAAATGAATGAAGCAGAAGCTATGCAGCAAGTGGAATTAAACTATTTCTGAATCTCAAGTGAGCTTTACAGAAGCTTTTAACACCAAAGTAGATGTATCAACAGCAGAATACAGCTTTCCGAAAAAAAATACTTTGGACGATTTTCAATTACGCAGAATTTAGCACAAAATACAAGAATAGTACAAGTATATCTACATGGTCTACTCAAAACTGGGCAAAAATTTAACGATTCAAGATAGTTTGGTTTGAAAATAAACCAAATTAGAACAGAAAATGGCTAATGCCAAAAACCAAATGTACCTTGTATTTTGACACCATGCCAAACAAAAAGGCAAACTTTGACTAAAATATCATTAATAGTTTTAATAGTTTACAATAACAATCTCAACATAAAATGACAATCAAAAACCAGGCGCTAAAATTTCAGAACCTGTTTAACAATCAGAGAATTAAATTTTAACTTGGACTCAATGAAATAAGCACAATAGTATCTGATATATTACACCTGCGCTCTTGACTTTGGCCCTCGCTATGTTACTGCGCTACATAAATCGTCATGGAGAATAGAATAATCACCAAACAGCCCACAACCAGAATTTTAAACTATTATGATTATCTGTTACAACTCAGCACAGCACCTTCAAAAATTCGCATTTTTCTACCATACATTTCAAAGCTTTAAAACACCATCAACAAACAAGAACTTTACATCGTTTTGCTTCAGGAGTATACAGCTAGAGCTCAGAGAAACATCAGAAATACTGCCAATTTCCGAGGACTGCATCCTTTATAGCGTCCGCGTACTGGGCAGGAACCCAATATATCCAATATCGCGAAAGTTCTGTTGGACCTAACTGTAAAGCCTAAAAAAGGAAAAAAGAACAAGTCTCTCATTCATCAATTGTCACATAAGAATACTTAGGTGCAAGACATTCTAGTAAACAACTCTGAACATGTTGCTAAATTCTATACATGACAATTTATAGAGCGCCGTAAACATGACGAAGGCCAAAAACAAAAGCACTTTACAGTCAAAAAGCTACATTTTACAGTACGGGATCTTAAATAAGTATGTCTGGAGCTCGCATGCGAAAGTCTCGGCCGAGGTTGGCCTTGGTCACATCGTCCGGAAGCGCATTCCACAAGAGGGGATTCCCGTGTGACATGGACCTCTCTCCAAGCTAAAGCTAAAGCTTCTACAATTTGGATTGATGATATAAGTCATATTCTTCGCCCACTTCTAAAATAAACACTTCGAAAAATTTGAGCCACAAATTAAACTTTTAGTGAAATTGAAGATAATCTTACCATGAGATGGTATTCTTCGTTTCCTTCAATTTCTTCGCTGACAACTGCTTTGATCGATGTCAAGGCTATCTTCTCCGTCCTCTCTTAACAAAAGAGCACACAATCAAAATGAAAAGTTCTTAGGTTTTGACTGGCTATTCCGTTTAAATGCGCTACATAAATTGTCTATCCAATTAGTCGATCTTTGTCAAGAACAAAAACATGAAGGAATCGTCGGCAATAAAAACCTGTACCCTTTATGCACTGTTTAACAATGAACTATAATGCAGAAGATGGCACTTTATAATAAGATAATCAAATTAGATTTTAAAGGTTTTTCTTCAGTAGTTGGTTCCATGATATCATGCCCTTGGATTAGAGGTCACAATCGAACATTCAGTAACCTTTGTTACTTTTCATTTCATTGCGCAAAGACTGATTCAGTACAGTAATACTATTACAAAACCCAGCAAGATATTTGATTGGCCAAACCAGCAGACGTCTCACATAGAAGAATACAGGAAACTTGCTGGATAATAAGGCAAAAAAAAATTAATAGAGGCAATATCATATTATCTAGTCTGATAATTTCTGTTGAGAGAAACAGCAACAGAATTAAGCAGAAAACTGGTCTTTATCACAGAGATATAGAAATACAATCCTTTAAGTGGCAATTGATACAAATACAAGACAACACAGTGATAAGGTGACTTCCATTTATTTTGATGAAATGTCTCATTATTTGTCTTCCAGTTAAAGATGTTTAGCCTACAGAAAGCGTGGAAGTTACTTTTTAAACACCTAATTAACACACCAAAGAACTACTTCTAGAAGCAATGGATGCCATGCCATGTACCCTAACGTTATGTATGTACGTTAACATGTACGTTAACGTTAATCAAACTTACCCTTCGTGCCAATCCATAGCTGGTCGTTTTCAAGTTTAAACGTAAGTCGTACTTTGTTGCCCGATTTGTTGTACATTCCTACGAGAGGCAACGGTGGCAAAGGTTCCCGCTTGCTTTTTATTCCAGGCATCACGTCGTCAGGTTTGCCGTACTTGTCAAGAACTGTCTTGTGTACCTAAAGCATAAGTTAACAGAGACACCTTATGTAATGCACCCACGGCAAAAAAGTAAAGATGCCGTAAATATTTACGCCTAGAGTAAACTGGTGCAAAATGTCAGGAACACACAATCTGATAGATCAGGGTTTCCCAAACCATTTGGAACTGTGACCCACTTCAGCGGCTTTTATAACATGCCGCGACCCTGAAAACTTATTGTTGGCTAAAATTGGATAAAACGCTAATCATCTTAATATAAGCTGTGTCTGGAGGATTGCAGGCAAATAAATTTATTAGAACCTAAGCCTATTTGCAACGGTTTCAAGGCTTGTGACATTGTGGTCTTGGTTAGAAAATTACTCTCTTGAATCTAATTTTGCGCTACCCTGCGACCCATTAGACTGAGCCCTGTGACCCACTTTTGGGTCGCGATCCACAGTTTGGGAAACACTGAGATAGATGGCACTCCACTGGCAAAACAAACTATTCGCTTGCATCAAAAATATTAATTATATATATATATATTATTACATTTAATACAAAGACATGAAACCAAAATACTCTTAAAAAACATTATCTCACACGAGACATTATATCATTATGCTCCAGGGCACGATTTGTATGAGGGGAAGGGAATTTCCCCCCACTGCCCAACTGCATCCCCTACTGCTACATCTTCCACCACTACATCCCCACTGCTACACTTCCCCAACAACTATATACCCCCAAGCTCGATATTCCCCCCCCCCCCACTGCTCCAGGTCACAAATCGCACCTGTTATGCTCAGTGGTAAGTTATCGTAATCAGATGATTAGGTTTTGCATTGGCTTTGTGCTTGCCTTTTGCCTACAAAGCAGTTCTTTAGATGAAGATTCCAGCGTGGCGCTTCGCGTCTGTCTTCACTTTTGCCCCTTGCTCGTTGATGGCCATTACGTCGTTAAAAGTGCTACCAATGACCATGATTTTAGAATTATTCATCACGTTCTGTTCTCGTAGGGTCTCTCTGTCTTTCATGAGGCCTACAAGACCAAAAAAATGGCGCAGACATATGACACTAGCACACTACATGACCGACAAGCATTAGCAAGAGATAAGAATACTGATTTTATATCATTATTATTATGCTCTTGACGCCAGTATGCGTGGCTTAGCAACTCCTAATTCTATGGCCCTCTTGTTGAAACGACTTAAAACATCTCTTTGTCAATATACAGTAATTTGCTGTGGGAGCGCTTCTGAGTGATTCTTCAGAAGAGGCGCTATACAAATATTTTGTTACACTACATTATAGTTATTGTTATTAAACAATTTATATAGCGCTCTCTGCCTGGCAAAGTTCAATATAATATAATACTAAAAACTCAATATAATATAATGCTAAATACAGACAAAGTTGCTCAATATGGAGTTAAGGATGGTGTTATCCCAATATGAAATCAGAACTTGTGACTGATTTTGCTCATTTAAAAAATTTTGAATATACATAGCAAAATGTTATATCCAGCCTTTCACTATTAATGATGTGCAAAAGAGTGTCGTGTAGAATTGCTCTCCAAATAAAAATAAACTTTTGTTAGTTCGAGCGCGCATCTTAAAGTTAGATGGTGTCAATAGAGTTGGTAAACATCATCTCCTGGTGACACCAAACCCCTGTGCAAATAAATGGAACACTGTGCCAATAACAAAGGATGGTTTTCGTTTAGGATCATATGGGAAGTAAGGACAGGTTAGACCATGTAGTCAAAGTGCTAACTTCTACAGCCACTCTGACTAAAGCAATTCAAAGTAGAGCAATTTACAGAATGAAGTCAATACAGATATGTCAAAACAGTTTGAGAGTTACCTTTAAACATAACTTTCTGCATTGAAACAGGTACGTCTGAAAAAAACAGAACAAAAAGAACAACTGAAGTTTAGAATTTTAGAACATGTTGCCACTTCAGTAATTACAATTTAACAATTAATTAATTATCAGAAGTTTTGAAAATTCCATAAATCCAGAACATTCTATTACTTGTCAGGCTTTCGATGTGTTCCTTTAGGTGATCCACAGTCTCATCGAGCGGGAACCTAACGTTGTGTGTTTTTTTGTTATATACGACTTTGAATTCAATCATTTCTAAATCCAATACAGATGTGGCACCATTGTTGCTCGAGTTTAACGGTTCAGCTACAAACAGAGTACAAAGTTAAAATGAACAGATACTCACATAATAAAGCCAAACCAAATGATGAATAAATAAATATCTGAAATGTCCAAACTGCATTCACAAGCCTCAGTCAATCTTTGTACTCAAATTTTTTCTTATCTTTTTCATCATCAAGGCCATCAAGGCCATAATTTATTAAATTACAAGATCAGCAACATAACATAAATACATATTATTGATATAAGTTCAGCATCATAACAAATACATAATGATGCAAGAGACTTAACTAACTAATACTAAAGTTTACTAAACTAGAAAAGAATAAAAAATTAAAACTAGGATAACTAGGACTTAATTAATACAAGAATATTTCATCAAATTTCATCAAAATTTCATCAAAAATATCTTATTTCAAGATTAAATCAAATACGAATGCACACTGAAACTTGGACACAAAACAAACGACATTCGTGAACAACGATACTCGACACACATGTACACATGTTTTCTGTCATAGTCGTGCCACAAGCAGTGGCGTCGAGAGGAGGGTGCGGGGTGCGGACCGCACCGGGTGACACCATCTAGAGGGGTGACACCATCTAGGGGGGTGACACCAAACAAGGATGACTTTTTTTTTTGCTTGTCACCGACGACCTTTTTTTTTTGCTTGTCACGGTATTTGAGAAGGAAATGGGTGTCACCACGATTTTACCGCACTGGGTGACACCAACCCTAGCGACGCCACTGGTCACAAGTGTAAAACATAATATCCTGTTTTACCCATCATAGTAGTGCTCATCATCATACTAAATGTTGAAGTCTGGGAAACAGGAATGGGAACGTTATGGGCGCTTTCATATGCCGATGGTAATCTTAATTGATAGATGGCAAAGAGAAACTGATAGCAAAAAAAATGACTGAAATCTTATAGCTAAAAGTATAAATTAGTACGAACTAGGATGCTATTCAGTTGTGAAAATAAACACCAGTATGAAAGGTAAAAATATATATATATATATATATATATATATATATATATGTTCTGTATATATATATATATATATATATATATATATATATATATATATATACACACACACACACACACACACACAATTGTCAGTACCATTTTGTTTCCCATTAGTCACGATGGAAGGCAAACTAGGGTGGGTATCGTCAGCTTCCAGAATTCCTGAGGATGAATCACAATGGATTGCATCAACAGCACCATCCATTGAATTCACTGCATCACAGAGAGCTGATATTATACATGCACAAAGACAATCAGCACTTTCATTAATAATCAAAGCTACTCACCTTTCAGTTAACACATAACAAAATAATCATTTGAGACACTGTGCAAGTTACGAATTAGAAAATCAATGTCAGCCTAGCCAGCGGCATACTTGGATTTTGCTCACTAATTAGAGAAGATGGCTCAAATTCAAACAGTACTCTGCTGTATTAATAGACCTAAAATGCCAAATTTTCTGAAGCTTTGGCTGGTGGCTGGCTATATTATGGCCAGGAGAGCCTTCTTTTAAACACAAAACCATGTATGCCCTGGCCTATCCGCTGCAGGTTTCTATTTAGCTATAAAATTCTACATTGAATTTGTTTCTCGTATGGTCGAGGCTTTGTTGATTATATACCCCACCCTCCAAATAGTTCGTTACATAAAGGCGCTATATAATTGGTGACTAAGATTTGTAATATATTAAGGTTCTAACACTCGTGACTTTCTTGCGACGTCATTTAGAAACCAAGGTTCAACTGCGGATCAACGGCAAAATTAATTCTTAATAAAATCTCCAGTCAGACCAACGTATTCGAAAAATCAAGAGTTTTCAAGTTTTAACTTTTAGGTTTTTAAACAGAAAAAACAGAAAATTCCAAGTAAAATTTTAATGGATTAAATTTAACGTTTCTAAACGGAAGCAGCCGTAGAACCGATATTTAAAGGCCAATAGGAAAGCGACCTATCCGAAGCTGCGGTCCTATTCTAGAATATAACGCTGCACGTTTATCGACCAATCGCCAAGTCGCTTTGCTCGACGCTGCGGACATCGTTGTCATAGTTACAGCGCAGCTAATTATCATAGCCAGGTGGCGAATAACTAGATCGATCTGCAGTGCCATCAAAATGATCAACTCCATCAACGAGCTATGCCAGTAATAACGCCTTAATTAACACTGGAGGGATCCGTCCAGACAATTACCCAGTCTCAAGGTCGTGACCCAGAGTCAACTGACCTGGTTTACATAACCATACAATAGCGAGACAGAATCGTTCGTGGAGGGCGTGGCTAGTGGCTTCTGTTGTTTCTCTCATTGTCGTTCGCCGTCTTCGCGGCCATAGACTTTAAATTCACAGTACAGAGTCTATGTATCAGAAAACGACGCCAGATAAGGCCCAGATTTCCACCATTTTAGTACAGAGTTGTTACAGTGTGTTTCAATTACATGTATACGCTGTAGATATATAGACAATGGTTACCAATGACAGCATTGTACCAAAATGATAGATTTTTGGCTTTAACTATCGGTTGCCTTTGCCATAGATAGACGGCATCTAGTAATAATAAATCTATGTTCGCGGCTTCAGCGTTGCTTCATTTAAAAACTTTGGTACTCAGTACCTCGTCCGTCGAGTGCGATACTAGCTGTTCGGTTCGTCTTGTACTTTCGGTACTGCCTTCTTAGGCATTTTGGGAGACGATGTCGTCGTACTCGATCGTTGTAAAGGGAGCCCCCAACACCCTCACTTACAGAGAGTACTTCGGTAATTATTTCAAATGGCACATATTTTGATTAATAATTATGTGAATTATTTTGATTTTTACAAATTCGTCTATATTAATTATGCAGATCGGTTTTATAACGCAGACATATGTCGACCGTTGATTGAGATGAAGGTCTATATTAGAAATAGAACAATAGGCATTAGTTGTCTTGGTGTTCAACTCAATCAATCAAGCAATCAATCAAGTTTTCTTCTCACCATACTGATAAGTGCATGTCAAGAAGAAAAGAAAAGCTTAACTGCAACCAATCAAATAAGTTTATTTCTCAACATCCTGTTGAATGCAAGTCAAGGGAAGAAAAAAGCTTAACTAGACAAGGAGTAAACATTCAGATTATATTTAAACCACGAATGTCCAAAACTCGGACATTCTGATACATTCTGAACATTATGAGCTGATATACAGAACATTGAACTTTTTAAGGTCCTCTGACCCAAATGATGCTTTGAGCCCTACATCGACTGAATTGGTTAGCTTATCGCATCAGTGACATCATTGTAGAACGTTTTTCACATGATTGAAGATTATAAGTTCGAAGGAGACATATGAGAAGTTGACAGATGTCAGCCATTGACAGAACTTGATGTGTCAGTTTGGCGACCCTTGCTGCATAAACTATAAACTTATAACTATTTGACTGAATTAATATTAACAGCCATTAGTTGTGTGATAAATTACAGGTGAATTTGGAGACCTTTATATATATATATATATATATATATATATATATATATATATATATATATATATATATAATTTTGGATTATCTTTACACAATATGTGGTCACTGTCAGGAGCGGCGCTGGGGGGGGGGTGGTCTGTGGGTCCGGACCCACCCAGCCTTGGGCAGGGGGCACCTGAGCAAATCATACAAATCCGCAGAGAAATTTGATTTTTTTAATTGGGGAGGGGTAGTCTGAGCCTGGTCCTGGTTGTGTAAATTGCATTAAACCCAATCAGCCAACAAAAACCAGCGCCGCCCCTGGTCACTGTTATGTTTGTTATGTTTGTAGTTGGCCCGACTGGTTTTGTCTCACCTATCCATGACATTCCGCTTTATGCACACGAAGATCCTGCTGCCCCGATATTGAACATGATCATGGAAATTCCCCGCTGGACAAATGCCAAGATGGAGGCAAGGATGTCAGACCATTTTTCTTTTGTTCTTGTTTCTTAAAAATGTTTTTCAAGTGGAAGTTAATCTACTTATAACCAAAATTATGTCAACGACTTTGGTAGCTTTTTACTCACTGATTTAATTTCAAGGTCAGAGGATCTCATAGGTTGTGAATTTATAAATCTGTATCCAGGGCTGTCATTTCTTTGTCTTCCATGGGGAGGCAAGACTTTGACTGCAAGACAAGCAGTATTTTAAAAAACCTATGCAGCATGCAAATTGGTTTTGTCCATAATACATGCTACATACAATACTACTTAGATATTTAGGGTGCGTAATGAAAGTCAAATTAGTCAATTTAAATTTAAAAACACAAAATTAGTGAAAATTTTTTGACCCCTGCTCTCCAAATGACATCCCTGTCTGTATCTGATAACATGGACTGAACTTAACTGATCGAAGTGTATTTCTTTCTTTCTTCAGTCAACGTATATCTGTTGGCTAGTTCACTAAGATCCGCTTTTCATGCATATTGCACTGGGAGTTAAGTTGCCAAAACTGTAGCCAATTTATGATGCCCTATTTTGTTTTGACATTTTGAGCATTATTGCATGCAGCAGTCTCTGAGAATTGACTGAAAAGTGGATCTTATGTGAACTAGCCTGGTGCGCATTGTAATATATTTAAGACTTAGGGAGAATCTTGTTAAACACACGTGTGTTAGTTTTAAACATTAAGTGAAGTGTTTCGATGTAATCGATGGAATAGGTTTTTGAAAGCTTGTTAGTCATTTAACCCGTTATTCTATTAATTCATTTAGCAACCAGTGTAACTTTGTAGCCTTTTGACTTTGGCACTTCTGCGAGTCAATGTACTGTATCATGTGTAGGCTGCAATTGATTTTATAACTATAATATGATATTTGGTTCTTTCCCGTTATCCGGACCCCGTAGAGGGATGGTGTAGTTGGCTAGAGAGGCGTTACGGTTATGGTTAGGGTTAGGTCAGGGTTAGGTTAGGGTCAGGGTTATGTTAAGGTCAGGTTCCCGACCAAACAGCCATTACACTTCACTGGGGTCCGGATAACGGGAGAAAAGTACCTGATATTTTAAGTCAGGTTTTCTTATTCTGCTTGAAAATTGATTTCCAAGATTTTAAATTTTTGTAACCATCTGCAAACTTATCTGAGTGCTGGTTGGCCATTGTTTTTAGATCTGCAAAGAAGAAAAGCTGAATCCTATTAGGATTGACGTTACGAAAGACAAACCTCGTTTCATTAACAACTGTTTTCCATATCATGGTTACATCTGGAACTATGGAGCTTTACCTCAGGTTAACTTGCTGTTATTCATGTATTGACTCAAATCTCTTGTCTCTAGTTTTAATTTTCCTGAACATGATAGATTTCAATGAAATGCTAAAAGTAATTGGTATTAGCCATAGACAGATATATTGCTTTGATATCTATAGTAGCTTGATGTTATGAAAGTACTATGGTATCAAGAGAAAAGTGATGTTAAGAACTAAAGATACTGATGAAATCTTTGTGAAATTGCCTATTTCTTGTCTGCTGATTTTATCATCATCTTGTGTCAAAAAACATTAAAGTGAGCAATTAACTTCAGTTTGTTTCTTACTAATGATGTTTTGTATCTTGTACGAAATGTCTGATAAATTTCCGAGAGACAGAGAACATTTCAAAGTTAATTTTAGCAGTGGTAGTTACAAATGTAATCAAATGTAACTATATTAGGAGATAAATTTTGTATTTTAATCGAATGAGGAGAATGAGAAACAGATAGAGCCTGATGAAAGAGATTGTTAAGAAGAAAACACAGTATGCTGGACATCTAAGAGAGGATCGTGCTCAAAACAAGCGCTAGATGTCTTGGAAGGGAAATACAACGGAAAACGAACAAAAGAACAACAGTGAAGAACATGGTTGGGCGTAAAAATCTGGGCTGGCATTGAAAATTATGGGGAAATAAAAAGATCGGTTGAAGACCGATATAAATGGCGACAAATCGTGAAGTCCTGCCAACCTTCGGATTGAAGATGCTACACCATGATGACTTTAAGCGACAAGCAACAATAAGGAATAAAAGTGATGTCAGATAAGTGAACATGTCTACTGATTTGATGTAAGGATTGAATGCATAGTTGAGATGTATTTGCCAATTTTTGTTGTTAGCATGCTTTTTAACGATTGTTGTAGACTTGGGCAGATCCAAATCACGTTGATGAACACACACAGATGAAAGGAGATCATGACCCTCTTGACATCTGTGAAATTGGATTCAGGGTAAAAGAGCTACCTCAAAACTTTTAAACAGGACTTCAAATACAGTAGAACTTCCTTATAACAGACTTGGTTATAGCATATACTCAGTTATAACCTACTGCAATGTATGATCCTGTGCGACTACCGTAACTACCATATTGGATGGCATTGGATATACTGTACCTCAGATATTATGTACTAAATTTTACAGACCCGTTAAGTATGTTATAAGGAAGTTCTACTGTACATATGTATAAGAAGAGATGGTCCAATAAGCATGATCCAGTATGTAAGTTGTACTGCTCACTGCTCAGTTGTGGATATCTTGAAGTGCACAATGGATCTACTGGAGATGAATTTGAAAAGATACTCACAAATGGATTTCTTGTTGATTGGGCTCCTTTATGTTTAATGTCTGTGCCTATGGTATCACATGTTTAGGACTTGCACCTGAAAGGGAAAGAGATAGTATACCAAAAAGTAGATTTGCTAGGCAAATCTTTGAGCAATTTTCAATGAAATAGTTTGTTCAGTTTGTACCTTCATCATCAGCTCAAAGTCCCTCGGGAACCGTTGAGACCAGCAGCTTGTCAAACGATCCTTTTCCAGTTTTCCCCGGTCTTGTGCCGCATGAATCACCTCCCCAAGATTTAATCCCGTCCACTCTCTGATGTCGTCAAACCATCGTCTTCTGGGCCTTCCCTGAGGGCATGTTCCCTCCATTGTTGCCTCCAATCCAATTGTAACTTGGTACCGACTTTCTGTTGGTTTGTGAGTTTGTTCAAATGTTATATTGAACGATGCATGTGTTTTTATCAGGTTCAGAAATGCGGTACTGTTATTCAAGTCAAAGTTCTTGGAATTGTGGGTCTCATTGATGAAGGTAGGAACAAACAGTCAGTTATTTGTCAATTGGTTATGTGCATTTATGGTAGATTAATCAAAGTTTTAACTGTAATTTTAGTTTTAAAAAAGTTAGTTTACTGTAATAGGCTATTTATATAGCACTTTTGTAGAGTTGTAGAGCTTTGAATATTTTACTACATTAAAAAATTGATAGCAATTGATATCCCTGTAAATATTCTACTAATGCTATAAATTAGGGAATAAATTTATGATCCCAAGAAGCTTTTTAGCGATTGGTTATTTTTTGAATCTTTAGTTTCATTTAAATATTTTGCAATTCTTTGACCTGGCTCTAATTCAATTTGGATTTGGTGTGCCATCGGCTGATGCCCTGGGCATTATGATAGTAGTACCATAGAAGTTGATTGATTGTTTGACTGACTGACTGACTGTCTGACTGATTGATTGATTGATTAATTGATTGATCAATTGCTTTAACAGGGCTGACTGATTGGAAAGTGATTGGAATTGATGTGAATGATCCGCTTGCCAATGATCTCAATGGTTGGTCTGCAAACACCCATTTTTAAATTTTAACATTTCAGTTATTTTACGCAGAATTCACATTAGATTGATGTCTTCAGAAACGTTTCTAAATATTAAAGTTGTATAGTGAATGAAAAGGCTGTTTGGTTTTCTGATATGTTACTACTGTATTTGTTTCTTAAAGTATTTTTTTAGTTTTAGACCATTTTTACCAGCCCTTTTTGCTGATCCTGTTCTCCTGAATATGTGCTGTATCAGTGTTTTGGTTGTAATCCTTTACAATTTACACGTTTTACATTTAAGTGAATCATTGTATAATGGGTTTCATTTTTAATGCTTAGACATCGAAGATGTTGAAAAGTTTATGCCTGGCTTACTAAAGGTAAGAATTTTAACACTTTATATTTCTTTATGTTCCTAAAGACATTTTTCGGGGTTATCCTTCCCATTGAATGACGACCTTACTCTTTAACCGTGGTGCAGCAGATATTATATTATAGAAATTTATAATTTGATTTTTGGGTCTTTTCATATTCCTTTTCTTCAATTTAGATTATTAAACACTCAAGAATAACCAGCTACTGCAGTACTACTTACTTTCGAAAATGCCTTATAAATTCATGGGATTTTTACTTACTTACTTATTATTACTTACTTACTTAATTCATCCATCTGAAGATGGATACAGAGGATTGAAGACCCAAGCTGGTGACAGAGAAGGATGGCGCCAATTGGAACCAGGACCTGCTTTCGGGCAGAGAACTTAAGAAGATGACTTGATTCATATATACTTGCATGCTTGTACAATGTTGTACATGTTTATACTTTCTTGTTATATTCTCTGTTGTATTCTTTTCATTTTGTTTCTGCAATCGTTGTAAGCCAACAGTGTTCTGGGTGATCAGTTATTTAAAATTTCAGGCTACAAATGAATGGTTTAAGATATACAAAGTTCCAACAGGAAAACCGCCTAATGTGTTTGCATTTCATGGCAAAGCAAAGCACAAGGTAATGAAAAAATTCTTTCACTTAAAAGTATAATTAGATTCAATGTTGCTATGAAGGATCATTAAATAGGCCTGTGTTGTTTTGATAAAGAGTTTTTTAAAGCTTTTCATATTATCTGATAGTATGAAATGTTAGAAGAAATCTTTGTTTAAACAAACAAAGTTTTCAAGATTATAGTGGTAACTTGTCTTAAAGACTGAACACTTTAAACAAAATTAAACTTAGCTAGTCTTAAAAGCCATGACTTTGCTGTGCAGCAGCCACTGGGAAGGCACGATCTTGTTCTTATAAATAAGTCAGAAACACTACGAAACTCGGATGCAAGATAATTCGGACCCATCCCGTGAAGGCAGCGATATACAAGAGTTGATAACTGAACATGATGCGCTCAGGCACTGACAGCCAATGAAGATCAACAAGAAGCGGGGTGACATGATCACATCGGGCCGAACGATAGATAAGACGAGCGGCACAGTTCAAAACAGACTGCAACCGGTCGAAAGAATAGGCAGGTGACCCCGCAAGAACTGCATTGCCATAGTCGAGCCTAGTAAGTACCAGAGCAACAACCAACGTCTTAAGGACGGCTTGAGAAACAGACCGACGCAGACTCCTAATCAAACGAAGTGAAGAGAAACAGCTGGCGACAGTCTTGGATACATGCAGCTTAAGGGTCGCTGCACTATCAAGGTAGATTCCCAAGTTACGCACTGAGGCAGCCGTGTGTGATTGTGCTGACTTTGTTGCTTTATGTTGCTGTGTGCTGTTGTATAAATAAGTAAGTAAGTAAGTAAACACGAAATTTCTGTAGCGCTGCCCGAAAGCTTGGTAGCTCGGTCTAGGTAAATCCATAGTTCGTAATCCGTAGTCCGTGGTGGTCGAGGTTGTAGATCTAGGCATAGATCTATGTATAGTGTCCTTGTTTACCGGGGTAATATGTTCTTTTTTAGGTTCTTTCTGTACAATACTTATTTGCAGTTTTAAAGTCTTGTGCTTTATTTCTGAAGCATTAGTAGAATGGCTGCCATTATCTTATTGTTGTTGCATTGGAATTTAATTGTTTATCAAAATTCCCTGCTGTATTTTGTGAATGATATCAAACTGATGTTGTGTTCTGTTAGAAATTTGCTCTGAAAATCATTCAACAGGGCAACGAACTGTGGCAGAAAGCACTGCATAAAAAATCTGACGATGCGCAGCTCTCTATGTAGGGTCTACATTCAACCTAGCTATCTTATTAATTATTTATTAATTATTCTATTAATGGATATTTGGATAAAGTTGGCTTGCAATTGGAATACCAATTTTCCACATAATGGGGCCTCATTCGATCGTGTTACGGATAACACTGGTCTACATCAATTTTGCTGACTTGAAGACAACATGTGATCTTTATGTATTTTGGTGTGCTGAATCCAAAAATCACACCCATTTCCTCCCATCACGTCCAGTTTTCCCGCAAAACGCTGTTTACTGATTTACTGTTTACAGTAATAACATGGCATTATGCATTATAATTCTTTAGCTATATTGAATATGCAAAAAGATAAGGATGTGCAAAAAGCTATGCTTAATATGCAGTGGACATAACTATTTAACAATACAACAGTTTAATAGGCAGTTTTAAACTGCAGACGTCAGCATTTTATGGATATAGGCCTATATAAGCAGCGTGAAACCGACGGCAGCATTCAGTCGTTCATGAGGCTTACAAGTTGCAGCAAATGTAACTATTTTAACTAGTTTTCTGTAGAATATGTAAACCAGCACTTGAACACTTCGTGGGTAGTGCAGGAATGATCCTGACAAATTTTGCTACATTTGTGGTTGTTTTACAGCACCTAAACAAAGGAGAGAGGTGTTTGAATTTGTGCATAAAGCTTATCATGCATATTTCGCAGTTAAATTGGGTGACCAGGAAAACCTTGGGCACCGCATAAAGTGTGCAGGACATTTGTTGAAAGCCTCAGACAGTTCATAATGTGACTAAAGGTCAGAGTTTTCTCTGTCTTAGCTTTCTCTGGTCTTAGCTTTGGAGTTCAATGGTGTGGCGAGAGCCTCGAAACCATGCATGTTGATAACTGCTACTTCTGCCTGGTAAATATTTCAGGCATGTCCACAAAGACAAAATCTTCCAACCAGTACCCAAATCACCCCTCTGCTCTGAGACCAGTTGCTCACTGTGACGAAGTTCCTGTACCTATTTGCACTACTTGGGTGTTTCTGACAACGATGAATTTAGTCAGTCAACAGACACGAATGGTGAAGATTTCATGGCCTCAGAAGTTGACGCTGGAATGCACCAAACATTCAACCAAGCTGAGTTGTAAGACCTTATATGAGATCTAGATCTGCCGAAGTCGTCAGCATAGTTACTGGATTCAAGACTGAAGAAAAAGAACCTGTTCAGTGTTGGCTCCAGGAACCACGCTTATGTATCATGGCAGAGAGAATGATCTTTTGAAAATTTCCATATGGAGGAGGAGTTTGTATACTGCATCAACATCAAAGGACTTATTGAATCAATGGGATGTTATAGTTGTAGACAAGATGCTTTACGACCTGATTACTGACTTACTTCTTAAGAGTCGAGAATTATGACCTTTCAGTTCAAAATTCGAAGATTGCTTTTCGAAGACTGGGAGCAACATGAGTGTCAAGTTGCATTTCCTTCATAGCTACCTGAACTTCAAATCTTGGAGCTATGAGTGAAGAACAAGGAGAATGCTTCCATCAAGACATCACGACCATGGAACATAGATATCAAGGCAGATAGAACTCAAACATTGTGGCAGACTACTGCTGGTGTTTACAGCGTGACAACTGTGACCATAACTATACCGGAGCATCCAAAAGAGAAGATTCCTTTCTCAAAACTTAAATTTAAGCAACTAGCTATTGCTCTTATTGCTCTCTTGGTTAGAAGACAGACTCATTTTTTGGCTGAATAAAAAAATATTACGTGTTATCGGTTCTTCAGAATTTCCTATTTTCCCTTATGTTTGACTTTAACACCTTTAATTAAGCATTCCTCATTTGCGAAAAAATTTGACGTATTGCATAATTTTTGACTTCATATCTGGAATCAGCACCTCTCAATTGGGTCAAATCAGCAAAAATACTTAAGTCAGCAGAAAATTTTTTTTTAAATGTAGACCAGTGTAATTAATCGGATAATATTCACCAACCCTTTGCATCGACAGCTATGGGCAAACACACGTGGAATTTTGCCTTAATCGGACTGAACTTTAGTACTGGTAGTTTGGCCTCTTACACTGTTTTATTCACCTTCAATGGAGTGCCATTTGCATCCTACAATATATTTGCACAGGTCTGATGGACTGATCAATGAGCAACCATTACTGTCTAACCACCTGCCCGTGTGTGTGTAGATCAAGTTTGAAATTTAAATCTTCATGTTTTCTTGATTGATAATTGGTTTAATTTGAACGTCATACTGTATTTGGACAGGGCTAATACCACTGTGACTGGATCTCCTGCTTATATGAGCCAAGAAGACGCAAAAGCAATTGTAGACAAGGTGAGAAAATCATATCGCGAACATTCACAATATTCTTACGTGCAAAGAAGGCCCACTTGGACAAACTGTTTCCTCTACTAGCACATTACTTTCTACATCACTTCTACAGCTAATATACACTTACATACACTGTATGCACTCATAATTATTTTTCTGCCATTCAACCATAATCTTCAAATTGGGATAACCACCTTATGGGATTCATTTCCCTTAGGTTATCCATCACTCATTTTATTATAATCAACCTCAGATAATAACCTATTATTATTTTATTATTATAATTATTTTTTTTATTATATGAAAGTTCCGTAGAAGGCAACTGTGTTTAATCTCTGTAGTGTTATTATTATTATTATTAGTAGTAGTAGTAGTAGTAGTAGTAGTAGTAGTAGTAGTAGTAGTAGTATTGTTGTTGTTGTTATTATTCCTGTGTTCATGATGTATTTTTAACGATATCGCATTGCTAATAAACTAAACTTGCTACTTTGCCTCTGAACCACTCTATTACAACTACAGTAGAACTTCGTTATGGAGTACTAAGTGAGTCTGCAAAATTTAGTTTGTTGTATCCGAGATACATTATATCCAATACCATTCAATACAGTAGTACATCACTTGGGACCATGCATTTCTGCAGAGGCCACAGATGCATTTGGAATTGTAAAATTTAGCAGCATTCTTGTGATCTCCTGCTAATGATCGCTAAAGTTAGCAATTGGCAAAATGAATTCAGTGATGAATGAAATTTGCAGAATTTTTAGATCTAAGGCAAAGATCTCCTAGAAAATGGTTTCTTTTACATGTATATAAACAGTTAGTACCTTAAATTGATGAATGCTGTCTTTTTTAAGATATTACTATATTTTATGCATATTTGCAAATGTGACTGTTGTCTGAATATAGACTACTTGCAAGCATAAAGCATTTGTTTGGTTAAAACAATGTTATCTTTCATTTTACAATATGTATCTTGAATTTGTATTTTTTTCCTTTTCATTAGGCAAGTGCACCTGGTAAAGCTGCAGAAATACCAAAGGAAGGTTTGACATGTCTATTTTTGGATTTTCTTCTATTTGGGCATGAGTTTGGCCAACTATTTCCACAAGTTTGTGGCATTTTTATTTGACACCACAATTGATCCAAACCAGAGTGTTTGGTTTAGGTTCTAAGACAATACTACACATTAAGAACTTTGATATGTTAGGGTTAGTGTATTGGAATTTGTGCCTCTATATATATACAGTATAGATTATAGATCTCCTTATAGATTAAAATTAATTTTTTATATATATATATATTTATTATTATTATATATTAATATCATCTTCAGTGTGCCCCTAATCGTTTAGACCATCGAGGCCATCTACCCGAGATAAGTGTCTCATCATTTTGCTCATGGTCAATTTCTTTCTTGTGTCATATGTATTGCACATTGTGTGTGTCATATGCATCGCACCAACCATCTTCACTTTCATCTTCCCTGTTTTCATGTTCCTTCAGTTCCTCCAGGCATCACCATTTTTATTCATCTGTCATCTTATATCCTACATTTATGTCCAAGATGCAATATTTTAATATATATATAAATTGTAGATCTTCTCCTGTGGCTAAATTGTTAACAGAGCGTATGATACAGTCAAATATGAATTATGCAAGGCTGGATAAATTCAAAATGGTGATTTGTAACCAGTTATTTGTTTCTTTTTCAGTGGACAAGTGGCATTTCGTTCAAGTTTGAGGGACTCGGGCAAATTTCATCTGATCGAGTGTTGCCGCGTGTTGTTGTTAACTGTTGCTGCTTGTTCGTTGGTTGTTTGTGCCTATGAGGGATATTTGAAACGGTTGACCGAGGTTCCTGGTAGAAGTTCAGTTGTCGGTTGGACATATTAATAATAATAATAATAATAATAATAATAATAATAATAATAATAATAATAATAATAACTACTCAGGGAATATGCTATGCTCCTTAACTCATATTGTTAAGTTTAGGTTTATTTTTTTAGTGTTTCTTTGACTTAAAAAAAGAAAAATTCGCTGACATGAGCAATCTGGTTGAAAACTTTACAGCTGACAGATTTGGCATTCTAAATTAGTAAGCATGAGTTATATGCTTGGCTGTCAGATGATAAACTGGTGTTGTGTGTCGATGCTGTTGTTGGAATTGAATGTCCTGAGTTATTTTAACTCTGTTGTTTTACAAGTGCTTCTTTTTCGAAGTGCTTTACCAGGTAAATGTTTCTGATTTGCTTCTAATTGCGAAAGAAACTGGTCAGCTAACAAGACAACAATTTCTAGATTACTAATGGTTTTAGTGTTACTGTTACATAATAAGCTCTTACTTATATTGTCATGGGAGTTCAAACTTTGTGACTGAAAGTTGAGACAGAGACAGAGATGATTTGGAATTGAAACTCAGTGTCAGAGATGTGTTGAACTGCTATGGAAATGTATGCCTGTAAGTGGTTTAGATTAAACAGTGTTTTACTTCGTTTATATTATGTAAGCATTGACTATTCTAAGCATTTGATGTAATTAACCGTATCAATGTGGTTCTGTTTATTTTTTACAGTGTTGTCTAGCATCCAAATGTAAAGTTCCATTTTATCTGTTGTTTTCAAAATAAATATTGTTTACTTTGTCTTCGTGTAACTTTATGTCTTGATTACTTTACTAATTACTTTACTACATTTGCAGTAGAGATGATAAACTACTAATGGAGGATTATTAACTACATGTCCTATAGCTTAATTTGTGTAGTCTTGTGCCTTGTATGAACGTTTTAGGCTTATCTGCCTGGATATACTGTATATAGTGACCTTTTCATGCTTGTTAGCCTTTTATAACCCAAAACACAGCAATTTCGCAAATATGCGAGGTGAAATGGGACATTTTGGCACATAACGAGAACATTTCCAGCAATTTTAGGACCTCTTGAGTATCGCATATTTCCAGAAAAATCGCCGCATTAAGCGCACAGCCCTAACTGACGTTGATCAAGGTGTCCAAATCAGCGGAGTAGTAAGGATTCCAGAATGGGTGTGGGGGGTCTTTCACATTTTCCGGCCCGCCTAAAAGGTCATCTCAAACTGAGCGCAAGCGAGGCTCCCTTGTCGCATCGCCCGAAGTTGGCGTAGCCTATATGATTCAGTGGCGGCTCTAGGATTTAGCAAGTGGGGGCCGTTTGGGTAGAAAGTATAGGGCCAACTATTTGTTGCTGTATGTATGTTGTGGTTATATAGGGTCCCAGCAGGGCACTGGGGCAAGTATTGAATACAGGGGCACAGGTCCCCCTGCTCCTCCATGTGGAGCCGCCACTGGTAGGCCTACGATTTATGGTGGTGCCCCTAATTCTCGGAAACTGGCTACGCCGCTAATGAAGAGACAGGCAAACGAGATCATCATCGTCGTCCTACTCCTCCTCATCATCATCACGTCGTCGTCATCATATTTTTCGCTAAGCGAAAAAGAGGGTGCCATCGACCCTCGACAGATTCCCAGCTGCTTCACCACCGCTGCCCAGTGTTTATTCTAGGCCCTTTTGGAGGATTCCCCCCAAAGTTTGAAAATCCGAAAATCCCCCAAAATTTCTATATGTTGCATTGGAGGATGGAAATCACCCCCCCCCCCAAAAAAAAAGTGTGACGAGAGGGGGTTTTTATTTTGGAGAGGGAAAAGAGAAGGATATGACCATATAGAAGAGTATTTGAAATTTGAAAGAAAAGAAAGGACGTGATGACTTTTTTGCTCGTCAAGGTTTTGGGCAGACAAAGCTTCTCCCTCACACATTTCAAACTCCCCCCAATGTCAAGGTGGCTAGAATAAACACTGACCGCTGCCTATCAGTAGGCCAGGGCCTAATTCCTCCCAACCGATCGAGGATCTCTCTCTCTCTCTCTCTCTCTCTCTCTCTCTCTCCTACGATAGATCAAATCGATTCTGTTTTGTTTTTGAACGTCTTCCCCGGAGACAGACAGAGTCCACGGGCTCCCGTTTGAACGGCCCGTCAATTCGGGACCGGACGCATGATAATGTCCGCCGGCCGCAGTTCCGCTCCTGCGTCGGGCGTCGTGGCCCAGCGCGCCTCTTGCGGCCGGTCGCCTGCACTCCGGATCGGCGCAGCCAACGGCCTCCTCTGCGCGATCGATCGATCGAAGCGACCAGACGTCCATCCGTCGCCCGCCGAACGGGCGAGGATCTGGACTGACGACGAAGTCTCTCGGTCTCGGTCTCAGCGGCCTTCCGTTCAGTGGGATTGCTTCAAGGCTTGCATGACGACGCCTTTTCAACTTAGTACCGTTACGAGAACAGATTTTCAGCGTATATTTTTTTGTAAATCTGGTCGGGAAAAGCAGCCTGGCAATCACCATCGCCGACTAATCACCATCGCCGACTGCTGTGGATAGCAATCGCCGTCTGTCGTGTTTAGGGTGATTTTGATGTGACGAAAATCATAAAGAAATTTGCGCTTTTGCGTTATAGCGTTGTTTCTAAAATTTCTAATTCGGCTTTTTGCCTCGTTGACTTGTGGGTCGAATATGAATTCAGAGTTCTCCGCGGTCAAGGACGTCGGCGGTCCGCAGCCGCCAATTCATTTGGCGCCGTCAGAGATCCTTTGCTTCGAGTGCACCGAACGCCACAGGACCGAAGACTACGTCTTCGACGCCGACGGTCAGCAGGAGGCGCGTCTGGCCGCGGTCGAAGTGGGCGGTCGGTGGTTCGCCTTGGACGGAGCACGGCTGGAGTATTACCAGCGACTGGAGAGAGACGGAAACTGCCGAAAACTGACCGTCGAACCGGTTCCGGCAACGCAGTTATCGGAAGAGACGAGATCGAAGATCGCAGGAACGTTCGCTTCCGACAGGAATAACGCAATGTCTCTGAGTTAGTAAGAGGATAAAGTCTCTTCAGATTACCCTCGCAACCCGCTTTCAAAGTCCCGTCCTATAGTATTGAAGAAGAAGAAGAAGAAGAGTATTGCCCAGGGTTATTTCTAGGATTATCAATTGGGGGGGCGGTAAATTCTGGGGGTTTCCTGCCCAAAAAGTCTGACAAGCAAAAACATTTCATCCCATAGCTGAGATTGGGGAGGGGTGTTGGGGTGTCGGTCTCAGATTGGAGGGTGTTGGGGGATGTTAGGGGAGTGTAAAATATCCCTGGTATTGCCCCTTCTTTGTACGTGGGTCTACGAAAGGGGTATTCAATTAGGCTTTATGATGGGCCAAATTTGTATGACTGATGCCTGGGGTTCATATGCATATATTTTTAGTTTCTAAAATACAGATTACAAATAACTGAAAAGAAAACAGGTAAGTTGAAAACAATACATTAAAAGATAATTCGCCACTGGTAGTAAGTCTTGTCTTCCTGCCGAAAAACTCGTTAGGGGTCGTCCATAAATTACATAACGCAATTTTGGCACTTTTTACCCATCCCCTTTACGTAACGCGACGTAATAAAACGTCAGACCCCCTAAAATATGACGTAACAACGGGCCGATCTCCCCATTTTCGTCTTCCGAAAAGTCTTGACAAGCAAAAAAGGTCTTCCTTGTATTTTTTCCTCTCGAAAAACCCTGGCAAAGCACAAAAAGTCAAAGGTCATCACCTAATTTTTTTACTGCGTTACGTCACATTTACGAACCCCCTCCCGTCGTCACACTTCGTTACAAATGGCCGGACTCCACCCCCAACCGCGTTACGTAATTTATGGACGACCCCTTAGACAACATGAATCTGTCACACCACAGTGAACGAACCGCACTGGAATAATAATAATAATAATAATAATAATAATAATAATAATAATAATAATAATAATAATAATAATAATGATAATAGACTGTTTCTTGCTGTCGTCTGGCAGATGATCCTTTGATTCGCGGATACGAGAATTTAGACGAAGACAGGAACAGTTCGAACGCAATGCTCGACTCCGTGACCGCAGCCATCGACACAGACGACGACCCGGACAGCAGCAACAGCTCATCATCCGACGACGGAGACGACTCCAGTAGCGAATGTGGTAGCCACTACTTAGGTTCCTGTTAACACTAATTCCACCTGAAATTCCCTCAACTCTTACTCACTCACTCACTCACTCACACTCACTCGCTCACTCGCTCGCTCACTCACTCACTTTCTCTCCCAGCAGCATTTTATTGCAACTCGATCCCACATCTATAATCTTATAATATTAAAATCCTTATTCTGTATGTCTGTTATCTTCAAGCGTTCTGATTGGTTGACTATTGGTAGAGCATTTTTCGCAATGCGTTGGTGGGCGATGTTCGAAGATGACGTTGCTATTGGTAACAATTGTTCGTAGTTTACACGGTTTAGTCGAGTCATTGCAGCGTCAGAGGGTGGGCGTGCGACGACGTTGCAATAATTTTAACGTACACAAAAAATAAAAGTAAAGTAAAAGTAAATAAAATGGAATTGAAAGCAGCACAACAGTAGCTGCTTATTCTTAGTGTACAGCGTCACAAATGGTAGTTGCGTGATAATAATTATTATAATTGGCACGAACGTTGCGCAATAATTGAGTATAAATAGTAATGGCGAGTCGTGGTGAAATTCATAATAGCTTGGCTAGATGTCGTATGTACATCATTGAAACGTTGTTCCGCATGAATTCAATGATTGGGTTTTAATTATAATAATAATAATAGCATCTTCTAATAATAGTAGTAATAATAATAATAATAATAATAATAATAATAATAATAATAATAATAATAATAATAATAATAATAATAATAATAATAATAATAGCATCTTTCTAGTAATAATAATAATAATAATAATAATAATAATAATAATAATAATAAACAACAATAATAACGTGATTCCAAGTGGTTTAAGAGGCACTATCTTGTGTGAAAACCACTATGATTAGGTCTACTCTCAAGATTTAATAACCCATGGAAAGCGCTATATAAATTCACTGGATTTTTATTTGATGCGCAGAATGCGTCTGCTAATTTCGCGGTATTCATTTTTTACGTACAGTAGAACTTCGGTATAGCGATATCGGTTACAGCGATAACTTGCTTATATCGACAAATCAGCAATATAGGCTACTCAAGAAAGACACCTTCATTTATTTATGTAAGCTCAGACGTTCAAGACGGCATTCGATTATAACGACATATAGGCCTATAGGCCAAGGGCCTATTTCCCTACACAAGTATCGCACTAAATATCGCCGATTAAGTAAGTAAAATCTCGTAAATTTATGTAAATTTATATAGCGCTTTACAGGCCAGTACGAAGTGGGGGTGCAGAGGGTGCAACTGCACTCCCTGGAAAATGTAGGGGTGCAGTGCACCCCTGGAAAGAAGATGGTCTGCACCCTGTCTGCAGCCCCTGTAGCCTTAAAATGTGTGCAGATGACCTTTTTTGCTTGCCAATGTATTCTTAGGGTGAAATTGGGCGTCGACGACCGTTTTTTTCCTTGTCAAGGATTTCAAAGAGAAAACTTTGACCTGGAAAAAATCTGCACCCCCTGACGAAAATTCGTTCCGACGCCACTGGCGCTTTGAGATTAGTACAGTAATAGCGGCTTACAGAGGCGTAGCAGCCACATGGACAACCTGGCCAAATGCCAAGGGCCCCCGACCTGCAAAGGGCCCCCGACCCGAGCCAACAATTTTTTCTCGCAAAGTTGTAAAGCTGTCAGATCGAAAGACCGACAAGCAAAACAAAGGTCGTCAACATTTTCGCAAAACTTGTCAGACAGATCGTCTCTGGAAAGGGCCCCCTGCCCGGTTTTTTTTCGCCAAGGGCCCCCGAGCATATTGCTATACGCCACTGGCGGCTTAGGCTATTCTTGTGCGACTCTTGTAGATTGGAGCGAAGACGAGGGCGACAGCAGCGAAGACGAATCGGAAGACGAGGAGGACGACGACGACGACGACGACTCTTCTTCCTCGCACGGACGCAAGCAGCACCCGTCGGCCGATGGGAGTCATGGGACGTCGGACGCCTCCGGCGACGACAACCAACAGCTGCTGCTGCTCGGCGCCGACGCCGCCGACGCCGCCGACGACGACGACGACGAATCGTAATTAGGCTTCTGTTCTCCGCGTTTCGTGACTCCATGCACGGCCACCCGGTTTAAATAATATATTACCGCTCAATAAATGTGCGCTATAAAAAGAATTCCATCTGACAATTCCATCTCGACGTCTTGCTCTATAATAATAACAACTGGGGTTAGTTTAAAAATCCAAAGATGGCGTCAGAAAGCGATTAACTCTTGGAGGATTAAGTTCCATGGGCGTCCGCAGGAATTTTCCCAGGGGTGGGGGTGCAAAACAGGGTCTTGTGGTGACGAAAGAAATGAAAAAATTTTCCAGGGGGGTGCAAAAGAAGATTTTGTGACGAAAGAAACAAGTGCTTTTACGTTTTTCATAACTTCAAAATTGTTTTCAGGTGGGTGCAATTGCACCCCCTTGCACTCCCCTCCGGACGCCCATGGGATTAACTACTGTTCTGCTGTCGAGTGTCAGCATAGACTTTAATAAACACTAGATATAGTGTATGGTGTCTGAGGTGAAGCCAACTTTCCACCAATTTTACAATTTACACGCTGTGTGTGCGTGTGTGTTTGTTTGTGTGTGTTTGTTTGTTTGTTTGTTTGTGTGTGTGTGTGTGTTTGTGAATGCTCTTGAGACAGCTCGACTATGGTTACCATAACAACACTAAAATGATGGGAAACTTGCTCCATTTTCCATCTGTCTAGTGATATAATTAAAATCTGTTCGTATTAGCGCATATTGCTATTCGCACGAGACTTACGTAGACTATACTGTAGAGGCAAATAGCCTATAGGAGCCTATAGAAGTAGTCAATTTTCTCTAAACTCTTATTGGGGAGATAAACGGGCATTTTTCTAAAAAAAGACGTAGAAGGAAACATTTCTTTATGATCGAATGATGCTCACTTAATTAATATCTAGGACGAAGACAATATAATCAGTGGCGTAGCCAAAAGGGGTTTGGGGTTAACCACCCCCTTGGCTGCCGACGAAAAAAATTTGCACATGCTTTTCCATACATTTTCATTTTCGGACGCGATTTGGGGGGTCAACCGACTCAACCCCCTCTTGGCTGGCTGCCGATCGAAACATTTTCTAGGTGCTATGGAAAATAGAAAGAATGTAAAGGTGTCAGGAAGGTGACGACCTTTTTTTGCTTGTCAGTTCATAAAAAATATAGTTTGCTTGTTTCTCAAAAAAGTTTTTGAGGTCACGATCGAAACCAAAAAACCAACACTTCCGGAAATCCTGGCTACGCCACTGAATATAATCATTGTCTCTTTCTGTTTTTCATCAATTTATACAAGCGTGTGTGTCCTGCGTTCATTTGCGCCAGGTCTTCGTTACTCATAGCTAATCATTGTCTCTTTCTTAAAATTTTTCAGTGGTATTTACATAAGGCAGTGGGACTGTCTCTGTACCTGACCCCCGTTCATTTTCTTTTGTCGAGGTCTGTCGTTACTGCCAATCGCCACAGGTGTAGTAAACTTCTATTAGGCCGCTAGACTTGAGCCCCACTTTCTAAGAGGATTGGCATGGAAGCGGGGAAATTTTTGCACTCCCTAACACCCCCCCCCCAACAGCCCCACTCCCAATTTGAGGTTGACACCCCCTAAATTTGGTAACGTGACAATGGTATGCATACAAAATTCATACTAATTAGCTCCGCACCCCCCCATTTGAGGTCGAAACCCCCATTCACAATCCTAGAAATATCCCTGCTTGGAAGGGTGAAGATATAGAGGCTGCTCCCCACACTTTTTCACTAAAGTTGACGTTTATGTTGCCAGTCTAGAGAGACTGCCTGATCGTCTGCAATCTGGTGGTCTTCAGTGGCGGTTCCAGGATTTCTTGGGGGAGGGGATGAAATGAATTCATAGAAGGTTGGTGGGGGTGAAAATAGAAGGAAAAACTCAATAAACTTTGCCGGAAAAGGCTGGGAAAAGGGAATTTTATATCTAATTTGACTATACTTTTACCGAACAATAGATTGACAGGCAAAAACGATCATTCGCAGTTTTAGTTTTACTAGACTTTTACTCAAAAATAGGTCTCACAAGCAAAAAAAGTAAGTTCGGAAGTCCGGTGGGAAATGCATCCCCACTCATCTCCCACGTGGAACCGCCACTGATGGTCTTCATTAAGGTCGCTCGCCTCCTATTTTAATTCCTTCAACCGTAGCTTTCTACGATAATTAATTAGGCCTATTCGTTGTAGGAGCCTCCAGTGTCCAGAGTCCAGAGTCCAGACCATGGATTCTTGAACTGTTTAATGACCGGCGATTGACCGCCATAAGTCAATGGATCCTTGAACTGTTTAATGACCGGCGATTCATAAATCAATTTCGAATCTCTTCACAAACATTCCAGTATATTTTCCTTTATTTAAATAATAATAATAATAATAATAATAATAATAATATAATAATAATAATAATAATAATAATAATAATAATAATAATAATAATAATAATAATAATAATAGAGAGAGAGAGAGAGAGAGGGCGGGAAGATGGCAGATTGGTAAGGCGCTAGAGCGTTACCCTGACGGAACGGGTTCGACTCTTGCAGGAGTCCCTAAGGTTGACTCAGCCTTAATTCGCCTGAAGGCGGTGATAAATGGGTAGCAGCTTTGGCTGCGAAGGTAAAACGCAGGTCTGGAGAAAACAACGGCAAACTGCTCTAGATTAATGGCGCAAGCCACCTGCGTAGAGCAGCTTGCCTGAACCCGTAGATCAGCGCTGGGCCCCATCGCTCGAACTTGATTAGATAATGGGCGAACCTTCACCTTCGAATATATAATTTAATATAAATTTAATATAAAAACGTAAACTCTGGAATGCCATCAGCAAATCCGATCAAGGTAGCAAAGCTTCTTACGATCGACAAAAATACCAATATTGTATGATAGTGAAACAGATAGTGAAACAGATAGTGAAACAATCTTCGTAGGCTTATGTCTAGAAGCTAGCGTCAAGAAAATGAGCTTCCATTATAAAATTATCCTAGTCTGGTGCATGAATTTGCTGGTTAACTTTGTACAGTTAAGGAAAAAGCTCCCCTGCAATTAATAGCGGTAGGCTAGCTCATTTGTAAACATAAGAAACTAAAAATGTTCAAATCAATTTGTTATAATATAATATAATATAAAAATATAATATAAATAATATAATATAATATAATATAATATAATATAATATAATATAATATAATATAATATAATATAATATAATATAATATAATATAATATAACAAGGTTTAAAGTGGTTCAGTAGGGACCCTGTGTGAGAACTGCTGTTGTGCGGTCCAATCTAATACCCTAAACTACTGAGGTTTATTTTGAACTTGAACTTGAACTTTGATGTTAATGCGGCGATTTTCCCATGTATGCACCTATATGCGGTGCTCGGAGACCTAATATGCGGGGGAAAGTCGGAAATGTTCAATTTATGCCCCTAAATTTCCCATGTATGCACCTAGATGTTTGCGGAAAAAGATGTTTTTCGGGAAACGCTGACGAGCAAAAATGGGTCACCTATGTCATCCAAGCAGGCGCTGACCCCCTGCAAATCTGTCTTTTAGGAAAATAGCAAAAACTTTATATACATTTATGACGAAAAAAGCGAAAATGCGGATAAAATTGCCGCACATCTATGCAGAAATCGCACATGCGGAAAAATGACTGAAAATGCGGCGCATTGAAAAATTAAAGATGCGATCGCATATAGTAGCATTAAAACGTACAGCTCTAATCAACTGAGCTCTGCTGTTGCTTCGCTGGAACCAGGGATATTTTTACACCCCCTAATACCCCCGAATACAGCCCCCATTTGAGACCGACATCCCCCAATTTCAGTTAAGCGATGACCTTTTTTGCTTATCAGGAATTTTGACAGGGGACCTCCAGAATTTACCGACCCCAAAAATTAGTAATCCTAGAAATAACCCTAGCTGGAAACAATCCATGGAATTTACGTTATGGTTTCGACAACGTCGCATACATTCAGAGACGCAAACTTTGGTGGAAAAGCGGAGTAGAGACTAGAGAGGGTAATTACCCCTATGCCTTCCTTTCCGTCGCATCTGTTGAACACCGAAAATAATTTTGATTCTGATTCTGTAATCTGCCGCATCACCAAAAGACCCCCGCGCCACACCACCGGCAAAGAACATCTGGTGGGCCTATATAGACGCAGCCTACCGCAAGATCCTCAAACCCCTTTAGTAATGATTGCGCCAGCCATGTATAGCCTATACAATTAGGCTGAATTATTACAGAAACTAGTCGGGCGTCACTGATCCAGATCCAGGGAAAGGCTTTCAATATTAGTGGCTTAGCCAGAGATCCGGAAATATGGGTGGGGTGGTCCGTGGAGGGCGCCACAAGCCAAATATTGGGTGGGCCAACATGGCCTGTTTGAAATTTGACAATGCAAGGACTAGTGCTACATTAGGCTATAGATATGCAAAAATTCAGAAGAGTGACGAAACAAATTAATCTCACATATTCTTGTGTCCCCATCTTTGCTGTGCCAAACCGTACTAGAATTGTCAATATATTCTGTCTCAATTTTTTCTAGAGCTTTCGAAATGCCACAAAAATAATGAGCCATTTGAAACGACACTATACAAAGTCTTTCAGAAATCTATTATCTGTCAAATGTCTAAAAAATCAATCGAGAGATAAGATGGCGCTTAAGAGAGCTGGTTCTATTACAGGTTTTATAGACCACAAAAATATTATGAAATTGATACCCTGTTTGAAATGGACAATGCTAGTGCTACAGTAGGCTATAGATATGCAAAATTCAGAAGAGTGATGAAACGAATTAAAACCCGGTGGTCGCTTCGACATTTTCGGGTAAAGTCTTCGACGAGAGTCAAAAACTCGTTCAACGATCAGAGTTTCAAGTGGGTGGGCCGTTGGGGGACGTTCATTTGTTGTTTAATGTTTAGATAGGGTCCCAATGGGGGCTGCTCTCAATAGGGGGCACCCCCTGTGGAGCCGCCACTGCTGCCCCCATTTTTAACGGTTTTGCGCAAATGCCAAGACAAATTCAAGCTAGTAGGCCTACTGTAACGTGGTATGTTCAAAATAAACACACAAACACAAACACACACATATACAGGGTGCGATTTGTGACCTGGAGCAGCTGCAGTGGGGGGATATGTCGAGCTTGGGGATGTAGTTGTTGGGGAAATGTAGCAGTGGGGATGCAGTTGTGGGGAGATGTAGCAGTAGGGGATGCAGTTGGGCAGTGGGGATTCCCTCTTCCTCTACAAATCGCGCCTGCTCATATATATATATATATATATATATATATATATATATATATATATATATATATATATATATATATATATATATATATATATATATATAAAGCCTCATCATTCCATTTTCCGGAGACATATAGAAATAGTCGCTAATGTTTATCGATTTTCGACTAACGTTTATGATTCCGATGATGGAAAATTTTCTTTTGGCGGATTGTTAATTGTCTGTCCGTTTTCCATTCGCCAATGTTTATCTTTTCGACTAACGTTTATGTCCGATGATGGATTTTCGTTGGCGAAGTAATTGTCTGTGGCAAACTCGCGCGTATCATGGGCAAACTGGCGCGTATCACACGTACAGACGCCGTGAATACGGGCTTTGTTTTGGACGACGGGCTGGACTCTTAGAATGATCGAGCTCTATGTTTGCGTACAGTATCTGTTAATAAGCGAATAGGCAAACAGCAAATCATGCAACAGCAATATATTCTAAGTTGCAACATAACCCGCCAATTACTGTATGTGTGGCGAGTGTAAACGAATCAGCAGTAGGGGGCTTACTTTGGGTTTTTGGTGCAAATGCCAAGACCAGTTCCAGACAGCATATAGGGTCCCCGTGGCCAGAGGCGTAATGCTGCCATCACCATGGGGGGAGGGTATGGAATAATTTTTGACAGTATGCCTACCAGGGATATTTACACCCCTAACACCTCCCCCCATTTGAGGTCGACACCCCCAATTTGGTAATTTGACAATGGTATGCATACAAAATGCATACTAAATTGCCCTGAACCAGTGGCGGCTCCACCGGGGGGGCCAGGGAGGGCCGTGCCCCCCTATTGAGTGTCTGGCCCCCCAGTTGGGACCCTATACTTAATGCTACATACATGAAACAACAAATGGTTGGCCCCCCATGATTAGAAGTTGCCACCCCAACGCCATCCCCCCAGCAGGTAACCAAACTATGACAAAATCCAAGGGTTTTCACACTTTATTCCAACTCATAGTTACAGTTCTATCATAATATTAGCATTCAAGCGAGGTACGTCACAACAACACTTACAACAGAAATACCTAATGGTATGCATAACTACTTACGCAAATATATTATAGCGGTTTTGACACAGGCTAACTTAGCCTCATAAACCACCTTAAATCACATAACTATAATAAGAATAATACTAATTAATATTATTATTAAAAGAAATGTCAGACGTATCAGACAATATTGACTACAGCATTAACCCCTTAACTGGGGATCCCAGATATATCCGTCCATTTTACAATGAGTTACAGTTAAATACACGGTTAAGGGGTTAAGGAAAGGCATTGGGTACTCCCGTATCACAAGCCACTTTATGACACAAGGTGTGCATGTCAAATATGTTTTGTGTTTTATATATGCCACCAGATAAACCAAAATCCATTTTTTAGTAACAGTTATCAGTGCCAGTGTCACCTCTAACCTTGTGCAATAGCAATGCAACACCACAGCCATTTTCAATGAAATTGCCATCCAAATTCTGAGACTATCTATCCTTCACTGTTAATATTCAGTTTTCCTTTCTAACTACAAAGATTCAATAAAATCAAGAAACAAATATACTACTTGCCTAATAAATGTCACCTAATACCTAATATTATGTTAACGTTCAATTTACTTTAAGATTACTAAATAGAATAGAATAATAGAATATTATAAAGTAATAGCAAAAAATGTTCCAAACTCCATTTGTCAATTATTATTATTACATATGAACGTTTAATTACTATGTCTTTCCCCCCCCTTTATAAGCCACACAGAGTGTGAAAGTTTCACCAGAACATGACATCGATGAAGCATATACTGTAGATGCAAATTGCCATGATATCAATACACTCCAGGAGACGTGTAAAAGAAGTGCTACATACAGTAATACAAAAAATAATCCGACAAATAATAAATTAAATCAGTGAAATTTACACTATCCTAACTTAAAGCTGGTAAGGATTAAACTAAAGCAAAAAAGAGCTGTCGTAAGACCGCCACTAGCAAGGACAGACAATCATCACAAAATATATTGAATACAAATACCAAACCATGCCTTGAACATTTTATGCGTCTAAACCCTCCCATTGCCAAACTAAACAAATATATTCAGTTCTATCGCAACACAAATCAGATTTTAAACAAATTCATGCATTTCAACAAAAGGATCGATCACAACACTGCAGGACAAAGAAGAGAGTTATAGCGCCTGCAAAAAACCATTTGTAGAGATTTCCGGAGGAATGGAGAAAAAAACCGGGATTTTGATCTTCTACTGAGACATCTCTGGATCAACTTCAGCAACGGCTGCCGATTCACATGTCGCACCAAGAGTTTTAAAATAATAAAATATTATACAGACACAATCAAGGATTATAATCACCAAAACCTCTCCAAGGCATTCCCCCACCCCTCAAAAGTTTAAAGAAAGCAATGCAAAAATGCGCCAAAATTTCTCGTTAGTAGGGTGTCAACGAGTACCCGGGTACCCATTGACTTCCTATTATGCTAATTCGGGTACCCAGGTACCTATTTTAAAATTGGACGGGTAACTGGGCAGCTTTTAAAACAAAATTGACAACCATACTCATTAGCAAATGGGCATAGAGATTTCAGAGAACAAACTAACACTAATAAAACAATACATAATAATACAAAAGAAATATGGTTGATCCATCTGATCAGTCAATGCTGGCATAAAACACAAATACTTTCACGCAATAAAATACGACAGACAAAGAAAACATACAAAACAAATGAGATTTTTACAGCATTGATCTCCTAAGTTAATAGTCTGAGACTCAGCTGTAAGTTTTAGTCATTATAAAATTAAACCAATATTTTAATTAAAGTTAGATTTAAATATTAGATTAAGACAAGCACTCAAAGACACCGGTAATCATTCAGAAATGCCTTACCTGAAATTCCAAAGAAAACCTGTAGATACTTAAGAAATTTTGGGGTGGCTAAAGTAGCAATAAACGCAGAATTTCGTGGTCATTTCTCAGACCAAGAATAAAGAAATACCACACGACAAGTTTTATATGGTTTTATATGGTAACGTATTTTCGTGCATACAGAACGAGACAATAAAGAGGAAGAAATATTCGCTTGTACTCGGCATACAGTAAGTAACAAGTCCAAAAACACTACTAACATAAATTCACTCAGGCAGATTAGTAACATTAACATACCAATATTTATCATAATTATTTTCCAGGAACCAACGCATTCAATAACACAGAACGTGCAAACATTTAGAACAGTTCTCCGGGTGCAAAAAATGCTGAAGAAATTCGCATACATGAGAGTCTGGTTTGCTTCTTCTTGTACATAACCTGATGACAGAATGCTTCACACTATGTATTTCTTGACCATCAATGAATTGGTCAATGTGCCTTGACCAGCGAGCGGTCGGTCGGTTGGTCATTCGGCCAGACCAGCATCCTTGGCCATGCTGTAGAAGATGGTCTCCTTGTTAGCAATGAGAGTGGAAGGTGAGTCAAATTCCTTCACCAATCCAAAATCCAGAACCATTATTCTAAAACAGTAATAACAACCAGCATAAAATCTGAATATTTCCTAGTATTCTACAACCGACAGATTCGCGACCACTGAAGATCACGTGCGTCCCAGCCGTCCCCATTTTTCTGCATTAATTTTCCAGGTGTTTATATCAAAATCCGCAAAAGCAGGCACACTGGTGTTTCCATTAGATTGTGTTAGGAATAAGGTACTCTTGGTCCTCATTCTGGAACCGAAAAAAATTGCATCATTCTTGACATGACATCCTTATTTCTTTCTCCATAATTTCTCCACAGTTTCCATAAAAGATAAACAAAATAACACATATGTAAGCCTATATACTTGTCTAATAATGACATAGTATCTACTCAGGGGAAGGTTGAGAAATAAATAAATGGTTACTGAAGGGATCATGGATCTGAGTCGGGGCTTGGAAGAACTGCTAGCATTATTGTAAGAATGAATCAGCCACAGTTCTGAAACTGCAAAATAATCAGGACATTAAGTTACCCTGTGGGCAAAATACGCAAAGCAAACGAGAAATACAACTATAGTTCACTGAAGAAGTGTAGCCACTACTTGCAAACAGGAATGAATTCAATATTATTATGGCTCGTGCTCCACATCCAATCTACTACTGCACTAAGAAACTGGTAATCATACAATCATACATATAACCGTACATACATACCTAAATACATACAATCATACATGCACTCATCATCATAAACTGTGGGCTTATTTCTGTCCTCTTTAATTCTGCATATGTGTTCAAATAGATGGAGATAAACACACCCACTTACTACTTACTTACTAACTAATATCTAAAGGCTCAAGATTTGATAACAATTCATTACAATTCAGCCTCACGAGCATAAACTGCCAAATTACCACATTCTGCCAATCTGCAATTATTTCTGTCACAGTAAAATTGTCTCTGACAAAATCCATAAAGTCTCATGTGCTGGCAAATTTGACCCGAAAAGTACCTCGTGTAGTCCATGATCGTGTTGAGACGGTGCGCGATCGTGAGAACGGTGCAGTCCTTAAACTGCGTCCGAATGGTCGACTGGATAAGGTCGTCCGTCTCCAGGTCAACGGCGGCCGTCGCTTCGTCCAATATCAAGACTTTCGTTTTCCTGAGAAGCGCCCGAGCGAGACACACCAACTGACGCTGTCCGACGCTAGAAGGCACAACGGATTTCGATAGAAATAAACGAAATGAAACTCTGATCTTGTATCTGAAGCGACTAAAGTATGTATCATGGATACGCTGACCTTAGCCGGGCCGACAATCCACCCTGCCTATAATAGGCTATTTCAAGAAAGATTAAGTGCATAAAAATAGAATAAGCAGCTACTATGGTTCTACTCTTAAAAGCGCTATATAAAATCATTAGATTTTACTTACTTATTTACTTATCATGCTCAATCATAGCTGAAACATGAAACGACCACATATCATCATTGCCTGGGCATACTGCATAATCATTACAATAAATTAAGATGGATTCATTTAAGAAGTCACTGTATCATTATAATAATAATAATAATTATTATTATTATTATTAAAGTTAAGATTAATGCAGTGACTCGTCCACAATGGACTGCATGGACACAGTACAGTCAATAAATGCTGTGTCACTATTACAGCCAATGTTGGTAACTGAGATGAAACGAACAAGCTTTGAAGCAACAATATGAGTGAGATGTTACGTTAGATCTCACCTGAGATTCTCTCCCCCTTCACTGCACTCGTGTTGCAGGCCATCGGGCAACGAAGTGACATAGGCTTTGAGATGTGCGTGTTCCAACGCGTGCCACACTTCTTCATCCGAATAAGAGTCAAATGGATCAAGATTCATTCTTAAAGTTCCAGAGAACAAAATCGGATCCTGCAATTTTCCGAACGACAAAATTATTTTGGTTCCAGAATGAGGACCAAGAAAGCTATGTTAGCCAAACAGGCATTGCATGCTTAAAATCTTATAGAGTGGATTGATAGCCAGAAGAAAAGAAGGAACATCTAAAAATTTATTACTTTAAAAATTTGATAAGAAATACGCGTTTCACCTGCGGTATAATTGTGAGTTTAGATCTAAGATTGTGTAGCCCGATTTTGCAAATGTCAATTCCATCGATAAGGATGGTGCCTCCAGTCGGCTCAAGAATGCGAAAAAGAGCCAACGTCAAAGTTGACTTTCCCGCTCCTGTTCGTCCAACTATTCCAATCTGGTGAAAAAAAAACAGACAAAAAGAAGGATCAAAGTAACTCATAACAACACAAACATTGCTTTTCCTCTCACAAAAATAAATAATAACAAACATTCTTACATATCACATAATACAATAACTACTTTGGTAGTTTTAACGACAGTTTCACCAAAAGACTTTATGATAGTGATTGGGGAATTCCAATGCAAGAACGCAATGGAACGTTCTGTTATTAATTAAGATCTAATTAAATATAATGCATGGGATCCAGTCAGGTTTTTGTCTTCCAGCTGTGTCCAGCAATTGACTTTTACAAGAACAAACTATAATCATTACAAAATTACTAACAATACAAAATACAAATTGTTTTACCAACCTTTTCGCCAGCAGATATGTGACACGTTATTCCTTTTAAAACGGGGTCAAGATTCTTTCGATAACTTGTCACATAATCCTCAAATTTGACAACCCCTTGATCAGGCCACTCACTGGGTGGCTTTTTGTCCTCAACAACCCACTCTGCCTGAGGGAAAACACAAAAGAATTAATATAAAACACAGCAATATTTATAATCAGAACAACATACAATACAATGCACAAAATATGAGACAGCATCAGAAAGATTGTTTTCTCAAATTTTCATATAAATTCAAATGAATAAATTTAAATTTAAATATTGTGTCACATGCCATCATTGTTATGCAGTGGTAGGCTGTGCAAACGGGTACGGTGAGTGACCTCCATTGCTTTCTGTACTGTACTGAACAGTGTATCAAAGGTTGGATAGTAAAAGAAGAATCTACCATGTTTTCATTGTGTACCTTCTACTAGTTTTGCCATCAGAGATCTTTGTTTGGTGTATTTATGTTATGTTATGTTAATTGGACAATTTATATAGCGCTGTAGCATAGTTCAAAATACCAATGTTAAAAGATCCAGATGGATGGTGTAATGGCGTTTTTGCCGGTCATCATTATGTGGCCAGAGATCGCGGCTTAAAAACTTTTTTGCACGAATAAAAAAAGCAATCATTCGGTCGTTTTCATCGACATCGTTACTTCGTGGAAATCCAAAGAAACAATCAGATGTGACGAAGACATACACACAAAAAAACGTACTTCGGTTTCTGTCTCTGTGTATTCTTTCACTCGTTCGACAGCCACGATGTTCGTTTCCACTTCGCTGCTCATGCGGACCATCCAGTTGAGGGTTTGCGTAATCTGAAATATCCAGCACATAAGTCATTGCTAAGTGGATTTCAAGTAGAAATCTCACAAAGTAGAAGAAAAAAAACAGTTCGTATCGACAGCAAAGTTTTACAATGAATACAAAATATATCTGCAGCAGTTTGTTAGTTAGTTATAGGCTGATTTATATAGCGCCATTGTCCTAGCGGGCTAGAGTTAGGGGGTGCAGATAAATTAAAAATTTGGGTGTAATATTTTTTTTCATTGCTCCTACATGTATAGAGGAAGAAAACACGGTTGGATCGAACTCATGATCATTTCTTAGATCGCCCGGAGGGCATTTTTTGAAAAGCCCAAAATATTTGTACGTTTACTACAGACTAAACACATTTTCTTATTTAAAAAGTATTTATCAGTTTTATTTGGAGAATATAATTGAAATGTTATAGTGCAATAGTTATTCAGTCAATGGCGGACACAAAAGCAGATATTGATACAGCTCTTCTGGACTCAAAACTCTTCTTAGCAATCAGAAGTTCGCGTTTTTCCAAATTCTTCTGCTGCCAGTTCCTTGCCTTTCTTATGTCAAATTTGGAACACTGGATTATTACTGGGCACTGACAGGCAGCTATCACGACTGTATTGCACTTCCATCTTCATCCTTGTCTTCTTTACTTGGTCAGATAAGGCTTATCGCTACAGGTACTCATCATTTTCATCACACGAGGTAGAGGGTCCACTGTAACTCTTCAATTGCTCAAGTTGTTTAAGCAGTCTTCCATCAAATTTCAAATTTTGAGCTAGCTTCTTCCCAATTTTCTTCCAGCTACAGTGTCTTGATTTTTGACCACTCAGGTTTGATATTTTTCACTCTGTGAACTGATTGCGCATAGTCTAGGAAATTGTCGTCAAATGTATCTCAGCTCTGTGGTGCCTTGCATGACAATTGCTCGGCTGCTTGCCTCAAAGTTCCTGTTCTCTGCTGTTCTGTGACCGACTAAACCACACAAATTTTCCATGCCTAAGTTATGGACAGGAGCATTAGTGGCAGCATGGTAAGACAAATTTTCAACTACTATGGCTAAGGCTCAGCACAATTCCTAAGACTTACCCCACCCCAAATTCTTGGCTGACTCACCCCTTGTCTCTCATTACTACGGTACATTACTACTACTACTACTACTACTACTACTACTACTACTACTACTACTACTACTACTACTGCTACTACTACTGCTACTACTACTACTACTACTCTACTGCTACTACTTACTACTACTACTACTACTACTGCTACTACTACTGCTGCTGTGCTACTACTACTACTACTAATCAGTGTTGGAGTTGTGAAATTGAGCTGGGGTTGAAGACTGAAATTCAATGCATGACAGAAACTGCATGTAGCTACCAGATATGCAATTTTTGGGAGGGTTGCAAAGTTAGCTGGGGAGGTTCAACCCCCACCCCGGCAACTCAAACCCTGCTACTATTACTACTACTACTGCTATTGCTACTACTACCACTTTTGCTACTACTACTGCGAATAATAGTAATAATAACAACAAGTAAAATATACTAATAAGTACGACTTGTAGAGAGTAAGGTTAGAAACGTATCGTGCAATAAATCACGAAAAAGGTTGACAAGCAAAAGAAGGTCATTAGCAACATTTTTCCATTTTACCGACTAAATTTTGCTTGAAAAGTCTGCCAAACAAAAAAGTTATTAGCAGAGATTTTCCGTTTGACCTTTTAAATCATGCTCAAAAAAGGCTATTGGGGTGGGGAGGGTGCATCCCCAATCATCCCATGGTGAAAAGTCATCTCTATTATTATTGTTTTTTTTATTATTTATGATTTTGCATACTGAAACAGAAAATTCCAACAATCGCGTCATTATCAGCAATTAACATAGTACTATGAAAGTAAATAAACAGCAAATTCAAAATTTGACATAGGCTGATCTAAAGAACGATTATCTTACAAGTCGAAGGGTTGTTTAAGTGTCTATTGGGATGGGAGCAACCAAAAAAAATCTTACTAATGACATATAATGACTTTTACAAAATATCTGCACCCCCTACTAGAGTCAAGAGTGCTTTACGATAATTTGTATATTGGCAAATTAAAACTCCACAGCAAATCTCACAAAATACGAAACTCTGCTAGGAAACAAACATAGAGTGCGTACTGAAAGTTTAAAGCATATCACATCTTACATGTTGTTTGAATAATAAAAAGACCAACATAGAACAATAAAATGCAGCATAAGAGCATTAGACCTTACAATAGAAGCTACTCCTACAGAAACTCACATGTAAAGCAAACAATATTCACACTAAAGCCATCGAAACCTTAGCAATCAAAACAGCTCACATTTAGCGCATAAGATATCGACAATCCCACAATTCCTCCGGTGAGATGATCTCGTCCAATTGCTGCGAAAAGTGCAGCAAACAGAACGATGCTGTTGCCAATGAACTCCAAGCGAACTGCCAACCACCTGCACAAATAAAATGCAAGAAAATGCAGCATTGAAACATCTTCAAACACACAAACAAGAAAAACCCAGATACAGAATATTACGTAAAAAAACTGTTGAAAGTTTATCATACATTGTATATGTGGGCCGTTAGAAAGAGAGATCGAAAAAAGCAGAAAGCAAAATGAAAATATCAAAAGGAAATATCAAAATGGAAATATCAAAATGAAAATATCAACACAATTTGATGACTCAGCAAAAGCATCGTGTCCATTTGTCATTGATGTTTTTGAGGCAGACTGTGACTGAAGTTTGGACAGAATCATCTAAAACTGCTCGAACATCGCACGATAAAATTCATCCCAAAACTGCAGACAATCAATCCTGCTAACCTATTCGACGCTATCTGCGGATAGTAGAAAATCTGATTTTCGTCGACCCTTGATTCCGATTCACAGATGAACCGCTGCTGCTGGCCGTAGGCTCGGACGGTCGAGGCACCCTGAACCGTTTCCCCGAAATGCGAATATATCGGCGATCGACTGACAGACTCGAGACGTCTCAGCTGACGGGCTGTTGCCACGTAGAACCTCTGAAAGAAAAACAAATCAACAATATGCGGACGACTGCCTTACTTACATGAATTATTTAGTAAACGGGATGTGCAAAATTTCTTAGTCTCGGTTCTTTGTACTGTAAGAGCGCAGACGCCAAAACGAAATTAAAATCATTTTATACAATTAGAAATCTGAACCATTCTTGCACATCTCAGAACCGGTACACAACAGCAAGTATTGTATAACCACCATCACTTACAACGGTCACTAAATAATCAATTAAATACTGTCAAAAGACAAGAGGTTCTTAAATACATACATGCATAAATACATCAAGCCACATATTAAAATCAATGAAAAATGTAAATAGTTCAGTACAGGTCACCCTTAGGCGAGCTGACAAAATGGATCCAAGAAATCACAGAATTTGACATGTGGACCTTTTTGGGCTTGTACACATTGAACATGTGTACTGGTAGTAAGTGGACATAAATGTGATTTGCATATCTGGCACATCCCAATTTACTTGTATTATTGTCTATTAGTGCACAACAAAGTCATTCTTTCGCACACAAAATATGTGCAGTATGATTCTTCAGGATGTTAAAGCCAGTATCCAGATCTCGGGGATTGAATCCTTGCCCAGAAAAGGTTGAAATCATGAAGAACATATCTGGACATGGAAAATTCAGCTCTCTAAACTCTTACCAATTAGCTGGATGCAGAATAAGATAGAAAATATCTGTCGGTCTCTAAACATTCATAAAAATTGCACGGGGCACCCGAAGATGATTTCAGCACATCACATACTTTTAAATAGGAGGAAACATTTATTAAACAAAAATATATCAGATTTCAGTACAGAAAGAAAGAAACATTCAACAACAAATTCATACAGATAGAATTATTTATAAATTAACCCACATATTTATTTGCTACGTTCATAAACCCCGTTATCTACCATTTATATGCAACGCAATGCAAAATGGACGCACATATGAGCCATGGCCGGGTAAGGAGGTTAATCATTAATATAAGAGACACAAAATAATACCTGGATCAGGTAGTAAAGAATTCCTACGGGAATAATGATAACAAGGAACCACGGAGTACTGAAACTGATGACAAACAGCGTCCCAAGAACGGAGAGCGTGCACTTGGCCCAACTGTCGATGCTCATAGGAATGGCCGTGTCGACGACGTCGATGTCCTTAGAGAACCGGTTGAGGATGCGTCCAACGGGGGTGCTGTCAAAGAACGACATCGGCGAACGGAGACTGTGCTCCAGAAGATCCTGGTGGAGGTTCGTGGCGGCGCGTAGCGATCCCTCGGCCAGGACAAACGCAGCGATCAAGACAACCAGAGCTAAAGCAGACAAAGGCATCGGCAAGTGAACAAATTGACGCAAAGAAGCACTACTGAAAATCGCAACGTAATGTAATAGAATGCAATGTAATGTAATGTAGTAGAATACTTATATAACGCCTCTTCTGAAAGACCACATTGAAGCACTCCTGCCACAATTGCTGCATATTGAAAAAGTGATGAGATAGTCGTTTCAAACAGTGGGCCACAGAACCAGCAGCTGCTAAATCATGCAAACTGGGGCCAATAGCACCCCACTGAATTTTACCTTGCCTTAAAAAATTTAAATTTCAATCATTTAGCTTTAGAAATATCCTGGAACAAAATAACTACACATTATTATTATTATTATTATTATTATCTCGACAATTTCTATAGCGCCATAACATAGCTAGGTACCAAAAGCAAGAGCACTTTACATAAATGGAAATGAAATGTTGAATAAATATGTCTTCAGCGCAACTGAGAACCGATCAAAGGAGGTAGAGGATGTCACTGTGTATGGCAACAAATTCCATAGAAGGGGGTTGCCACGTCATCAAGACTTCTGGTGCACATGCTTTAATGTGCTCTTGTAGATTTTACAGGGCACGATTTGGCATGAAACATACCTTGTGTGTATAATGATTTTAGAGTGCATTGTTTCCCATGCACATTACCCCATTTCAGGCATTACACTCAATCTTCATACTTCCACCTTCAAATGATAATGTGGACCTACACAGTTGTATCGACACATTTGTATTTTCTACACCTTTGGATAAAAACCAGTATTTTCCATACTTGCACTTTCCGCTGTTAATAAAATTCACACATATTCTTATACATAACGCATACAATAAGAACACGTACATGTACAGGCACATGTACACAAAGTTTTTCAGATCACTACATGACAGATTAAAAATGACATAATGAACATGACAAATTGACAATTTATAGAGTGAGAAAATCATAAGAATTGCACAGTTTTAATGCCCGCTCAATTTCTAATTTACCAACACAAAACTGGTAGCAATGCCGAAAACAAGTTCTGAAATTTACTTTACCCTGTCCAAAGCCGAGGGCCCCGTAGACCCCCAAGCGCAAATCTCGCAGTGAAGTATCAAAAGTTCCGTTGATTGGACGATCGTTGCTCCATTTGCTCAGCCAGAAATTTGAGTATATGGAAAGCGCATTCGTCAGAATATAAAGCAGTACGATGACTAGACTTATTGCAAGACCAACGTATCTGAGATACATCAAGAAAACTGACATCTTCACCTGAAACATGAGATGATAAACAAAATATCTAATCGAAAACTCACCATTTTAAAAATACATAAAAAACTTTTGACTTAAAATAATACATAGCAGCAAATTTAGGGCTCATCCATATAGTACGTACACAAAAGGCGTATTTTCAACCCCCCTCTCTTTCCCATTTGCATGTTGTACATATGAAAATCTCCTAAATCCAGCTGCCATCTCCCCTCTTTGTGTACATACAATGTGGATGGACCCTAATGTACACAAAATCTGAATCTTCTGTGAATTGCAAAGTATGATGACTTCAGCTCGATATACAAATGGTACAATAAATGCATATCATGGCACAGTTGAAATAACTTTGTTTCAATGGTTACAACTGCACTGGCTTAAAAGCCTACCTGTCCAGTTTCCACCTTTTCTTCCTGAACCAAACGCTTGGTCTCAGAACTTTTATTCGCTAAATCAGTTAGGGTGCCTTTCTCGGTCGGTACACAGTGTTCGGCTTCCAATATTTTTGATCCTTTTGTGTCTTTTGAAACCGGGTGTCTGTTTAGAAGACTCTGTTTCAACCACAAGATAATCATATTAATGGAACCAATCATCAATTTCTACCATCCATTGAATTCTATCCCCAATAAATAAATATGAATACTTCATACTACAAGACATTTTGATGACAATAATGATGATGATGAGGATGACTATGAAGAAAGACAATGAACTAGTGACCAGTTCTCAAACAATTATAACATTTATTTATCATTCTCAATATTTCTTTGATGAAATAAATATATTTTAGTTGTGTTTATATAAGCAAAGAAATGTTACTAAGGTTGCACAATTCAGTAAGAAGGAGGCCCGTTATCAAACAATAATCCTCAAAGTCTTTCCACAGCTACCGATATTCCACCAAGTCTCCACTGCACGACACCACACGCTGCATAGAGTACAAAAAACCCTTTTGTATCGGCAAGTATCTAACAACCCTATGGGGGGGTCAAAGTCCAATGTCATGGGTCTATTGTACAGCATAAATTTAACATATTAGCATAATGCTGACCGCCGAGCCATTTTCTTCGCTATTTGCCCGATTCGATTTGCCGAGAGAAGCGAGCTTTTTCTGCGATCCGCGGATGTCGTTCAAAGACGATCGTATTTCGGGCGACTTCGTGACGTCGCGTTCGACGGGAACCGACTGCATAGGAGCGTAGCGAGCCTTTGGGCTCGGACTGTCGCCGCTGCTCTCTGTGGATCTGGCCGTGTCGCGACGTAACCGGTGAAGCCTGAGGCAAAAATTAAATGGCAAAAAAACATTCACTTCTAAACGAAATTCATCTTACTCATTGAAACAATAGGATTCAGTCTCTACATACAACAAATGACTGGATCAATGTGTGTTTTTCAGATATTACAAACATGGCATAAAAGGTAAATTACCAAGTGTGTATTATTTCAAGGGGAATGCTAAAGAATGGTGCCCATGTACAATACTATATATTGCCTATAAACAATACTGTATATTATACTTAGATGTGTTCTAAATACTGAACAAAAATGTCAAATTAATTATTTTCTTAAATTTACTGTCATTCAAACATCAAACAAAACATCTGCAAACAAATAAAATAAAAGAATTTACTTTTCTATTGAAGCACGAATGTCTTCCGAACTTCCAATTTTATACAACATTTCTTCTCGTAACTGGATTTCTACAAATACAGGCGACAACACTTTCCCATTCCTTGCGAGTTTTAGAAAACATGTATGCAATTATAAATACAGGCATTACTTTAAAACAAACAAAGGATGCCAATTTTCACATATAGTATCTCATAAATTGATCCAGCCACCACAATATCTAGTAGAAAATATCTGACAACATCAAGTCATGAAAATGTATGTCTGTTTGAGATCAGATCATAATAGAAAGATACCGTCATCATCGATCAATTCGTCATCCTCGACTAGTTCTTTTTCTAAATAGGCTCTCAGAAATTCTGCAAACGCCCCGTTCTGTTGAAGCAGCTGCTTGTAGGTTCCCATCTCTGAGATTCGACCGTCAACTATGACGATGATCTGATCGAGCTGGTGAAGATAGCTGATGCCGTGAGTCACAAGGATCCTCGTCTACACAACAGACGCAATTTCGACAGAATAAAACACAGATACATCACAATTTTCAATAGCATAAACTAAATGAGGAGCCTGTAAAGTTTACTAAAGATCTAATAGAAAAAAATGTTCTGCAAATGAACAAATCAACAACGGTGCATGAAACCGGCACCAATTACAGACTGAAACTAAACAAATTTAAGCTTTTACAACCCAGCATCATACCTTCTGCTTCAGAAGACCGCTTTTACCAAGCACCCTCTCAAATATGTGCTTTCCGACATGAGAATCGACCGAAGCAAGAGGATCGTCGAGAAGATACAGGTCGGTCCCCGAGTAAACGGCCCGAGCCAGGCTGATCCTCTGTTTCTGACCACCGCTCAGGTTAATTCCCTAAAAATAAATTGTCAAAAACTATATCACCTTTCAAACAAAGCAAATTATCCCCTGCCCACACTGCAACACCGAAGCTGATGCTACTGCAGCAGGCTAAGATAATTGGCAGCGTCCTCGATCACAACTTCAAATGTAGGGGCAACTGGCATTACAGCAAATGAAATTTTTCACTCTCTTTCATTTCTTTTTCGCTTCCATCAGATGGATACCACCGAATATTATTTGCTATTTAAAACAATGCTCTTTGGATTATATTATTTGACTTCAGGTTCTTTTACAAAACTACTGGCAATTTTATCCTTTGTATTTGGCCTTGAAAAAATTGCATTTCTTTTAATCTTTCAGTACACAAGTACAATGAGAGTTGAAACAAAGTACCAGTTCAGTTCATATACCAGGCATCGCAAACATATTAATTCAATGAAGAAAGCACTAACATGATACAAGTGTCAAATTCAAGTAATAATACCTTCTCTCCAATTTCAGTCTGATCTCTTCCAGGGAGAATATCAAGGTCGGGTCGAAGGGCACAGGCGTCTATGATCTCTTCGTAGACCTTCTCATCTTTTGCCTTCCCAAACAGAATGTTGTTTTCCAGTGTTGCATTTTGAATCCAAGCTTGCTGAGCAACGTAGGCAATCGATCCCTAAAAAATTCAATTTAAAAAAAACTGTTCACGCGTACAACAACCCAAGACCATCTGTTCGTTTCCAGCAAAACGGTCAGTTGAATTGTATTCAAATCCTAATAAGTATTTAACTGTGGGTGGGGGTGGGCATTAACTCTTTAGCGACACATCTAATGCCTTGAACAAGCAAACTATCTGTGCTAGAGTAGGTACAAGTAACCATTAACTAATAAATACAATTAGTGATCGATTGTTATTTGAAGACTCTGCCACATTAGCTTTCTTATCCTGCCTGGGCTCAGCGGGTGCATGTTCTGTCATTGGTGATACACCACTATATCCTCCCGAGCTACTCAATCCTCTCAGCTCCACCCTGGATGGTCACGTCTTCGGTCCACAACTCAAGGCCTCTTCAGTATGTCCCAAGCACGGAACTCTTATTCCCGAAACGAGATTTCAACTCAGTTGATCCTATTCTTGAAACGCTCCCAGCCCCAGAATATGTAATTTAGCAACTGTGGGTTATATAGCCCCTCCTTTTGAAATGACTTAAAACTCATCTCTTCGTCAAATATGCAGTAATTGCTACAGGAGCACTTCTGGTGTTATTTCACAAGGGGTGTTATATAACTATTCTGTTACAAATCATCACATTACAGACATTTACAGACTTCTTGAAATTCATTTACCAACAACAATTGCAAACACAGAAGTTTAATTTATTTAACCCCTTAACTGTGTATTTAACTGTAACTCAGTGTAAAATGGATGGATATATCCGGGATCCCCAGTTAAGGGGTTAAGTATAGTACTTTTGGATTATATAGAAAATCAAACGGAACCTCACCTTAACCTCAACTTTTCCTTGAAACTTCTCCGTCTCCCCCAAAATGGCAGACAAAAGAGTTGATTTGCCACAACCGACATGACCAACAACACCGACAAGAGATCCCTCTTCAACGCGCATGTTGATCCTGCAAGCAAAAATCACGTGTTCGCACAAGAGGGAGAAATTGAGGAATCAATTTACGCCGACAGCAAAAACCAAATGATAAGTATTTCTTCCACATCAGCCTAAACTACAAAGTAAAGGATTTTTCAGAAAATAAAATGAGAACCAGATATTTAAACTTTAGTCAAATCAAATGTTTTCAGACTGATGTAGTGTATGAAATTCATCAATGCTCTGCTAAAACAATTTGATGGTGGTGATGATGATGATGATGATGAAGTGATAGCAAACTGATTCTGCATTCCAGATATTTATTCATTCTTTTAAATGCATGCACATCTTCTATAAACTGCCAGCTAGTGCAACAATTTAACGTTAGGTTAGAATGTAGATTATTTGGCAGTGTTTTATACAGGTCTGTTAGGAGGGGAGATCCACCCCACCTCAAAATTCCCCCCAAAATCCCAGCACTTCCACAAATTTTGCATTGAACTGTGTCTTCTCCCCTCCAACCAAGTCGACCCCCCGAAAGCCTCAATTCCTCCCCCAAAGGACTGGAGTCTGGATAAAACACTGCCTCTAGCTCTAAAATTCACTTTTAAAATAAATACCCATCAAGCACAGGTCTCTCTGCATCTTTATCCCAACTAAAGGTTCCATCGGTAATAGAGACAGAACAGTCTAAAATCAGACAGAGTAGGACAGTCAATCTAATGGCAGTTGAAGATAAGACAATCACATAATCCAAAAAAGTCAAAGTCCTTCCCGAGCCTCACGGGCTCATAGGGTGGCGCTGATCTCCGTTGCTATAGTCCTCAGCCAGGCGTGAAATATCACGGATAAGGGGCTAGTGCATCGCGTAGCGTATCTGTTTGACTTATCGCAGCCTCTTACCACTGCTCCTCATTTTACAACTGCTGTCTAGTGAGTAAGGCTGAGTTGACCTTAGGGCTCCTGCGGGTCTCGAATCCACGACCTTCTGCTCTATCGTCCAACGTTGTTATCACTCTGCTAACTTCCCACCCGTATCACATAATAATGATGATGATGATAATAATAATAATAATAATAATAATAATAATAATAATAATAATAATAATAATAATAATAATAATAATAACAATAACATACCAGTGCTTATTGTACAGTGACTGCCAGTTGTACAGTGAAGACACTGAAGCAACAGTTGAAATGTCAATTGAGCATTTTCACTCCACTGAGGTTGTCAAGTGGACATCAGAATAGACTCAAACCCTTAGAAAGAACATCTAAGTTAGAAGCTGCTTTTCACTTACCGAGTTCTCTCATATGCTGTATGTTACTTTCGTCAAGCTCCTCGTTTGTTAAGAAGGAGTGCAATCGTTTTATTGAAACCGCAGTCTTTCAAATAAATAAAAAACAGTATCAGAAATCTAAGATTAATAAAAGTCTGCAAAGCCACAAATTTTAAAAAAATAGCAATCATTTAAGAAATGGTTACGTCTGTTAAAGGTCTCTGAATACCAGATAATGTAATGCAGTGCTACAGAATATTTGTAAAGTGTCTCTTCTGAAGAATTATTCAGAAGCCCCCTCGCCCAATGTGATAACTGCATAGTGATAAAGAAGAGTTTTAAGTCGTTTCTGATCAAATAAGCATGTAGTCAACAACATAATAATATGACAGTAGTATAAAATAGCTGGTCCCGGTCATTATTAGTGCTGCTAAAAAGTGCAGACATTCAATTTCAACTACTGTCAACTCTAATTCATTCATAACTTTTAAACAATTCTTTGAATGTGAGTCAACAACAAATTTCTGCAACCAAATATATTTTACACTAAGATGTACACCAATGTATGGTCTATATGTTGATAAAAAATTCAAAACAATCACTTATCGAGAAAAATCACCTGAACCATGTTGGCAATCAACATCGGCAACATCGACAGAGGAAACCTCAAAATATTGAAAAGTGAGAGAGCGACAAACGCCTTTTCCGAGTCGAGGATGTTGTCCGGTGACGACAAAACATAAACGGCAAACGTTGTCAAAGCAACCTACAAAAAATACGGTACGTCAGTTTGGGATTTCAACCATATCCAAAAACATCAACCACAATGCACAGCCACAAGTAACCAACTTACAAAGACAAGCCAAAATACAAGCAATGTCTTCAGTAATTTGTATATTTACTTTAGCAGTGTTAGATTTACGGGAAACAAGTCATAATTTGTTAATAACCTTATCCAAGGCAGAAAACATAAGTGTTTTCAAACAAAAGTTAATAATTCTTATTTTGTTTTTATCCCAATGTTATGTCTTTTTGAAAATTTTGACAGGTAGCCTGTTGAATGAAGACCCTGTCAATGCCATTCTTCTTTTGATCTCCAAGTCTGAGACTCCCTCTGCTTCCAGTTCACTTCCCAAATAAACAAAGTACTTCACCATTTCAACGTCTTTTCCGTGGTGTGTAACTATTGGCCATTCTCCCACTTTCTTAGAAATTGACATTATTTTTGTTTTATTAGTATTTATTTTTAATCCAAATTTTCCACTCTACATAATTAAGGCCACTGTTAATTCTACAATCCTTGAAAGGCCTTCTGCTATTAGGCATGTATCATCAGTAAATGTTCAGCATGGGAGCAAGGACCCTATCAAATGATGAAACACCAATAATTAAGACAACAAATATTTTAAAATCACTAAGCACTAATTAAACTATAATAACCGATCAAAAAATAATTTTAAAAAACAAGGCCCAACATCTATTTAATGAATACAGCAGACATACTAGAAACGGAGAACAAGTCCAGGTAAATGATGATCCAGCATGCAGGTAGGCTGCCTTACGTAGGATGTGAAGCTCCGACTTCCGTATGTCTAAAACCTTTTTCTGGAAAGAAAACTCCCATGCGTACAGCTTAAGCACCTGGAAAAATAAAAAAATCACATCAGATGTGCATCTAGCTATTACATCTATATTAAACTTTATTCATAGAACAATTCTGCTAAACGAATATAACATATCAGTTGATAACAGTCTGCAAATGCATCCAAAATTGTTAACCGATGCAGGACAAATCTGTTAATACAGAAATTAGCATAAATTTAAATGCAAATTATTTTTAGCGAAGGCAAAATGTACCTTGATGCCATTCAGAATTTCACTCATAAGTTTGATTCGAGAATCTTTCTGCTTCATTTGAACCATCTACATTTTCACAATAAAATTATTCAGCTGCCAAATAATAACTAACAACAAAAAGAACTTTATTAACCCTTTACTGTTCATTTATTTGTAACGTAATGTAAAATGGATGAGTATTCTCGTGGCAAACGGGAGAAGGGTTAAAGACTCTGACAGTCAACCAAAATGACCTGAAAGGCAGAGCAAATTATTCTGCAAATATACCTCATATGCAATATAGTGACCTTCATAATAGGAAAAAGCACAGTGGGTAAACCACGTCTTTCACATAATCAGACTTCGAACCAACATTAATGTTACACTGACATGAATTTTAACAATTTGCATACATTTAAAAATAATTCTGTCAAAATTTCTGATCACCTGAAAAGCCAGAAAACTGTGGGAGGATAAGGTAACTTCTACATGGCAATGGTATTCCTCTCCTGGGAGTTCTTGTTGCTACCATGGCCAGTGCAAAAAGAGACCACTTGGTTGGACCTCTGTGCCAATACAACATTGATTTGGCTAAGGGTCCATCCATATGGTATGTACGCACTGAGGGAGGTTGGATTTTGGAGATTTTGCATATGTAGGGTGCGTGCAATGAGGGAGCGGGTTGCAAATATGCCTTTTTGTGTACATACTATATGGATGAGCCCTAAGGAAAGGGACATATTATACTAGAAATATTACACATGTGATACCATGCTCTGGTGTCAATAGGATGACAGTCAGAAGATGACTCGAATAGTAGTACTACTGCTGCTACATTCAGCAAATATGTTTGTGTAGCATAAAGGGTATCATGGTCCAGCAAGCTTAAATTCATTGCAAACCCACTCCAATCAGCACAATGATGATCATTACAAGACCACCGCTGTTCACAATCAATACAACGATAACATGGTCAGCATAGAAGCTCTGGCTAATACAATATTCACAGCACAACGTATATTGAACCTGAAGAGTGCGGTTGGCCTTCGCTATGAATGCGTTGATGGGGATCATGGCCGCCATGACCAAAACTCCCGCAAGAACCGAAGGACCGAGAAGAATCCACAGGAAGTACAGACATAGGCACATCTGAAGAGGCGCCGACCACAGCATGTTCAGATACGTCGTAAGTTCCATGAACCGTTGGGCGTCGACGGCCATCAGGTTGACGATCTCGCCAACCGTCGACGTTTTTCGAGCAGCGTTGCTCAGTTTGAGAGACTGGCAGACGAAAAGTTGGAAAAAAACTCACCCACGATAATCAATTAAAACCAGATAAGTTCTCGATAAAATGTCCAAAAACAACATTATCCACTTGCAAGCAAAATGGAAAGGGTCATTATCTAAACACATGATGAACAGCTTCTTTAACGGAACTGTTTGAAAATGTAAAACAGCGGCTAAAGTAACAACAAACTGTCGAAAATGCAAAAACCTCAACATTAACAGCACCCTATCATTTCACAGCATTTACAAAATTTTAAATGAAACCAAGCATTATATTTTACACCATTCTTCCATTTCTGTAGTGTCAAGATAACAACACATAACCATTGCCTGATGTTCATTTGCTAGAAAGTTTAAGGGGCCAACAATTTCTCATCATTATCGATCAACATCATCAATTTCCATCAAATATGGATGAGTTTCCTCCATTCTTCTCTACTCTCTGCCATTTTATTTAGTTTTTATTATTATTATTATTATTATTATTATTATTATTATCATCATTATTATTATTATTATCATCAAATCATCATCATCATCAAAGCATTTGCCTTTACAAAGTCTTTCAACAAAGACTCTAATGTATAAACAATGTAATTTAGCTTCTACGAAACACGCAGCAACAAACCTTTTTATAAACGGCCGATACTAAGGCCATCCTTATACGCATGCCAACAATCATACATCGATGAAAATACTGGTGCAGAACCATCGATTGTACGAATGCCACAATGAACATAAGCGAAGCAAAGACATAGCCAGCCCACGACGGCTGCGACTTGTCACTCACAAATCTAATCATCTCTCTGTAAAAAAGCAATAAGATAACACTCTTACCACCTAAAGGAAGTGGGCGATAGCATCACAGCAACAATAGAATAGACAATAGAATAGTACAATAGGATCACAGTATGGCCATCTTTCTAAAACTACTTAAAACTCATCTCTTTATCGGTATGCAGTAATCGCAGTGGGAGCGCTTATGAGTCGTTATTCTTCAGAAGAAACGCTTTACAAATATTCTGATACGTTACATTAAAACCAAACACATGGCCAAAGGCAAATACACATTCTTTCACGTCACTTAACCCCTTAACTGGGGATCCCGGATATATTCGTCCATTTTACATTGAGTTACAGTTCAATACACGGTTAAGGGGTTAATAGATTCAATTCCCACATTGAAGAAAAAAAATTACAAAATTAGTCCAGGATTCAAACTCAGCAACGTACAACTACAGAATGAATATCAATGGATAAAGTCAAACCTAAAAAGCAAAACAATGTTCTGATGCAAAATCATAGGAGCAATATAACATTCCACCTCCAGGACAGCCTTTACAGTTTACACTATGAGTTTGAACAACACATATGCAAATTTCCCTCATTAAAAACACACAAAAATATTTCTAATTTTTCTGGCACTTGCAAGATCTCATTAATTATTAAAGATCACAAAAAATCACCATAATCATAGTTTAACAGCACCCCAAGTGGCAAAATATTTAATTTATTATAATAATTATCATTCATAGCACTATTGTATACTCGTAAGCACTATTGTATAAGCACTATTGTATAAGCAGTCTTTTGTCATAAAACCAAAAAAGCTAACGCTGAGGTAAACATAATAAAAATTACTTTCGTACCGAAGCAGCATTGGACTGACAAACATGAGGATGTCGTGGATCAGTTTCAGAAATGATCCAAAGAGAAACGTCTTCCAGAACGCTCGTCCAATCGCCAGCCACAGTTTCGGCTTGTACTGACCCTTGATAACAGCGGTTTCAACTGTTGTTCCAGAATCGGTTCCTTTGAGCGGCTGCAACAGCACATTGCTGCCTGGTTCTTCAGGTTTTGACTGCTGCCTTCCCAGTGAAACTCTAGACCTAACGCAAACAATGATCATTCAAAGATTTATCTGCCAAAATACACTACAGTAAATATTCTTATGATGGTTCCATGTCTTTTAATCCCAATCTTTTAATCCCAGTTATTTAATCCCCTGCATTTAATCCCCAAGTCTTTTAACCTCTGTGCACATAATCCCCAGATACTCAATGATATAAGAAAACGTATTAAATGATGTAATAGGAACTAAATAACATAACGCTAACCCTAAACCTTTCCTAATTATGCAAACTCCAAGGTGGATGATTGAAGGGATTAGGTGTCAGAGGATTATTTGCTAAGGGATTAAAACACTTGGGGATTAACTGCCAGGGATTAAGTGACTGGGTTTAAAAAGACTGGGATTAAAAGACCTGTCACCTCTTATGATATGTATTGAGGCTTACTTAGTTAGCAAAAATAGTGCAATGTGCACTTGTCAACCATACATGCAAATCTGAAGACAGTACATACAAAGTCCATTACCAAGACAATGAAAATCGCCAGAGCTCCAAGCCCTACGCAATTTATAACAACTCCTGACTATCATGTTACAAATAAACTTGCAGAATTTTAAACATATCCATTCTAGAAGCAACCAGTATTTCAAGCAGGCATCCCTCCATCACTAAATAAAGTAAAGTGAAATTTGATTCAAACACCGTACATGCACTACATGCACTCACACGCATACAGCTCTACTGCCATTGAGTACTAACAAACAAAATGACTGACCCAATTTCGAATTGGCATTTATACCATACGTGAATGCAAGTGCAGTGTGTGAGGTGCAACAGGATATGGCTTGGTCAGTGACCAAGCCATATCCTGTTGCACCTCACAAACTGTCCTATTGTCTGTTTCTTTGTTGTAATTCAAAGACAATTACTTATTCATAACGTATTGCACGTTGATCATGCAATTTCCTACCAAATCATGAATCTTATGACAAAGAAATGGATCTGACTGAACCCATTGGATCTTGATATATGAAATACACTAAAAAGTGGATTTTGAACATCAATTGTTTTCATACTTCAATACCTTTGACTCTTGATCAGTTCCTTCGACCAACTCTTTTCAAATTTTGGAACAACAGCATGTGACGTGTCCTGTGGGTTAAGCAGCCAAAGATCGTCTCGCGCGAGTGATTTACGATAACCTTGTATGACCAAACTAATAAAAACAGATATAAAAATAGCGCATGTAAAAATATCCATATGCATAATAAAAATGACATGACATGACATCTTTATTTCTTTCTCCATAATTTCTTCACAACAGGATATGGCTTGGTCACTGCTTAGTGACCAAGCCATATCCTGACTCTCTTATGTTTACCCAAAAGACGCTGGGCTCTTTGCTAACCCTACTTAATTTATTATACCGCTACCTATTAAACTGATTGAAAGGCTGATACTGCATTTTATTATTTTGGATTTCAATCTGTTATAGGTAAGTTGAATGGTTTGCATTACACTAATACAGTGCGGCAGACAGTAATAAACTGCTCATTTTCTGATCATCGTATACATACAACAAGAAGTTGCAATTGGTAGCTACCTCTAAATATCGTCAGATCATCATAAAATTTTGCATATCTATTACTAGCATCAAGTGGAACATGTGCAGCCTTGTGGAGAAACAATTTTTTAACTTTTTGTTTTTTGGGCCACCCTAATATATATATATATATATATATATATATATATATATATATATATATATATATATATGCTTTCACCAGTGACACTGACATTATTTGCCACATGATGTCTGAACTCTCTACCATTGTTTAATACAATCAAATTCACTGAATCTTGCAAAGAAGAAAATATTCAACTAGCATTACATTTAAAAACATCATCACAGTTCATTGGGTTACTGTAGATAAAAAATAATGTAAGACAGGGGTACTCAAACCACGGCCCGCGGCCCACAATCTGGACCGTGAGGACATTTCTTGTGGAATGTTTTTCAGAGATATTTTGAGCCTGTAATATTGGCATAATTACTTACTGTTGTCACTGCATTCAAGCTTTATGATGAGCTAAATTTAGTTATGGTCACTGTTGCGAAATTGGGCAATTTTCTACAATGCATTTGAGCACTACAGCATCATCTTTTGAGTTCATTCCTTGAAAACAAGTTGGCAGAATTTGGAGATTTACTGCTTCATAATGATGTCAGATGGTCGAGCAAAGGGAGAGTTTTGGAAAGATTCTGGAACCTGACAGAAAATATTTCAGAGTTTCTTCAATCACTAAAAACAAAGTTTTGAATTTTATTCAGGATAATGAAAAGACTGCACATTTAGCGTTTCTTGTTGACATTGTGGGACATCTGAATGCATTAAATTTGCAACTTCAAGGCTCAGAGAAAACAGTGGTGGGCTTACAAGATAAATCCTTCTCCTTTGCAACAAAAATCAATAATTTCACAAATGACTTGGAAGGCAGCAAGATGCTTCCACCAATTGGCCAACATGTTTCTGATATGTCAGTTTTTCTTTGTAGGTTGAAAACTGAGTTTAAGAAACGTTTCACTCATTTCAGAAAGCTGAAGCCTGCATTTTTATTTGTCTCCAATCCTTTCATTGGTAAGCCTGATGGTGATTGGACAGATATTGGAAGTTCAGTTTTTACAAATGTTAAGCAAGCAGGCAGCATTATTGCAGACTGAAGCAGCTGATTTGCAAGCATCTAATAGTTTGAAACATAAACTCGGCAAAGTTGGTATAACTAACTTCTGGGCCAACTTTGTTCCAGATTCTCAGTATCCTGTAACTCAATATCCAGATTCTCAGTATCCTGTAACTCAATATCCAGATTCTCAGTATCCTGTAACCCAGAAGTTATCAACTTCTGTCCTGACAACGTTTGGACCCACGTATACACGTGAATCAGCATTTTCTGTTATGGAACATTATTAAATCGAAACATCATAGTGTTATAACAGACCAACACCTGCAAAATGCAATACGTATTGCTCTGACTGGTTATTCGCCTGATTATGTTTCGATTGTGCAGTCGAAGAAACAATTTCACGCAAGTCACTGAGTGGGACTGCAAAATGTGCATTAACCCCTTAACTGGGGATCCCGGATATATCTGTCCATTTTACATTGAGTTACAGTCAAATACACAGTTAAGGGGTTAAGAGATCTGCTCTAATTGGAAATTTTTCCAACTCAGCTAAAATTGATTCTATGAATTTTTTAATTTAGTATTGTTTTATGCTGCCTTGGTTCAATTATAACAGTCTATTAAGAGGACCCATGGTTCTTTGTAGTTGCCTACTATGTCACAGGAATAACTGGACTTCCATTGTAACTTGTGGACCCACGTGAACGATGGAAGACTGGAAGTGGACTGCCTTCAAACAAGTTTGAGTACCCCTGGTGTAAGAAAATGCCAGCCTGACTGTACTATATTATAAACATTAGACAAAGTCTCACCTGGTAAACCACCAAAATGTCAGAACAGACAAAAAGCAGGCAGAGTTTTCAGGACAGTCTTGCTGTAAAAGTAAAATATTACAATCAGGCCAAACCATCACAAGATGCTAGCAATTAATTTTAGAAGAGGCATAACCAAATGATAAGCCAAGGCATAGACAATATATAAGCTCTCTAAAAAAGGCTGTCAATATATAATCCTTGGGCACAAATTTTAACCATGTGCTGCAAAAACAAATTTATATGATATCTTAGTGTGACCAAGCCAATTAAAAACACATATGAAAATGTTAACCCTTATACTGCCAGATAACTACATGCAATGCAACCAAGTATACTTGGTTCAGGTAGCTTAAGGGTTAAAATTGTGCAAACAGTGTGGAAGTTAGTTAGTAAATCCTCAGTAGAATTTTTCATCACCAATCGTATGCCATAGCACTCAATCAGCCATCAGTCTAGCCAAGTTCACTTATCCAGGAGTCAATATAATTGAAAGGCATTGTTAGGCAGCTGAAATAGCCATTTCAGCTGTCAGGCAGGCTGTGGAAAAAGCATCCTGTACACTTATATGCCAATATGATAAAACATAAGGTTTGTCGGTATACTACAATCAGCCCGGTAACAGAGTTTCATTTTCTGATAATGGTTCAGACCTTATCACAACTCCATGTGCCCCCCTAAGCATACAGTTAACATTTGAGAAACATTCATCAAAGACACATTCTAACAATAAATAAAAGGTCACTAGCACAGATACATCTAACTGAATTTTCCACTTGGAATTACTAACTGCAACTGAAGATGAGTCGGAAATTATTGTCTTTGGTCCATCGACAAAAAACCCTGCCAAAATCATCTGCACAAAGACTAGAATTGTAAAGAGAGAAATGAAAATGAGATGGTACACAATGTTCGCTTCATTGTAGAAATCATCTGCCTAAAAAACAATTAAATGTTATAAAATTTCATAAAGATCAACAAAGAGTAGATCAAATTCAGTGAAAAACTGCCTGCCTCTACCGGTAATGCATCAATCACCAAGTCACTTAATTACATCAGTTTACAGTGCACGTTTTGATGCATTAATATACGGTAATGACTAAATCACCTAAAATCACCCAAAATCATCTGTCTTCAATGAAGATAACAGAAGTACAATTAAATTCTACTGATGTCATCACAAACTGATAACTAACTGTCACAGCAAAACTACTAATGACAAAATTAGCTGAACATTTTCAAACATGCCACTTAAAATTACGAATCAGTCTGTTCTGGAAATTAACTGGAACCAAACTGCTAACAATAAAGGGAAAAAATCCAGTTGCAATCACACTGCAGTTTACCTCCTTGTAGGAAATTAAAATTCGGATTCTAGACTGCAAAATGAAAACAGCGGCTATAAACTGCAGAAGCCAATAGATGAAAAGTACGCCCGATGTCTGTACACCATGCTTTCTTCCAAACTGTATGAGCAAGACAGACGTCCCCTAAAATCATCAAAATCAAGTGGCCAAGTGTATTGGAAGTGAAAATTCATCGCAAGTGGCAAGCAACACAGAAACAGTACCCAGTACTTTAATATAAATAAATCCACGTGTACAGTACATCAGTGGTCCTGCAATTACAAGTGGAAATACTAATTCCATGTGTCACTTTAATCCAAGATTCTGGTCATTTGTCATTTCATGAAATTCAGACACATGATGATGGAAACTAGAATAAAATATTATATTGGAATAGGGGGTCAGGTTTATGGGTTGGATTGGTAAGAAAATGAGTCATGGTTTAATAAATTGGACATGGGTTGGGTTGAGTCCACCCATTGGGTATGGGGGTCGGGTCAGAAAATTTTTAAAATGGTTTGTTGGTGGGTTGGATTGAAGGTAATTGAAACAGCACACAACTATTTCAACCTAGAATTCTTAGGGTTTAATAAATTGAATACAATGTACCTATTGAAACAGTGGGTTGAGTCATTCCACATAACCCCTTAACTGGGGACCCGGATATTGCATTTTCATTGAGTTAAAGCAGGCTGGGTTGGGGCGCGCACACTAATTATGATGGGGTGGGTTGAATTTTTTAATTTTTTTGGACCAAATTTTCCATGTCAGGTGGCGTCATATATAGAATCACAATGGGTATTGAAGTCCATCCATTTTTTTATTGATTTCAATATCAATACAAATTAACGTCTTTCGTTGATGTCACAACTATTTACAATGTAAAAACAACAGCGTCTGAGCGCCAAGGATTTGCAACCGTTTTTCTTATTCCATGAGAGTTTCTGTATCATTGAATACAATCATTTGAGCTTTTTGAGATTTATTGAAAAAATTTGAAATGGATAAATTTTTGGCAAGATCTGAGAAAATTCCAGGTGAAAACAGACCAACGGCGAGAATTAACTGAACGGGATCCCGTTTATATCCATCTCCATTTTATATTGACTGCAGAAGCAGTTTAATAAAGAACACTCAATTTAATAAATTGTTGGTTGGTTTTGTAATTTTATGAAGAATGTGCACTGAAAAAAAAAATATTGCTTTTAACCTGTACCAGAATAGTTATAGTTTAATAAGGGGTTAATCTTTAAAAATGTACCAGAATAGGATATTAATTCAATGTTAAGATGATCATAGGCTCATAGCTAACAATGTCCATCTCTGTTATCAAAAATACAACAAATTCCATTGTCAATATTCTCATGACTTTCCTTAATGACCGAACAATCATCATCTTCAATGTATAATTCGTCACAACCACCCCCATCCCAGCGCCACCACCGTCATCATCATCATCATCATCATCATCATCATCATCATCATCATCATCATCATCATCATCATCATCATCATCATCTTTTCTATGGAAACAACAGCAGTCAAAACAACTATTTTGGGGGAAGCAAAATTGTATGCACAGTACAACTGCATCCACTGCACAAGACATGAAACACATGGAAATGAAGTACTATTGAGTTTTAAAAATTCAAGACAAACTGTAACGACATACCAGTGCAACCAATGTCAAAATTGGTGCCAGAATGTATGCGGTGTAGTGTGAATTGCCACTCGAATAGTCCTTTACTCGAAATATAATATCCATCACCACAATGGCCATTAAGGCAATGCTCAAAGTCTGCGGAAAAAGCAGATATTTAATATGACATAATCACATGTTCTTCCAACAATTAAATGTATTCAGCCATGTTATAAAAAGCGGTCAAAGTTCCTGGGAACAATAAAATATGAAATTTGAAGCAAATAACACATGGTAGACTATTTGGTAGTGTTAGAACTCGAATGAAAATTTAATAACACTAATTAATGTTAAATCTCCAAAACTAAGACAAACATACAGCATAGATAACAAATTTGCAAGATTAACTCCATAGATGTCCAATTCATAAGATCATCTCCAACTATAACCACTTCACAAGATTAACTCTATGAAGCAATTCTGCTTTGCATTAGTGGTGTGTTCTATCAGAATGTTTAATGATCAACAGCCACCAATGTAATGTAATATACCGGTAATGTAAAGTGATGTACAATTTACACAGAGGAAACTACACAGAATACTCAGAGGCTGTGTTTAACTCAATGCAAGACTCACAAAGACAGGCAGGCTTTGAGATGGAAGAGAACAATGGTCAGACAATGTACTGAGCAAATCAAGTGAATTGATAATGAAGCTGTTATCACACAGCACAAAACATTGCATAAGATAGAAGTTAAAAACTGAGGCTAGAAGTTATGTTTACTTAACCATTTGAACACACTGTCAGCCTGTACATAAAACTGATAATCCTGGATCCCTGAGACCTAATATACACACATCCCGCTATTGTGGGAATTTGGGGATTGCAATTATATGGTGATCGCACCATAGCAGTATCGCGGCTTCATATGGTTAAGGCTGAACAATAACATTGAGATGAATACTGAACTAAAAGAAATGTGTAACAGCTTTAACAACCAGACTAAAGCAGTACTCATCAACAAAGTAAACAACATATCATATTTATTCTCAAGTACACTCTAAAACTTAAAGTTCAATTACTCCAAACAATAGAGAACTTAATATTAACACACAATCATATAGCAACAAGCATACAAAGCAGTTTTAATCACCATTATTTCATATTACATCACTTCAAACAATTGTACAGCTCATCTCGAAATCAACAATTGTGAAAGTTCAACCTATTGAGAATGGATCACTGCAACTGCCTACTCATTCAACAAGTTACTTGCAATCTTGACTGAATTTAGGTCATACCCAATGCTTAAAAATACATATCTTATAAGTAGTTTTTTTAGAAATCTATTCTCTGTCAAAGTCGATCGAGAGATAAGAGGGGTCCTAAGATAGATGGTTTCTTGTATCACAGGTTTCATAGACCACAAAAGTATTATAAAAATGATACCCTGTTTGACATTGGCCAATGCAATGACTTGCTATAGTAGGCTATAGACATGAAAATTCACAAGAGTTATGAAACGAATTAAAACCACATTTTCTTGTGTCCCCATCTTCAATTCTTCATAATGAAAATGTGGCTTTTGATTCGTTTCATCACTCTTGTGAATTTTCATGTCTATAGCCTACTATAGCAAGTCACTTGCATTGGCCAATGTCAAACAGGGTATGATTTTTACCACAGAAGATCAAAACACAGAACAGCCACTAGAAATGTTTTCAAACAGCCAGAAACAGAAGGAAGCACAGCTGCAGTAGTAGGATTAAACTGAGTAGTTTAATGAATTTATCAAGGTTTAATGCCATCAAGCATAAAGTAAAATAACCATTTGATGACCGTACACTGTACATGAGTCGGATGATATGCACGGAATTATCCAAATGGGTAGGCTTAATATAGAATAACGTGGACGGTGGCAAATAGGTTAATATCTGGTAGGATGTGCTGACCTTGAAGCAATATTAGAAATGAGTTGTACGATGTCATTTGGTGATTGTCAGCAGTACAATAATACAACACATGCTTTTAATAAAAACTCTGGAAGATGAGCAATTAAGCATACAGTACTTTCATAATACCAAGATAAAACAATAAATTTAAAAAACTATGTTAAGGTTTACTAGCATATGAAAATAAAGGCAATGTCAAGGGTCATGACAAGGTCATGGACAGAAAAGTCAACATAACTGAAGATTAATACAGACAAACTTTACAGTTGATCAATTATTTAAAAGGTTTGCCAATATTTTGCATCGAAATAAGGTTTGAAAACGCAAAAATTCAGTGACATTTTTATAAATTTTCAGTACTTTGCCATCCCATAATTATAATATGCCAGAGTAATTGACAAATTGATGAGCAAACAAGGTTGTTGACATAGACTGTTATCGAGCACTGGCACAGTGAAATTGCATTGATGGGTCTTTTTTATTCATCTTTGCCCATTATATTTGGATTCCATGTAATTGAGAATTTCTATGCAGCATCTGAGCTGCTAACAGATTCCATGTGAAACTTAAATAAGTGCAATAAATGCTAAATGAAACACAACACTTACGGTTCTTGTGACATTTAGCCACGTATGACCAAAGCTTTTCATCCTCTCTACAAAATGTAAGTATAGCGGAGCAAAAAACAGGATCCAACCGCACGGGATCCATATTAGAAGCGTATCCCGAAAGCACGGTGTAAAATCTGGACCCGTGCTGTTTGCAGTCGCATTAAAATCCTAAAAGAAAACAATTTCAAGTAATTTTAACAATAATGCCTATGCATAATTTACCAAACACAAGCAGATGCTGACATGAGGTCAGTTAACATACATTTACATGTTAAGTCCTTTGGAAAAACTGTTGCCACAAGCATATATATGAAAGCCTCCACAATTTTAAGTACATCAGGAAACAAAAATTGTTAAAGACTGTTGCAAATAAAACATAATCATATATATTAAGTCAATCAATGTTTCAGTGCCTGCAGTGTCCTAAGAAGCCCTTATCAATTAGCCCTTGTGATAGTCCTTGTGACAATTTTGGCCAGTTCACTTAGTTCACTAAGATAAATATTCAGACAAGTGCTGTATGTTTGCCATCATCAGTAGCCTATCTTTGTCATAAAAATGTTTTAATATGACATAATTTCCAATTCAATATTCCTCATACAAACCAGTTGATTCAATTAGCCTCAGATCTCAGCATCATCAAGGATGAAATATACACACACCAGCACACATGTGTGATTTGTGTGTGTGCACGTGTGCAGTACAACACAGTATTAACAATCCTGCATTATCTGCTATCTTAGCATTATCAGTCCTTCATATGCAGTATAAGCTAATCTCATGCTGATGCAAGAATCGTACGCTGTTTAATTGTCATGCTAGGAAATGGAAACAGCTCAAAATACAAGACAGTTCCTAGTATTGAGTTAAGCTTGCATCATCTGTGTACACTGTCACAGAAAGCTCTCAATCATAGATGAGTAAATTATGGTAGATAATAATAATAATAATAATAATGATGATGATGATGATGATGATGATGATGATGATGATGATAATGAATAATAAGAAGAATAATAAGAAGAATAATAATAATAATAATAATAATAATAAGAAGAAGAAGAAGAAGAAGAAGAAGAAGAAGAAGAAGAAGAAGAAAGAAAGAAGAAGAAGAAGAAGAAGAAGAAGAAGAAGAAGAAGAAGATAACCTCCTCTAGAGTTGGTTCACTGATGTTTATGTCAGTATCAGGATCTACTGTTGATGCCATCGATTTGAGCGAGGGCCCAATGGAAGTGGCTGGCTGATTCAATGCACAATGATAGTGCTCAGCTTTATTACTTTTACACACTTGTTTCCATGGCTGTCACAAATATAATTACCAAGCACAAGACCTCTGGCATTTACTGAGCTGTGGGATAGCATGCTGTGCTAGGCCTGCCTCCACCTCCTAAGCAGTTGCGCAAACATATATCTCTTGATATTCATAGGCATTGATAGTGACTATCAATGATAAACCAGTATCAGCAGTGACCACATTTTGCTATCTTAGTTCAATACTTACCTCCGAACTCCAACTCTCATGGCAAACTCAGCAGGTACATTGGTACTGCATCAAGTACGGTACTATGCAGTGAATGAACTGTATCGGGAACCAATCTGCTCTAAGCATCCCAACTAAGATCCACGTCTATGCTTGCTGCATTCTCTGCTAGAACCGCGGAATTAAGCACAGTTAAAAGATCCACGTCATAAGGCGAAGCTTCCTATAAAACCTCGATCTATAAAACGTTCGTACCACCAGGAAGAGGGTGATTTCAAAGAATTGGCACAATTATAATAGTGTAGGCGTGCCAGGTAACACGTGAATGCAACCAAACAAACACCATTTCAAAATCATCATCAAAACCGCAACGCAAATCAAAGGGAAGCAATCAATCACAAGACTCACACTCCATTAAAACAACTGCAGACTGCAACTGCAATCGGCCAATTCGACATAAAGGCGCCAAATAAATCACCTGAACCTCATGGGCGATAATAGCGTAAGGGTACAGAATCGGCTTCGAAAATAACAGAAACAAAGCAAAAGCAGAAGCCCGAAATTTTAAAAAAACGCAAAACTAAAACTAAAAGAACAAATCGTTCGTGTAACGTACCCACAGCACGGATCCGCAAAAATGAGCGTCCATAATTTCAAGTTTTTCTTTGGGTGCTTCGCCTTTCGTTTAACCGCATTCCGTCTAAGCCGTCCACGGGAGGTTATGTATCTAATGAATATTCAATAATTTTTGCATAGCTCGCTCCCGACCTCTTGTGATCATATCTAAATTTTGGCAGAGAGTTTATAACATAGTGCTCGGATATGACTTATTATAGAGGCCCTGCTTTTGGTTAACATTGGCTTATGCTCTAAGCTTTATGACAGACAGAAGCCGATTGTTATTCCATAGGCTGAACAGATCTTGTCTCATAGAATTTGATAAGCAGGTACATGATAAAAAAACTTAAACTTAGCATGATTGAAAGTGGCTTAGAAGACATTACTGCCTGTGTGAACGTCACTAGGGGCACTTAACGGGGCTTGAACCCGCTCCATCAGCCTGACGCTCCAGCACATAACCCACTCTGCCATCTTCCGCCCCTGATAAAATGAAAACAATAAAATTGATTTGTGCTATCTTGTTAAATAAGCAAAGCCTAACTAAGCCCATCTTTCGTTGTAATCAAAAAGGAGCATCAAAGCTGGCCAACGGATTTGACTACCAGATCAGTGTCGGCTCCACATGGGGCCCGTACCCTTATTGCAGTGGTTCTCATCCCGTGATCCGCGGACCACAAGTGGTCCGCAAGAGGGGGTCCGCAGCAGTCTGAAAAACATAACTAAAAATTAGACATATATATATTTGTCATGTGCAAAAAATCTGAAAAGTGTGACGAGCAAAACAAGGTAATCATCATACAAAGGCACATTTTGTGTATTTTGTGCAGTTTCAACGTGAAAAAGTCCGACAAGCAAAAACGAACAAATGGTCATCACCGCTTTTTAGGAGCAGTTGAATGCCTAATTTATCAGGTGGTCCGCGAGAAATTTTTGAACTTCAAAAGTGGTCCGTGAGGCAAAGAGGGTTGAGAACCACTGCTTTATTGAATGCCTGACCCCTTCAGTGTACCCCATTTGGAACCCTATACTATTACATACCTAGCAACAAATAGTGGCCCCATGCTTAGCAGTTGCCATCCCAATGTAATGTAATGTGACATTTGTTGCCATCCCAGACAGACCCGAATGGATGGGTTTAAGGCATTCCCACATGCCAAAACCTGTTCTTATCTGGCAACTGATTTTTCAAATTTCAAAACCAGCAATGGGGGTTGGACTATCCCAGACCAAAATAGTTCCACCACTTTAATATGGCAATTATAATGGGTAAAATTGAGAAATTTTAACCCAATTTGGGATCATATTCAATCAGTGGAGATTATGCCTCTCCAACTCCCAAGGCATATCTCATTGAATAGTGAGTGGGTCAACCTCCAACTCTTGACAAATTCAACAGGGATTCCACTTGGTGTGAGTCTACTGCAGACTTAACCGACTTCCTTCGGCGTAAAAATTAAACGATTGCACGAGAACACAAGTTCCTGGAAAATCAAATCGTCTTATATACACTAAACATTAACATGAAACCATCCATACAGGTTCTGTTAAGTGAAATTGAAGCATACTGAAATCAGATTCATTGCAATTGTCAAATAAATAAAATAATTTCTAACCTAAATGCAATACTACATCACTACCGTAATCAGGGGCGTAGCCAGGATATCGATTTGGGAGGGTATAAATATTTTGGGTGGGTATAAATCTTAGCTATAAACCACATAAACCATATAAACCACATATAACCACATGTAAATCACATAAAAAACTTTAAGGTAGACTGATTTGGGGGGTATATATACCGATATACCCCCCCCCGTCGCTACACCCCTGACCGTAATCAAAACAAACTAAGATATTTCTATCAGCAAGAAAGATACAATTACTGCAGAATAGATAGTTACAAATAACTTCGTATTTACCTAAATTTAATTTACAAACTCATAAGACAACTGATTCAAAATCAGCAATTACCAGTACTTACAATTAGGAATTTAACATACTAACTAAAGTGCGGAGAACTTTAAAAATGTCTTTCCTGCAAATTACATTCAATCAAAATGTATGCCATTTATTTAAATACAAAAATGCATCATCCCAAAGCAATAAAAATAATAATACTACAAAAAAACGAATGATTTAATCATGTTAAAATCATAGTAAATTAAATGTGTAAGCTTTTATACATAAAATTTAAATTTAATATATGCATCACCTGCTGAAGAAGTCTACAATTAGAACACACAGACTGTCATTAAAAACACTTTAAAATAAAAAGTTTGAATGAAGATAAAATGGAGAATACTATAAGTTTTCTTCAAAAATATTAAAAATGTATCTGTAAACTGACCAATTTCTGTCTGCTATTTACACAAACATGATCCCAATTGGGAATTAGCCATTATCGGTAGCTGCTACACTCGAATTTACAGACCTATATATAAGAAATTCATTTATCTAGTCCAGTACAAACCCAAAGCAGTTAAACATGCATAGAAACATCCGTGCTCGTAAGAGACAACTAACAAAATGTTCCAATCAGAAGCCCAACTGTAAAATAAATAACAGAAAGAGAGTGAAATACACTAGAAATGTATCAAAACAACAGAAAAACAATGCTAAAATCAACTGTCACATCTCATTAGAAACCATCCATTTAACGACAAATAAAATTTGTCATAAGCAAATGCATGTGAACGGTGGAGAGGAAATGTAGTCTGATGTTAATTAATTGTCATGATATTTACCTTAACCCTTAAACCACCAGATACTTTGTAACTAAATGCAATGTAACCGAGTATAATTGGTTTCTGCAGTTTAAGGGTTAACGTAGCAGCAGCACAAAAACCTGCTATCATTGCACATTTAATGCATCAACTCTGACTAGGCTCAGTATTCATTATAGTTATTTACAACTGTTTCAATTATGCCTTGGGCACTGCAACCCATATTCAATTTGGATTTGGTGTGCCATCGGCTGATGCCCTGAGCATTATGATAGTGGCGCTATAGAAGTTGATTGATTGATTGACATATGGGTTTTCTCCTTATGGCTCTGCTCGAAGCGGTTGTTTGAGCGCTTTCAATGGCTGCCACGAGTGCTTAAGATACTGCCATGATGCGCCACGTAAATTATACAAACTGGTCTACTGACAGTGGCGTAGCAAGGCAAAGTGCCGCCTGGGGTGAAAATAAAAAGTGCCGCCTTTCTCGGCAAAAAAACACAACACACAAGTTCCGAAAAATCGAAAAAAATCTTGACAAGCAAAAAAAGGTCATCACATTTTAAATCTTTGTTAAAACCGAAAAATACCGCCCTGACACATTGGTGTCACCCCTTCATTCACCATCAGAGAAATCTTGTCAAGCCAAAAAAATGATCACCAAGTATGTCCACCTATATACAAAACTCTAAAATGCTGCCCCATAGGGTAAGTGCCACCTTGGGTGGTTCGCCCACCACTGCCTCCCCTCGCTACGCCACTGTCTACTGAAGACTATCAAACAGGGTAGGCGGTGAGTTAAAAGGGGAGAGGTGGAAGGATGACCCAAGACCAAGAAGTTGATTTTTTTATGCTGACTTCACATTTGAAAGAACTCTTAACCCCTTAACTGGGGACCCCGGATATATCCGTCCATTTTACATTGAGTTACAGTTAAACACACGGTTAAGGGGTTAAATTAAAAATGCTTATGGGGCATTATGCATAACAAAATAAAAACTAGTCATGCACAAGTGAACAAGCAATGATTTTATAACAGCACTTAATCTAGACTTCTTCATCCAACGTAGGATAAATACTGATAAATCCACATCACCTGAAATTGCAACTGTTGTAAATGTCATACAAAGTGAAACAGTCCAGGACCACCATAAGCAAAACAGTAGCAATGGCAGTCCAAAAAAGCAGTAAAATTGACTCTAATAACAAAATAAAAACAAGCACTACAGTCAAACTCTTGATGCAAATTGCCTGCCTAAAAACTCAAAATAAATGTACAGAATTCATATTCTAATCCACATTCAAAATAAATTCAGTATGATTTAAATTTGAGTTCAAGTAAAAATATAACAATCCACTGAAGAATAACAATCAATTTCAATGAACAGTCTGGTTAATTAATTGGTTTCATATTGTAACTTGAGCCTATCATAGCTATTCTATTAGATTCAAGTAAGCCCTGCAAAAAGCTGAAAGCCTAAAGAATCGTAATGCTAAATCACAGACAAAATTGAGACACAAACTAAAAATTTAAAATTCAGTCAAATGCATATCTAATATATCAACAGAATTTGTCATGGCTCTCTAATATCAGCATCAACCCTATTACATTAAAAACCAATTGAAATTCTCCTAAAATTCCAGTAAACTTAGGCAACATACTGCTCAATGTAAGCAAAAATAATATCAACATTTTAAACCACAACTAAGCAGCCTCAACTAAATTTAACGAATAACTCAAGTAACAAAATGAAATCTATTCTCGGTTGCAAGATATTAAACATTAATATCACATTTACATTTCCAGAATGCCAGAAAATACGGGTCACGAGAAGAAAACCGATCGAGAAAACAAACAGAACCGATAACATGCCAATATATTTGGCAGAAACATAGAATATATATCAAATAGAGTAACAATCAAGATCAGCAACCAAGAACACCTCCACATCCAAAACAAGTCCAAGATTCAGGCCGGTGTACAGATGCTTTGCCAGACGTCACCACCCACTGATTCAGAGCAGATGCATCTCCTGCAGCTCCTGCTGCATCTCCGATTTGTTCGCGCGCGACACGCGGAACGACGTCTGCTGCGACTTCCGGAAGCCGGCCGTCGCGGGACAGTCCTGAACGCAAATGACCCGGTTGTAGGCGCGCCACCGTTGGCACAGCTGGACGTACATCTTACACTGAACGTACATAAAAACAAGTCCGCCGGTGAAGCCAATCGCCACGACTATCAGTTTCGTCCAGAAAGGCCAATGGAGAATCCCGCTGCTGATCTCCTCGGTAGTCCGATCAATGAGCACGTAGAGAGACCAGACGACGCACGTTATCGCGATGACGTGAAACGTAACGGAGCAGACGATCTTCCGGCGCTCCACTTTCGTCATCTCAAGCTTCTGCCACTGAAATAAACATAGAATCACGCAGATAAACAGAGAATCGATGAAATAAACAAAGAATCGCTCAAATAAACATAGAATCGCTTAAATAAATGCAGAATCTAAACAGTAAAAGTAAATATAAAATTCAGCTCAACACATACTATAAAATGTATATTAAGTGTAACAGAAATAAAGCCACTTTCACAATTTGATCTAAACCACTTACAAACTTACAATAACAAAAATCCATCAATAAAAGCTATGGTACCTTACATCACAGTTAACAGATCTTGCTGCAAAGACAACCAGTCTGGACATGTAAGGTAAATGAACTATTTCAATGCTCAGAAAGACAGAAAAACTAAACCTCAAGCCTGATAGAGGATTCTCTTCCATCATTTATTAATAGAATGCAAGACAAACCAGCAGCAATACTGGCTGGTTCTCAGTTAGTAGCTAACCACCTTCATTCAAATGATTATCCGGAACTTATTACTTTCACTCCGTTGGTGTTTTATAACAAAATAACTGCATACTTCTAAATGAGAGACAAGGAGCTTTATATATTTGAAATTATAATATGCAACCACTAAAGGCATTCACCATCCCCTGCAAAGACGCTGCATCAAATAGCTTTTGATAGACTGCAAACCTCAAATACAATCTCCAAGATTTGACTGGGTGAAGAAGAAAAACACTTCTTTTATGTGAAAAATTTCTTTTATGTGAAGCTTCAGCACAATTTAATTTAATCTGACATGTCTGCAACCTGCCTTGCACAGGGGCTTAACACTTGTAGTCATCTGAAAGTCGAGTTTGCACAGTTCGCACGACTTAGTGTTGGCACTTTTGATCCACTGCTGAAGACATGACTGGTGCACGTACTTCAAAGTGCCAGAGCACGAGCACGGAGAAATGAGAGGAGCACCGCGCTCCGCCTCGCAGTGACATATACGGCACGTGTCAACAGATGACACCAGTGATGCGTACGAGTTGCTTCCATCGAGTTTCTGGCTAGGAGCACTATAGCAGATAATTTCCTGCAACTGTTTCAACATAAGCATCAACATAAAGTGTCATCACACGAACAATTCAAAAAGTGCTACATAAATTCAGATATAAAAATGTGTATTTTTTCCATAGATTTCAAACCACATATGAGCACAGATATATTGATATACAGTGGATCCCACTTAATCACATACTGCTTAATTGCATAACCCGCATAACAACATAAAACCCCGAACCAGTGTTTTGTGCGTACAATTAATTAATTAATTATCAGACGTCCCGGCTATTCGCATAGCCTAGTTAATCGCATAAGCAAGGCTTGCACGGCACCTATGCAATTAAGCGGGTTTCACTGTACCATCATTTATCAAGTACCGGGTATTTGTAATATTTTTTTTATTAACCGCTAGTGCTGTCTGGCACAAAATGAGGCAACCATAGATACTTGATCTACTGCAAATGCTCTAATAAAAGTTGGGTTTCAAGCATAAAGTGGATCTCCAATGCAGACCGGGGGTAAAAGTAAAAATGTTCTAATACAAACTGGAGGACAGAGGGGGCTTCTATTAGAGGATTTATGGTATAAATTTACAGCATTGCAGAATAATCATAAACAGAAGAATAAATTTAAAAACAGCAATGGGTCTTCTTCTTTTTAGGTGCTGTGTGTTGCTATGTTAGCTACCATGGATTTCCACTTTGTTCGATTTTGACATTCTCTTATTACAGTATCGACATTGTTCTTTACCCCTCTATTCCTTCTCATAGGCACTCTACAGTATATAGGTGTCTGTCTTTCTCTAGCTCCCCCCCTCCCGACACTTTTCCAGTCTGGGTAGCTTTAGCTTTAATTATCATTTTCTGTCCTATTTAATAATCCATGAGGTAGATGATGCCAGGTGATGTGGCAAATTGGATTATCACAGTCACTAATTCAATTAATTATCAGTCACGAAACAAGTACATCCCGTCAGTGGTTAACTAACTATGAAAGTACTGAACTGCATTACATTATATCTGAGCATTTTCTTTGCAGTGGAAATTCAATACCCCCTCCACTTTGTCCTTAATAACATCACTACACAACATGCAAAACCAGTCAGCAACAATTAGAATATCAATGTTGTTAGCTGTATGATTCAAATGGAAGTGAAACTATCCATCCATGTTGGCCATCATGTCTTATTTGCTTCTATATTGAAACAATTTTCAACAGAAATGGTAAAGATTTGGAGATTTTGCAGTGTTCCAAAAATGACCACAGAGATTGACAATATTCTGAGCAAGTAAGCAATATATCAGAGTATCCTAATGAGATATATGTATCACTTTCAATTATTTTAATTTTATCATTATGAAATATTCAAATATGAATTTTTAATACTTTCTGTCACGTACCTGAACAGCGTCGCCAACCTGTTCAATGTCTTCGCCTTCTGCAGGAACTGTCTTAAGAGAGAACGTCTGCATCTCATGCTCGGAATCAACCAAAACCATTTCTAACACAAAAGAAGATCAAACCATTAAAGCCTCAATTCAAGATTCATTGGCACGTTCTTGTTCTTCAAAATTCGTAGAGACCAAGAACACGGTTTCTTAAGACCCACGCCAAAACCAGGGTGTTCAAGGCCCATATAAATATTTGGACTTCTGTGGTAACGGCAGTTGCACTTTTAAATCGTGCCCAGTCAGATAGAAGCTGCATACAATCATTTAAAATACTTCAAACTCTTGAATAAAAATCCATCAAGTTAAACTTCTGAATTACTATATAGCGCAAATCGGGACAGACTTGCCAGAGGAACAAATTACAGAAGCCATTGGCTGGCGAGACTTCACGACAGAGTAGCCTAGTCTTAATTAAAAAGAAACAAAGAAAACTTTGGTTTCAGCTCTCTAATATTTCTGATTAGTGAAAACATATTTGGGCAATTCTGTAAGGTGGCGCTATAACAATCCCACTGTTTTATGTAGCTTCAATATTTCTGAAAAGTGAAGACCTAAACGGGTAATTCTGTCCCGACTGGCGCTATAACAATCCAGAGCAATAACATTAGACAATAAGCTCGTTTTACACAAACGTCTAACATATAAATCGATATTCAAGCAAATTACCGACTTGATCAGGAAATCTTTATGAGTAAATCGGGAGAAGGTAAATTCATTTCACACGACCGTTGAGTTGTGGAATAAGCTTTTTTAACGGAACATTTATTATTATTTTGCTGAAGCGCCTTCCTCTTCACCGAAATATCAATCAATAGAGAGGTTATTGATATAGCGCTGATTTTGCTTTATTTTGTAATTCATCGAAATTGTTCAATCACGAAAGTCGTACACTGTCTCTATTAAAATGTACATGTACTCTGTATGCATCAAATGCAACTCTATAGGCTAGATTATAACTGGTGGTCTACCAGCGCTTCTTCTTCAGGTGCTCTGTTCAGAGACAGATTCCATACTCTGGCGTCGCCACTCGCCCACTCCACCTATCTTGAACTGTTTTCATTACGGTTCAATACTTGTTCGATCAGTGCTAACATCTATTATGCGGTATCACTTAGACATTCAGTACCTGTACCAAAGCTTATCTTCGCCGGTAGGTCGGTAGCAATTACCGCCGGGTCTCGGGCCGTCGCTACGTTTGGCTTTCTCGGCATCAGTTGCCCATCTGTCGCAGAGAGACTCGAACTAGTTACACGATGTGCGCTAATCTTAAGCTTAAATGCTTGTTCTGTATGTATACTGAATAACTGTTACACTGTATTCTACATGGTGTCAGAAGTACGTTAAAGTACCATTATACACGGTAAACCAAGTCAGCTTCAGCACAGCTTTCAACACACTATATAAATCGGTGCAATTTTGATAGGATAAAAAACAGCTTTCTTTCTTCGGATACAAGTACATAATGAAGAAAGAGGGCATGGAGCATTTGGCAATAACCGGAAAAGTGGAGTTAAAAAGAGCAAGAGGAATGCAGAGAAATACCCATGTAGACTGCCAACGAGAAGGAATTGAAGGAGTAAAGAATAACATTGAATTAATAAGCGGATGTCAAGATCGAACAAAGTGTAAATCCATGGTTGCTAATGCAGAAATACACAGCACCCAAAGAATAAGAAAAATTTAAATTTTATATATTAGAATCTAATAAATTTATACAGCTGCAGTTCACTTACAACTGTAGAGTATTAGAAATTGTATTATTTAAAACAGTAAATTACAAACATTAAGCCAACTTCATTTACAGTAGGCCTACATGTCCATTATATCTTTAATATTTTTGTGTCTGCTATGGTGAAATATAGATGTATAAATATACAGCATTAATTTTAGTCTTTATTGCAGTAGAGGCCTATACACCACATAAATGTTATAACAATTTGCACCTCTCTTGAACAAGCATTCAATCATTCCAATACTGCACTGTGGGCCTAGATCCTTTAATACCATTGCATGCACTATGTACTACCTGAAGCATTCTGTCAATTGATATTACTAATAGCATTTTGCCTTTTATTTCTTTCATAACCACATATAGTACTTAGATTTCTCCATTCTGGATTTCATCTCTAACTCAGCCAACTGTCAAAGGCAACTACTGTATTGAAATAAGTCAATAAATGAACCCTGTACTGCATTCACACAAAACACTAGTGGTCACAAGGAGACAGGTCCCTACACGACATGTTTGTCATAGACTGGTCATGAGAATAGTGCAAAACCGATGAAAAAATTCAGTTGAGATAGGAGGATTGCCTGAAAATGTCTCAAACCTCAAGATTTGAATCTATTATCCTCAATTTTTTAATTGGGGGCTCTGCCCAAGGTTGCTCCCGACACTCTCAGAAACTCCTTAGTCAGAACGGGAAATGGTCTGTAGGATTCTTGGTGCTCTCTCTATTCCAAACGCTTGGCTACAAGTCTACAACAGTGCCTCAAATTAAAATTTTCTTTTCAATCGTGACGACAAATACTGTATAGAACTGTCAGTAATCTTTGACAAGTCTTGCAGGGCGTGTATACATTTTCTGAAAATTAGAAAAAACTATTGGTACATTAAACTAGGCCAAACAAAAGTCGAGGCTAAAGCCATGTGATGTCTCAATAAACTGTATGTACTGTACTGTATTGTAAATCAAAACCGACTCAATAATGACTATCAATCCCCTGTATTGTAAACCATGTCATATTCACAAATCAAGCATTACTCAAAGTGGAAAGCTAACTTCAAGCATGCACTGTCAAGAATGTTAAGCAGCATGCTCAAGACTACCAAATTTAAAAACACAATTAAAAACAGCCCCAAAACAAAACCCCGTTAACCCACCCATATCCACCCGGTGTTCTATTTTGGCAAGGGACATAACAAGGGCAAGTCAATCGAGTACATCTAACCGACATGTTTGTGAGCAAGCAATACCTCAGCATACAAGTATCTTCCAATACTCGATTTCTTGCCTTTCTGCAAAGAATCTCAAATCTTCTTATCTTCCACATGAAACTTTTCATCTTCATCTTCTTTCACAACCACCTACTTAGATTTCTTCATTCTGGATTGCATCTTCTTTAAAAGCTTCTATTTAAATTTCTTCATTTTATATTTCCTTCTTTATCTTCTTTATAAGCTTCTATGCATAATTTCTTCATTTTTAAATGTCCAAAATGTCTTCTATGGTTCAATTTTTAAAAATTTTTAATTTCTCCCAAAAATTTCTTCCAAAATTCTTCTTGATCCTATTATTTCTTCTAATCCTCCACAGAAAATGGCTTCATATCTTCCAGATCTTTTTCATCTCCATAATTTAATTTCTTCAATCTTCATCTTAGAATCCAAGATGAATATTTCTTCTTATAAACAAAACCATTAAAACTCTTCACTTTGTCCACATTAAAGATTCCATCTTCATGATTAATTTTCAATAATCTTCATCACATTTTCAACAAATTTCATCTTCATACCTTATAAACAACAAAAGAGAAACAATTAAGGCCAAAGTAAATGTCTCTTTATAGATGAAGCAATCGACAAGCAAACTAAACTTTAAAAAGCCTTTCAGCCTGTCAACATATAGTAACCACAGTCCCATTTCCTGGAAAATAACTTTACCAAGATATTAAATGATTTCATGAAAAGCATCAGTGACAAACCCATTTCTCTTACAAAATGCCAACATACTGAAAAGACTCACTGAAATGCAATGTCCAAACATCATCAAGGTCAGTGTCCTACTACCGCTATGCCTATTGAATCTGTCGCTATTCATGTGAGAATGCAATCTGACCGAGAATATTCAATTAAAATAAACTGAATTTAGCATCAAAAAATGCAGTCCAAACTCTGCTGTTTTAGTCCTGTTTTACACCCAATCCGATACTGTCTCCAACGCGTCGTCATGATCATCATCATCATCAGTAGTAGCGACCTTCACGGAAAGAAATCAAATTCACAAAGTAACATCCGTATTTAAAACAACATTGCTGCAGAATTTTTAAAATGGTCACTTAACCCCTTAACTGGGCAACTATTTGTAACTCAATGTAAAATGGACGAGCGTGACTCGGGGCCCAGTTAAGGGGTTAAAGACTAAAGAAACACTAAAATTCTAAACTAAAGACAATGCAGGGTGAGAGTAACATTCTGCTCGAATCGGGGCTCCATCTTACTTGTCTTAACAACCCCACCCTATCGGCTCCATCACCGTCTGACCCTATCCATGCCCCACCACTCAAGGCCCACCACATACTCCACAGGCAGGCACGCCAATATATCAAGGAATCCCAGTGGGAGTGCTTCCAAGTACTTGTCCAGAAAAGACGCTATATAAATGACTTTTTAGTTGTTACGCTACATCACACACAGTGTTTATTCTAGCCATCTTGACATTGGCGGGGGAGAGTTTGAAAAGTTTGGGGGTACAAGATTTGTCTCTCCACGCTTTTGGGAGGGGGAATTTCCATCCCCCAAGCCAACATAAACAATTTTTTTTTTTTTTGGGGAGGATTTTAAAACTTGGGGGGGGGGAATTCCCCCCAAAACAGGCCTACAATAAACACTGCATCACACATAAATTGAATGTTTCTACCTTTCAAACATTAAGTTATGTACATGTCTCAATTCTGTATTAAAAAAAAAAACCGACTTGGCTCTTTGATCTGAATACCGAAGTACAATACATACGAGGCGAATACGAAGGAGAACGAGAACGCGACCGTGAGTAGCGCTTCCTGTTTGGCGAACGTGACCTACGTGAGCTACGATATCCACTGCTGCAAAAGGCAAAGCTCAAATTTTACGCTTCTTTCCAAAATTTTCTGTCAAGCAAACAGTATAACTCTTCCTTGGATCTTAGACAACACGAATATTTATGGAACATGAGAAAGCAAATGCAAGCCTGCTTCGTTCTTCCACTTACGGTGTTGGTCTTCCAAGGTAAACCCCAGGGGTAGGCGTATGGGCACGCTCCGTAATGGAATAATCGACGCGAATACGTCTGCCGTCAATCTCCGTTCCTGGTGCCATTTCCTTGGCCTGAAAATAGAAATTAGTTAATTCCAATGTATGTACACATGTTGGAGCCCAGTCTCAAGTTACAAACCAGATATTCAAAAGCCAATATTGAACTTTTAAAAAATCAAAATGTGGATTAAGTGGGTAGGATTTTACAACATGTGCCTATAAACGCAAGAAGCAAACACTTTTTCTCAAAGACCTTAAAATCGGAGGAAAAAAAATTAAGGCATTGTCCAAACTTAACCCTTTGGCCAGTATACAGATTCATCAAGGCAAAAGGGTTAAAACCGGAATTCTCAACCTAAACTCACCAGATCATCAAGGGGAACATAAGAGCACATACCTCCATAGCATCTTCAATGCTTTTGTAGTAAATGAAACCAAAGCCCCTGGAACTGCCTGTCTGGTGGTCGTAGACTATCTGAAGGTCATCTATTGGACCGTACCGCCCAAAGATTTCCCGAAGGTCGCGCTCCTGGGTGCGCAAGCTCAGTCCAAAAATACCAATGCATCGGCTGGCTCCGGGATGCTCCTAAAACACGGTCATTCAATCAGACAGGAACAACTATTGTCAATCTCAACTGAAAATCAGTGGCATGGCCAAGATTCCGGAATGGGGGGAGAGGGGGAGCAATAAAAAGTCTTGTCGAGCAAAAAATTACATTGTGAAGCATTCTCAGCTTCTTGCATTTTTGTATTCTCCTAAATCTCATATACAACTTACCCACCCCCAACTACTTAATGGTTTTGCCCGAATCCCATGACCGGTCCCAGTTCAAAGAGCAGGAAGGGGGTACGCCATTGCTGGCAATAAAACTGATCAGTATAGAGAAGCAAATTTCAAGCCATACCAACTCCCTCATCTTATGTCAGTAGCTCATATGAGAGTCTGCAAGCTATGTCAGGGTCAAAACAGCTATGGCAAAGCAGAAAGTTCACATTCATTCATTCATTCATTCATTCCTTGACAATTTCTATAGCGCTGTAACAAGGCTGAGGCCCACAACAAAAGCGCTTTAACATCTCAACTATAACCCAACCTAAACATCGTGATGAAATGCTCGGGAGTATCAGCCGTGGTGGTCTCATCAGGAAGAGAGTTCCACAAGATAGGATTACCCCTAGTAAAAGATCTCTCTCCGAACTTGGCGGTCTTGGATGGGGGAGAACGTGAAACTGGCGGAGCTTAAGATCTCCTGTCATTACCCTGCGGTCTCTTTACAAGAGAAAGGTACTCAGGACAGCACGGGTCATGCAGCGCTCTGTACGTCAGCCAGCATCTTTTGAACACAATCCGCTCAGGGACTCGGAGCCAATGTAGACGATCCCTGAGAAGTGGTGTTACATGTTCGCACCAGCGACATCCAGCGCCGAGAGATTCAGAACAGACTGCAGCCGATCAAGTTTGCTAACCGGGAGGCCCAACAGGACACTAAAGACGCAGTTTATGCGGGCACACTACCCGCTGGCAGCTCTGGCGCCACCTGCCACATAAGCAATAGAATTAATTATATATATATATATATATATACATAAACTGTACAACAGAGTGCGTCAACATGGCTGCCCACTTTGCAAAACCAAAACTCTAAAATCAATCACATAAATAGATACATCTACAGCCCCCGATATAACAACTGCGTTGAACTTGCGGGTTGGCTTATATGTTTTATTAATTATGCAGATGTCATTTTTGTCTTGCGACCATAATGCAAAGCATCTTTTGTATTTAGACAATTAGGCTTTGTAACCGCCAGTCACTTATTGAGCCAAGTAACTACAGTATTCAACACCAAGTGGTCAGCACATTAAAGCAACACATCCCCCCATCCCAATTATGCTGTAGCCACTTGAACCAACGTCTTATTCAAAGTAATAAATATCTAGAACCAAGGATACGCTACCCTGTCACCAAGGTGACGACGTCTGCTCGACATTGGAGATTTGCTACGGCTCCTATAGTAACCGTATCGTTCAGTCCTTTCACTGCAATTCACAGAAACTGGTTTTAACATTAAACACATAAAATAGCTTTAACCCTTTCACTGCCGCTAACACTTTAACCCTTTCACTAACACTTTCTGAATATTTAGTGCTCTGTGTGCCATCACGATGTGCAAACATGACAATATACCCAGTTGATGCAAATATGCTGGTCTATAGTAATACTGCAGCATTGCAGGCAGCCAGTTAGGGGTTTCAAGTATTTAGCGCATACCACAGCAGTGAAAGGGTTAAACGAACTGCTAAAATTGAATGCACATTGGCACAAATTACATCACCAGCAAATGACATGCATCTGCAAACACTACAAAAAACAAAGTAACAGTATTTGATTTAGACATTGTGAAGAAGCTAAATGTTATTAGCATTGACAAAACAGTCAGCATCAAAAATTTTATACAATAAACTAAATATAGAAATACATTGAATTACTTTCTTGTTGAACTAAAAGATATGACCAATGCATTAAATTAACTAAAACCTACTTCTAAAACATAGTGTACCCCCATCCCAAATAAAATCGCAATTTCTTAATAATTTCAATAAATGTATGGAATTACAACACGATATACGCACTATCTCGAGGATCTGCGCCTGTCGTAGCTCCTTGAACGAGACCGTGAATATCCCCGGCTGTAGCTGCGTGACCTGCATCATATAACGTCAGGTTAGGCCAGCAATTAACAGTACAAAGCTAGCAAGAAAAATCTACATTCAAGCCACGAAAAAGACAACGTAAAAAAGAAAAGCAACTTTTCGTAAGACAAATTTTAAATTTAAAATAAGATTCAGAAGAAGTCAGACAACGCTTAAATCATTAAATGCTTGCAAAAAGCTGTAATTCGTACCTTGATCTTGAATATCTGCGACCTCTACTTCGTGACCTATAACATACCATACCAAAAGCATAATTGTATTAAATTATCTGCTCATAGCATACTTAACCCTTAAATCACCCTTAACAAATATACCCAGTTCCCACTGCATATTGATTCAGCATATATGGCAGTTTAAGGGTTAAGACAACACCAAAATGAAACAACAAATAACAGCAACAGCAGTGACAACAATTAACATTAAATGCATCGTCACATTTCCTTGCTTTTATGAATACCATTGTCAGGGGGCTATTTAATGTTTAGACACCATACTGAAACAGACAACACATAATAAATATCTGTATGACAAGGGTCTGTACGACCTGCGTTTTGATCGACCGTGAGAATCTGAACGAGAACCAGAACGACTATCCTACAAGACACACACACACGCAAACAAACAATTAATGGTAATTTCTTAAGTGGTCCTTACTCAACAGAGCAGATATAGCCATAAAAAGTTGTACGGACAACTTACTATAATGTTTATAACCAGGGCCGCCAAGAGAATTTCCGGGCCCCGGTACAAAAAAATAGTCACGGGCCCCTGACCGGCCAAGTGTGTGAAAAAGTTGATGACCTTTTTTCTGCTTGCCGGTCTTGACAACAATTTAACCCATTTCCGGGTCCTCGTTACAAGTATACAAGTATGAAAATGTGTGTTGATGACCTTTTTGCTTGTCAGTCTTTATGGTTTCACGCTATTGTTAATACATCATCATCACCGGACCCGAGCCCCTTTGAGCTCCATGAGCCCAGGAACAATGTACCGGCTGCACCCCCTCTCCTCAGGCCTGTTTATACCTCTAACCATTACAGCATTAACGCTTCTATATTAGCACTTGAGCGCTCGTGAATAAGCTAGTGCACTGTAACGAGCTTTCGTGCAACGCAGTATAAATTTCGTTTTAACTTACTTACTTGGCATTGGTGGAATTAAACGCGGTCATGCAGAACAACGTTGGGTTTTGCTATTATAGACCCTAAAACGAAATAAATAATAAATCTGTGGTCCAGCTATAGCAAACGTACCTCTCGACCACTCATTCTATCGGAAAGCTATTTAACACGATTAAACAAGAAAAATTATTTAGCCAAAATGGCGACTCTTTCAACGCCTCCAGATTCAGCACGGAAGTGAAAGGAATTAACTATGGCACAGATTTTGTAGCGCATGGATAATTTAAAATGAGTAAAATTATTCAAACGTTTTATTTGTGTTGCGATCTTCCTATGTTTCTTCTTCTGTTGCTTCCTCTTCTCCTCGTCGTAGCGCTGCCGTTGCACACTTTAACTGTTTCCATATGGATCTCCACAACTCTCGATTAGCCGCTGCTCTTTTTGTCTCTCTGATGCCAAGTCCTCTTTCAGTGCAGTCCTAGTCTTTATCATGCCTATCCATCTTTCCCTTGGCGACCCTTCTTTATCATGTATATCCATCTTTTTTTGGCCGACCCTCATCTGCTCCTGTCCACTCTTTTATTCAGTGCCACTTGCCGGTATCGGTCGCTGCTCATTCTTGTAGTTCATTCTTCTCATTCTTTCATTGATGATTAGTGAATTGGACGGAACAAGAGATAGGAATTGTATTCCAATAACGCCACTGTCTTAAAAGAAACCCAACGTCTCATATTGTCTTATTTCTTCTCTCCAATTTTTTGTCTTATGGGTAAGTTATGGCATGGCCAATGAAGTGATGGCAATTTTCACTAATTTCTTTCTTCTCCATAATTTAAATAATTTGAAATGACCACTCAAAGACAGAGTGAAATGCACCAAACCAAATCGAACGATAAGGAGACTCATAAGAAATTACGTTGCCATCAGCTAATTAATAAAAAAATTGGCGTTATAAAATGAGTTGTGGTTACATCTCCAAGCTCTATGTTGTTTTTAAACACACAAGTTGCTGAGAGGTTTAAAGCTTGGGTTTAAAGCGTAATTTTTTTACTGACCAAGCAAAAAGTTTTGAGATTACTTTATTTACGATCGTAAATCAACAGAATATTTGGTCGAAATACGGTCTAAATAGCTTAAAGCCTAATGCATGTCGCGATTTCGCCGGCAGTTAAATAATAGGAGGCAAGAGTTATTTTAATTGTGAAATTGCTTAGTTTTTTTAGTCGGTTGGTCACCAGTGAGTCACGTATTTTTTCGCATAACAACCGATGTCAAGTTCGAATCACTGCGATCGTGGCACTCGTAGTGATCAGAGGTTTTCTTTTTAGGATAAAGGGCACCAGAGTGATGGCGCGACATAAATGGACTTATAGTCAAACCGACGCTGTGTGGTATAAATTCCCAGATTAGTTTTAATGGTCGATTTTTTAGAAGCAGAACAGTGGTGGGAGTGGATTACTTTTACCCCAAAACTCTGGGCCTGCAGTGGTAGGGTTGCTAAAATCCAACATTTTTGACCCGCGTGGTGAAGGATCGTCCTCGATCAGTGGATGGTTGAACTCCCCAGATCCCAAGCAAACCAGGCGTTGTGTCCAGCTTTCAGTGGCATAGTCAGCTAGGGTTCCAAACTAGGGAAGCACATCGACATTTTTCGAGCCCAAAAGTCTTGACAAACCAAAAAGGTCACCTCAAATGCTTTGAAGTCTGCTGTCTGGTGCATTTTCCTTGATCTAATAACCCCCCCCCCCCCAACTACAACAGTGGTTCTCACGCAGGGCAGACCCTACTGAACCACTTTAAACCTTGTTATTATTATTATTATTATTATTATTACTCACCAATTTTGGACAAATCTCACGATCGGTCCCAATCTGAATGGGGGGGGGGGGCGTGCCACGTAGCTACGCCAATGCTAGCTTTGTATTGAAGGAATTGATACAATTGATAGTGCTCGTGAATAAGCTGGTGCACTGCCAAGCTTTCGGGCAGCGCTATAGAAATTCTGTGTTTTACTTACAAAATGACATCATTCTATTTCTAATTTGCCCTGATTTAATAACAAAGATTTCAGCATTTTGGACCTGCTGAAAATTTGGGATATCACATTTACTTCAGACTACCATCCTCATTTATAAAAGAAACACTGTTTCTGGTGTGCATTATTTCAGTTATGCCTCACCATGATGTTGTCAGGGTTCCAGAATTGGGGCGCCATCATAGTAGACACATTGCATTTAGCCCAACCAGAGGACTTATGGGAGTGTTGTGAACTCCCCAGTGAGGTGAGGGGCCCTGCCCCAGCTGCAGCAACTTTTGAGTAATATAGTTAGACTGTGAGCCCTGGTGCATAATTTGACATTGTCAAACAGTCACCTTAAATACCATCTTCTGATAAAATGTCTCATCAATTTTTACTATGGAATGACCGGAAACTGCTTTGGACATTTGCTCCGGCTAGATGACGTGGTATTCGGCAGTATCCAAATCTGTTGTTATTGTTGAGTAGTGTTTTAAATTTTTGTTCCAAATATGCACATGTTGGTTTACTAGATTGTTTGCCACATCTATCTTGTGGTTGTGGTTTTGAAATGGCCGTTGATGGCTGGACATTTTGAAGTCAGTTTTGATGATTTGAAGTTCTATGAACTCTGTGATGGCGGAAACTATGGAACTGTCCATCGGGCTTTGTGGATATCCAGAGGTCAGGAAGTTGCAGTCAAGAAAGTTCTGGTGCTGGACAACGAGGTAAGACAAAACTAATTCACATTTGTCATCCTGTATTTGAAATTAATTATAATTTATAAAATGAAAAGTCAATTTTTGTCGTTGTGTATTTTGAATACTATATACTGTATGTGTGAGAGAGAGAGAGAAATCATGATGCCATACTACAATAGATTATTATTAAGCATTTGTAATACCATTTCATTAATAAAATAAATTTGATTCATAATTGATTATAATCATAGTGAAAATTCATATAAAAATTGTAACATTATATGAGGATCTAGTTGCCAAAGGGGAAATTACCCCCACAGAGCTGGTCACTAAGATAAATTATAATTGATGAATGTACTGAAACATGTGACTGAGTGTATAACTACTACGTAATTAATGGGTCATACTTAAATTAGAAAATTTCAACACAGCATCTGTACAATAGTGTAATTGAGCAAATGGAACAGACCGATCAAGTTTTATCTAATAAATAACTAAGTTAAGTGACAACATAGTCAGTGGCAGCTCCACAGGAGGGGGCCCGTGCCCCCTATTGAGTGCCTGCCCCCCCAGTGGCCCCCGTTGGGACCCTATACTTAATACTACATACCTAACAACAAATGGTTGTCCCCATGATTAGAAGTTGCCACCCCAACGGCCCCCCACTTGCCAAATCCTGGAGCCGCCACTGAACATAGTCAACTGATATTGAGCAGAGCACATCAAGGCACGGACTTTTTCAAATGACTTATTTTATTTGACATTTGACTTAGCAGGACTTATGGATATACTGTTACATATTACAGGTAGATGTACTGAATCAGCTTAGTCATCGAAATGTGGTGCGTTTCTTCGGCGCTGTTACCACAGAGCCAAACTTCTGTCTTGTTATGGGTACTGAATTCTTGACACTATTGTGCTATGCCTTCTTCTGTGTTAACTTGAGCAGTAATAAATAATGAAACACACACACAATGCTTTGCAGTTTGATAAATAGTCAATTAAACCATCAGTATCTCATGATATGACCCCCTAATTAAGCATTAAAGATTAGAATCATGTCTTAGAGGGTCAGAATTTTTGGGTTTAATTTTTTTCTAATTAATTCACTGAATCACTGCTTTATGTACGATGACAGTGATAATTAGGCATTTTGTTACCTAAAGCTGGTCCAGTTGCATTTTCACCACTTGGGATTAGGATAAGTGAGGTGGTTTCCCATCTTCCCACTGGGTCAAATTTGAACCAGCTATCCTCCAATTGCATAGTAAAATTGTACTACATATTGTTATACTGCATCCCCATTAGGTATGGCTTATGTTTATTTTGGGTTATTGAAAATGTATTTATAGCATGCAGATGGTTAGCTCCTATTCTTGTTATGTTTGTCAGAGTATGCGGAGAATGGGTCGTTGTATGCCTTTCTTGCTAATCGGAGAAACGATATGCTTGCATTCCATCAGATCTTGTCCTGGGCGGGACAGATCGCTTTGGGTAAATGCTCTTTATAGTGACGTGACATCACAGTTCAGCCATGTTATGACATCACTCACTGGACACAAAATATTTTGTTATATCTTAATGTTGTAACAATAAATCTAAACGCTGAAATATCCAGAAAGTCCTCATTCTATTAATACTATTCATGACAGTAATGCGCTATGACTATGCTCATAATGATTCTGGCTGTTTATTTCCTTATAAGTAATTATCTTATCTCAGCTGATTGTTTGACAGAACATGCTGAAGGTAGAACTTTTTGGGGACTGTGTCCTCTACAGCTTCTGCAGTACAAATGTGCTTGTGCCAACTACTGGTACAAAACTTTATTGCAAATCGTATAAAATTATTCGGGTAATTGATCCAGCTATTTCCAGTTGGCACCATTCTGGCATGAGTTTGTACTTGCTTTGGTTTATGACAATCCTTGACAGTTTTATCAACATCTTGCACTTGTTTTTTTGCACCAATCGTGGGGATTTTCAAGACCAACACCTGGATGTCTTCGGTTCACTGTTGATGTGTCTGGCAGTGATGTTAACAAGGACTGACCCCCCAAGGACGAGGATAAGGACGAGGACCGACCTCCAAGGACAAGGACAAGGACTTCCCCTCAAGCACAAGGACCACAAGGACTGACCTTTGACAACTCTGTTTTAGACAAAAAGTCAGAAAGGAAAAAGCAAAAACAATTTCAAATCGAATCACAAAATCATAAAAGCAAAAAAAGAATGTTGTAAAACATAATCTAGTCAACAGCAATGGTGTATTTAAATAAACAAGTGTTTCCAACAGCTGATCACTCATCGATGAGGCCTAATATTGTGACACCACTTTGCGAAAAAACTCGTTCAACTGCCAATCTCCATTGCTGATCATGCTTTGTTCCATTCCTTTTTAAGTTTGTTGATACCAGTATTTTAAGATACAACTAAAGAATAATAGAAATTAATTTAACAAACGGTCTGGTTCATAATCTTCAACTGGTATTATAAAGGAAACAATGACTACACATTTATAATAAAAGCAATTGATGACAAATACTACTCTTACCTTGGAACATAATTATCAGAGAACAATTGAAAATTTCAAGTAACTTGGTAAGGAGGACTATCAAGGACCAGGACAAGGACCGATCTGCAAGGACGAGGATAAGGACGAGGACTGAGCCCCCTGTCACGAGACAAGGACAAGGACTTCAAATTGGTTAAGGAGTCTAAGAAAGGACCAGGACAAGGATTAACATCACTGGTGTCTGGTGCGCCATCTTGTACACCATGTGGCTGAGGACGCCTCAAGTCGGACTTACACCGAATGACTGACACTCCAGTGTCATTTTGATGAGATCTTTGTTGAATCTGCCGAGTTCAGCGATGGGATTATTTAATGGAAGACTGCCTCTAATAATGCCCATCTGATTTCATCATTGGAGAATTCCTTTTACCACATTGTGACTTCAACATCTGCAATTTCCACTCTTCATTGACATAAATTATTATTATGGCGCAAAAAACCGGACTAGTCATTTTAGGTTTACATTTAATATAGTCCGGTTTTTGCGCCACCCTGTGTATGTGTGTGTATATATATATATATTACATTACTTTATTACATTACAGTATATATCGCCTCTTACATTTATACTCACAGCACCTTTGACCTTCACAGCACATTTGACCTTGGCCTTCACTATGTTTATGGCATTAGATAAGTTGTCTCAATATATTGAAATAGCACTACTCTACTGTCTTTTATAATATGGCATAATTTTCTGAACTGATTTTAAAAAATTGATGACTATATTTTATTAGGTATGAACTATTATTAAGCCCCTGTCAAAGTGAAGATTTGAAGTCTAAGAATGGTAGGCGAAGAGAGTCATATTGGCTTTACCCTTCAACGACTTCATGATGATTATGATGATGATGATGCTGATGATTAATAATAATAATATTATTGTTATTATTATTATTATTATTAGTTTGAGTTACCCACTAAGGAGTTTTAATAATAATATTATTATTGTTATTATTATTATTATTATTATTATTATTATTAGTATTAGTAGGTGGTAATGATAGAGCAGGAGGTTGTGAGTTCGAGACCCACAGGAGTTTTAAGATTGACTCAGCTTTACTCGCTAGAGGGCGGTGGTAAAATGAGGAGCAGTGTTAAGAGGCTGCGATAAGGCAAACAGAAACACTACGCACTGAACTAGCCCCGTATCCATGGTATTGCACTCCAGGCTTGAGGGTTATAGCAATGGTGAGGCTCGGGAAGGACTTTGACTTTGTTTGATTATATTATTATTATTACATGGTTGTTAATGCAAATAAGTTATTCACAGAAGAATTGTTAGTGTAATGTCAGTCAAGGTTGAACAACTGACTGACTGACTGATTGGCTGGCTGGCTGGCTGGCTGAAATGCTTAAATGGTGTTCCTTGATATATTTTCAGTCTGCCGAGTTAGATTTCAGCACTTAAATAACAGAAAGTATTTAAATAAATTTGATGTTTGTAATAAATTGTGATGATTTCCATGTAGTTATATTTAAAAGCTTTCTTAATAATAATATTGTAGTGGTGATAACAAAAGATGAAGTCTGCAAGGTAATTGCATAATAACTGAGTTAATACGATATTTGTGATTGACCTTGTTAAGTTCATGTGCTATAATAACGTATAATAACATCTTATGTTATTTTTATCCAGCCATATTTGCTGTTAATTTTTTAAGTGACAGTTATATTCCATATTCTTGAAGGTTTTCTGCAATATATTGTCATGTAAATAATGAATGATGCAGTCTTGTGTTGGTTCATTTGTTCATGGATGGGAGTGTGGTGGCCATGTTGACTGTTGAGTTAACTTGTATAAGTAATCTGTATAATAGCAATTTTTTAATCAGATCTTCTCGATATACACCGTTAGATTTTATGATTGAAGAAATATGGCTGTTTGCAATAGATCTGTGACTTTGGAGCGTCGCGATTTGCTGGTTCGACGACAAAGATGTCGTTGGTCGGAACATTTGCGTGGATGGCTCCAGAGGTAAATGTATTAGCTTTGACTCATGGCTCGGCTTGACTTGTGCCTATTTGGCAGAATTTCCCTCATTTATTTTTATTAATTGCAATTATTTCAGTGGATGACCGTCTTGCAGGAACTTCACTGATTAATTAAAAATTCAAAGGTGTAAAAAGGAAGCCAGAACTAGAACTAAATGAAATTATGGATACAGGACATTAGAGTTAACGTATGGAATTTTACAATGGGAGTGTATCGCATATTTGCCAAAATGTTTAACGGTTAGAATCAGTTTGCTTTGCTTCTCTGCGTGGATTTTGAAATGAAGAAACTGTTTGTTGAAATTTTTCAGGTGATTCAAAGTCTGCCTGTGTCCAATGCGTGTGATGTTTGGTCGTATGGAGTCGTAAGTTGTCATGAGTTTTATACATAGCTGTGATTCTTTTATATATTCTATAAACTTCATTGAAGTTTAGTAATAAACTATAGTGGCTTTATCTGTGAGATAATGTGAAGTAATGCTAATGGTTTATGCAGCTCCTTGCAGTTCACTTTGCATAGTGGTTTATGTTTCCAATGCATAGTTTCCAATTAAGTTTAATTAATTAATTAAAATTAAATTAATTAAATTAAATTATTTAAGTTTCCAATGTGTAGTATTTGAACAGATGACATTATTTACATATTATTACACATTATTATTTACATATTATTACACATTATTTACATAGGTCTGAGTTGGTTTGTTCATACTTTTTTAAATTGCATCCAGCCATTTAATTCTAATGATTCTGCTCACTTCATAATACTATCATGCGGGCATCTTCAACTTCTAATCCAGTGTTTTCCAAACTGTGAGTCACGACCCAAAAGTGGGTTGCAGGGCTCAGTCCAGTGGGTCACGGGGTAGTGTGAAATTAGATTCAAAAGTGTCATTTTCTAACCACTGTGATAATGCCGCAGGCCTTGCAAAAATTTGCAAGTATGTTTTGTTTTAAGAAATTTCTATGCCTGCAATCCATTCAGAGCTTATATTAAGCCTGAAATGATTACCGGTAGTGTTTTGTCCGCGTTTAGTTGACACAATGTTTGGAGCCTTGCAGGGTCACTGCACATTTTAAAAACTGCTGAAGTGGGTCGTGGTCCCAAAAAGTTTGGGTTTAAAACCCTGTTTTGTGATCATTGCTATGTTCTGCATAAAGTTTGTCTGAATATTATAAGAACTACTGTTAATGTTTTTCAAGGTTTTATGGGAGCTTCTTACGCATGAAGTTCCATTTAAGGGCATCGAAGGATTTCAGATCGCTTGGATGGTTGTTGAAAATGGACAGGTTTGTGTTTCTAACAATTAATATGGCATATTGAACATGAAGAATTGATGGTTATATATATATATATATGTGTGTGTGTGTGTGTGTGTGTGTGTGTATATATATATATATACATATATATATATACTGTATATATGCTTCTTATTGGTGTATTACTTAGATTGAATAGTTATCTACTATCTAGTCATGGTTTCAGCTGGGTCGTCACAGGGTCATGTTTTAAGCAACATGACCTTTTGAACCCTGGTTTTCTTCAGCTTTGATTTAAGTATGTCTTTAAATAATGACACTTCTGTTTTGAATTTTGTTTGGCTATGGTAATGACAGCGATAACAGTAACAGTAGTGATGGCTTTTGGATTGATTGCTTAACCTTATCTGAATTTGATGAAATTTTATTTCTCTTAAAACAGTGAATTAATTATCTATTGACTTATCAACTCTTATCTATAGACTTGTCGGTGTTAATCTAGTATGATTCATTTGGATTCTTTTGTTTGTGTTAACTCGAAAACCATTAGTAGTTTGATTATTGTCCATGAGTGACTATCAGATATTCAGTTGCTAATAATGATGATGATGATGATGATGATGATGATGATTTAGATCTTATCGATAGACTCTAGCACTTAGAGAGTGCAGTTTATTGGAGGTGGTGATTTGAAATAAACTCAAGACTTCGTTAACCCCTTAACTGTGTATTTAACTGTAACTCAATGTAAAATGGACGGATATATCCAGGGTCCCCAGTTAAGGGGTTAAGGCTGTGGTTTTCTTAGCTTACATGGAGACTAAAGACTTTCTTTTTTGAACCATAAAGCCACAATTTTTAGCGTGACAATGTTGTCTTCTTTTCTTAGATTTGACATGTTATTTTCCATCGGCTTTTTGAAATATCTGTAGCGCTTGGCCATTCCGTCATCCTGCCCAAAACTTTTTCGGGGTCTGATGGAGAATTGTTGGGCGGTTGATCCAAAGCAGCGCCCTTCGTTTCACGACATTGTCCAGCTTATCGAGCGGATGCAGAATGACGGTTTGTTGATATTGTCGTTTAGAATTTCACTTGTATTACAGTGGATCCCACTTAATCGCATACCGCTTAATTGCATAACCCGCATAATCGCATAACAACATAAAAACCAGAACCAGTGTTTGTGTATCAGACGTCCCGGTTATTCGCATAGCCCTGTTAATCGCATAAGCAAGGCTCGCACGGCACCTATGCAATTAAGCGGGTTTCACTGTAATAAATTTCTCTTGTTCCTTTCATCCAGGATGCTGAGTTATTTGAGAAAATTTGTGTGAAATTGTTAGAAATTTCAAGCGAAATTGCATTGTCCTTGAAATCGACTGTATTCCATAAATTTGTTCGGCAGACGAGGTTTTGATTTTATCGTAGATTCTTAATTTATTCTGTCAACAGAGGAGCTTTTAAGATTGACGGAGTCTTACCTGAACGAGCGGAGTGAGTGGTTGAAAGAAATCGAGGCGTCGCTGGAGGAACTGCAGAAACTGGAGTGGAACCTTGGTCTCCGAGAAGAAGAACTTCTTGCAAGAGAAAAACAGCTCATAGAGCTCGAGAGAAACTTGGAGAAGCAGTTTAAAGTTGTGGTAATGTTGATTCAGTCTCATAAGTCAGATTAAATGCTATAGCCAGGACCGGAAAATCAGATTGATTATTGGATTTGATGATGGGGAATTATAATTCAAATCAGGGAACGACCATCGACTGATGGTGTCATGGACATTGCTAAAATGGCACTATAGAAGTTCATTGATGATGATGATGATGATGATGATGATGATGATGATGATGATGATGATGATGACGACGACGATGATTATATGTCAGTTGTTATGATTGAAGAGTGTTACCGGTAATTTTCAAAAGTTTAAAATTTAATTTAATATGTCTGCTATGTTCAAGAATGCATGTCAAAATATATACCTGCGTAATATCGTTGTAGTGGAAGCAGTTCAAGAAAATTGTTTTGCCTCAGATTTTTGCAGATCAGAGTTGTGCAAATTTGTTTTGAGGGATTTGTCATCTAACGAAGCTACTTACGATGAATTATGAAACAAACAATTGATCATGATAAATGTCATTTTATTAATAATTTGCATTTGCTTTTCAGGAGCTGGAGTCATATGATGTCAACTCTTGGAGAGAAGTCGATGTGGTTGGTATTTTAGTTTCCTATTCATGTGCATTTGTAATGGTGCCAGTCTTGTACATGCCTGTGTGTGTGGGTGTGGGTGTGGGGTGTGGGGGAGGGGGTATAGCATCTAGATGGGAAGATTTACATAAGCAATTTCTCCATTTTCAAATGTGATTTTGCTGAAATCTGTTTTTTTCTTCAAATATGGATGTAAATTGGCAGAGGAAGTATCATAAATGTCAGATTCTTCTTCTCCAGATTTTGTATGACTCCCTCTTGTAGTTCCTTTTTCTTTCCAGCAGCAGTCATTATCATGACTTAGTATGAATGTTTTGTACAACTTTGGACTTATATTTTACGGTGTTTGATGCTTGACCAACAAGTGAACATAGATAATTTTGGCGGTTGATATTTCTGTTTTATTATTATTATTGTTTATTTAGCCTCATAATTTTTATGTCTTTTATGTTTAATTGCTTAGTGATCTGTGATTCTTGGATGTCACATTGCTGTTATTTAAGTTGTTGTAAATATTTTAACAGCACGACTGGATCGCATATCAACTGAATGAACGTATGTGACTATTCTGTTTTTAGCTAAATGTAAACAATTGTTACAGTCATTTCTCTGTATTTGACCCACACTCTATGTGTTTTGCTACAAACTGTACATAGCCCTTAGACTGTACATTGTGTATATTTGACTTGCTTTGAACACAGCTGCATGCCATGCACAAGTACGAGTTATGTACACAAAGTGAAGATGCAGTGGACTTCGATTAACCCCTTAACTGGGGATCCCGAATATATCCATTGATTTTACATTGAGTTACAGTTAAATACCCAGTTAAGGGGTTAAAGCATTAGCACAGTGGCTTTATTCTTTTGCCTCAGTTTTTCAGATTGGTGATATTGTTTGTAGTTTCAGAAGATTCTTTTCAATTTTTGTACTTATAAATAAATAAATAACTAGATGGTTTCTGAGTATCAATGTATTTGTAATTATGCAGTGGTGCATGATACAAATCAGTTAGGCACAAGAGTCGCGGTCATTTTTGATGTTGCCAGAAATTAATTTGGATCAGGATATGTCAGAGTTAAGTGGTCTGGTTGCCACGGGGGTTGGATGATTTAGTTTCAATCTTAATCCCTGCTTTTTAAAGTCTGAGCTAGCAGAAGTTAATGGACTCATTGGCCAGAATGCTGAACAGTCCAGTTGCAGTTAAACTTAATGATATATAATAGTTATCCTTTCCTTGATCCCTTTACCAGCTGTGACTCATATGTGCATCCACTTTTCATTACGTTGCAAATAAATGGCCAGTAAAGGGGTTAATAGTTAGAGAGTAGGTTTTGTGATTTTATGAAGGTTTTTCTGTCATTTAAAACAACTTAGAAACAATCGACTCACTTTTCTTCAGTATTTTATTTGAATTTTCCAAAAAAACTAACTTGATATTGGTGTATTTTTAAAATAAATGGGTGATATTGGTTAAATTAAAGGAAAGAGAACGGCTGACTTGAAGCAGTACGCTGACTTGTTCTTGAAAAATAACATCAATGGTCGGCGTCTGCTGATGTTGTCTCAGGACGACCTCCGCTTAATGGGAATGACGTCTCAAGGTCACATAATGCAGCTTCATGTGAGTCACGTTGGCATTTGGTCATGAATATTTTCTTAGCATATTGGCATAACAGGAAAGATTGATAATAATGGAAAAGGAAGGCCATACAAAGAATGGTGGGATGATATTGAAGAATGGTGTGGGAGCAGTTTACAGGATTTCAGTCACAGAGTTGTGGACAGGAAAGAATGGCAGAAAACTGTGGAGATGGCATTATACACCAATGAGCAATGAGCTCACAGTTGGTGGTGATGATGCTGGTGGTGATGATGATGATTGCAGACTACTTTGCAATTCTGTAATTTGTAATTGTGTGTGTGTTAGCTTTAGTCATTTTTGAATGTTTAAGGTCTTTAAGGCTTGTTTTGCATCGAAATTCTTTCAGACAGAAATACAGACCCTGATGTATCACAATCAGCGTCTGCTTCACTTCCCGCCATTGCAATATGTGGTAAGACGTCTGCTCTACTGTCTTTTGAACATTTGCATTAATTACTGATAGAATATTGCGGAAGTATGCATTGAACTTATTTTACATGCCTCAGTAGCTGTCATCTTTTTGTAAAAATGGGTTTTATTTCTATTATTCTTCTGTAATTAATTTGCTTCATAATGTTTCTATGGTCCTTGTGTTAAGCTGCTTATTTGTTTATTGCTATTATTATTATTATTATTATTATTATTATTATTATTATTATTATTATTATTGGGGCAGGAATTTAGCAGAGTGGTAACAACGTTGGAAGATAGAGCAGGAGGCCGCGGGTTCGAGACCCACAGGAGTCGTATGATCAGCTCAGCCTTACTCTCTAGAGGGCAGTAGTAAAATGAGGAGCAGTGGTAAAATGATGCGATAAATCAAATAGGTACACTAGGTGATGCACTAGCCCCATGTCCGTGATATTTCACACCTGGCTGAAGGCTATAGCAACGGAGACACAGCGCTGCCCTATGAGCCAGTGAGGCTCGGGAAGGACTTTGACTTGACTATTTATAAATGATATTATTGTTATTTTGACTTCTTCTCTGTTCTAGAAATCCTACAGGTTGCAGTTTACGTTTAAGTGATGTTTATTTAGCATTGGTGTTTTATTATTTAGCATTAGCGTTTCAAGTGATTCTTTATGCTGGTGTACTCTCTAACCAGGACCGTTCAGTTCAAGTGCGATTCTATACATTGTGTTTGCTTTACATCTTCTCAAGTATTCAAAGCAATCGTCCACCGTCAGGTCCAAATCTCCTCAAGAAATGAGGCTGCTGACCAGCTGTATTCTACCTCCACCTGCTTCACCTCAGGTAAGTTTTGTTTTGTGAGCATCTCTAAGAGAATGTAGCTAGTTTGAACTCTTGTGAACTCAGTTTATAGAGGCCAGTTTATTTAACTTGTCTGAGAGTGTGCTGCTTACTGCTTCAGTCATATTTTAACGTGATGTAATGTAAAAGAATATTTGTATAGCGCCTCTTCTGAGCAGTCACTCATAAGTGCTACCGCTATGATTACTGCATATTGCTCAGTCTTTGAGGCTATAATGAAATTTGATTAACGTTTGCCAAAATCTTTGTCTGCTGAGCGCAAGATTTATGTCACTATGACCTGGCTCTTCAAATAAGGCAGCTCTTTCTGGATAAGCAGTTCATTGTGTGTTGTGTGTGTGTGTGTGTGTTGTGTGTGTCTCTGTGTGTATGTGTTTGTGTGTGTCTGTGTGCACACATATTTTAAACAGGCAATGGATTTGGACAGTCTCTTTATTGTCATATGTGAGCAGGCAGTTGTGAATCAAAGAGATGGGATTTTACCTGAAAGCACCTTAGGTTATTAAATTGACCCAAATATATGATGAAATCAAACCCTTTTTTGATGTTGTTTATGGACCATTCAACATAACTTTATAGGCTAAAATAGGGGTTGAATGTATGCTTTGTTTGAAGTTTAGCTGTTATTCATTGATGGAAATGTTGAATGCGGCGTGCTTGGAATTTTGCATTCATTTTCAAGCGAGGCTTCCGTGACATCGTTTAGTTTTCAGTTGTGACATATTCTTCTTGCCATTCTTCAAATTTTCAACAGCTGCGCCAAACACTTTTTTCTCTGTAGGAGCTAGCTAAGTGGAAGATGTTGCTCGATGTGTATGATGTCTGTGTGGACAACGAAGAAACCTGTCTGATAAAGCACGTCACTTTCACGTCCAAATCGATTCCAAATCAGACATTCAAGATTTCTAAAGTGAGATGGTTGTATTGCAAATTCCATGTTTAACAGAATTACTACTACTGCTGCTGCTACTACTGCTATTGCTGCTGCTGCTGCTAATATACTACTACTACTACTACTACTACTACTACTACTAATTTATTTGTTTTTGCATATGCAATATTTTGCCATGGTTGGAGGTAGTAATTTTGACTTCAGTGTTAAAGATTTTCAGATCTGTTTGCCTGCAGTTTTTCGACTGCTAAAGAAAGAATACAAGTTTGGTGAAATGCTATTACTGTTACTTCTCACTTTTATTGCACTTTTCTTATATTAATACAAGAACCAGGCTTTAAAATTTTGGATAATTGCATTGCTTGGAAGTGTGCTAATCGTTTCTGATTTTAGTATCCTTTCTACATGGACAAATGGGGTTACGGTATAACCACAAACATGGTCATCGAATGTACCGTGACTTTTGAGGTTGGTCGATGTGCTGTTATTGTGAACGACTGCCTGCAGATCTTTTTCAAATCTGTGTAGTCTTGCTTCGTGGCCACGCTCCTAGAAAACTGCTTTCAGTATCTAATGTTGCTGGCTTTAGGCAAATTATATCATCATTCAACTTACTTACTTTAAATGTTTTTAAGAAATATTAATTAATTAATTTGGTAGGATTACATTTTTTTTCGTTACAATTATTGTTCTTCCGGTGTTAATTGAAAATGTTATAATCGGCAATCTTAAGACATACATTATTTGTGGATGAATTTAGGTCATGTTACTGGTCATAAAATATACAGTTGAATTTTTAAACTCTGTGCCTGATGTATCTTGCCATTCGGACCATTTCTCTGTATTTTCTGTTTGAAATTTGAAATTGCTAGGAGCATGTCGTAAGACCACGAATCGTCAAGTTCGACCACGTAATTGACGGCGCCAGAATCGGAAAGTTGATGGAAAAGTCGGTGACACTGGTTATTGCACCAGCGGGGGAAAACACCATTTGTGCCGGCCGAGCTTGCAGTCCCCTTTTTAACAGCCAGAGTTCTCCGATGTTGCTGAACAAAGCATGGCACGCACACAGCACTCGGCATGCAGTTCCTCCAAATGGCATAAACAGCTATCGAGGTTAAACAGTGCATATAATTTCTTATTATAATTATGTTTCTTTTTTTTTGACTTGATATTCATATAATTATTAGTAAACAGTGAAGGGTGCTTGTTTGATATGTCTTTTTATCATGTGTAATATGTTGGGAAATAAACTTATTTGATTGATTGATTGATTGATTGATTGATTGATTGATGTATGATATAGCACTCGTTTGATCTGGCATAATGATGATGTTATTACCAAAGTATTTAGTTGTTTGTTTTCAAGAATGGTAATTTAGTGTTATAATTTTTAAAAGGGGCTGCTGGATTTTGAAACTGATCGTCATTATATCGGCAGAGTAGTGGTAGAGGTTCATGCTATGCAGTCAGAGGGTTGCAGGTTTGAATCTGACCCTAGCCACTGGGTAATGACCTTGGATAAGTTGCTCACTCCTGATTGTCTGTGAGCAAGGCAATGGGAAACCTCGAGAGTCCTCACTCATCTCATACCTGGGGGGGAAGTCAATTGAACCTGCTTTATGGCAGAGAACTTGTCTTAGTCATCATCATTACCATCATCACTGATGAATGTATTTTAGTCATTTATTCACTTTGAATATTTGCAATGACGAAAGTGTAGTTATATTTTCTAAGATCATTTGATTGAAGCATAATATTGTCAGGTGGGGCTTATTATGAGGTCCCATTTTTAATTAAAAACCTAATTTCTAAAAGTTAAACGCCTTAAATCTAAACTTGTACCATCATCAACGTGTCCCATGCTCCCTTATGAGCATCGTGGTGTTTGTCAAGGCATAGGGGGATTCTTGGCCATTGCTTAATGACTTGTCTACCCTTTAAGTGGCAGGGGGAAGGGAATTGGGGAAATTACACTTTCCACCCCATCCCCCACTGGTCTGGCTCAAGTATCACCCTGCCTGTGAGACTGTGTTCTTGAATCATATCTCTATTAGGTTCTCATGATCATGGTCATCAACTGATCAATACCTCATCTTTGTTCACTATATGACATGCGAATCATTGGTACGCACGTCGCACATACTTTACTATACATAAGTGCAACATCTCTGTAGCAGGTTTAATTCTTTGTTTTCAGAGTCCAATTGGTCTGATGTGGTCACAAATAAAATTCAGGGGCATTTCCCGGCTTATTGTCCCCAGTTCCATCCGGTTGCCAGCCGATCAACAAGTTCTCAGAGTTTCTACACTGCCAGCCCTTGCTCAAGCGTCACGCACCTGTGTTCTAAATCTAGTTCCGCTGCAGAGCTCTGTTTGCCGAACATTTCCGGCCGCGAGTACACCGGTTCCCATTTGGGACTCAGAAGTCTTGCCGGCGGACAAACGCAGAAATCATCGTCCTCTTCCGGTGTGGCCGCGCCCACGCTGCACGTCGACATGCCACAAGTACCGGTATATCGAGGAAATTCGCAAGATATGACTCCAGACTCTGGTTGTATCTCGTCGAAACCAGACGACGATGTGAAATTTACCATTGGCGAGGAGTTCGATCACGACGGTAAGAAGAATGCCGTACAAGTTTCATCGGAAAGTTCTGTGGCGAGGCACGATTTGATGTCGGAGAAGAAGGGGCCTTTGACAATTGCGGACATCGTCAGCAATTTCATCGGCGTCAACTCGAGTACAAGCAGCGTGCCTTCGCCGTCAAGTGAAATCGGCGTAGATGAAGACGTGGCAAGGGAAGTGACACCCAGGAACTATGGAACTTTGGGGTCACAGCTTTCACCAAAATATAATTAACGAGAATTCCACTACAACCGTTTCTAATGCAGGACAGGCTTTAGGATCAAGGACCACAAATGCAGAACAAGCGAGAAACGAAGAAGTCTTTCCAAGCAGATCACGCAAAAAGGGTAGAAAAAGACAAAATCAAAGGCAGACCGCAATGGACAGTACGGTTATGAACAGCGGCAACACCAAGTAGGCGTGGGGGAATTGTCCATTGGTTGTGTTGGTCATTGTAGCATTTTATTCATATCAACATAGGAATTTTTTAGGAAATGAAAAGCCTGCAGGGGCAACCTATTTGTCCTATTGCAGGTTATGGGGATTAGACTTTGTTAATGTTTGAGTGATTGAACTGTGTTGTAAATCAAGTGCCTTATTTCTGGTCGTTTTCACATATCCTGTTGAAGAAATTTCATGACATATATTGAATTGATCTCTTTGTTAAGTGTAGGAAGTTTGAAATGATTTTGTTGCTATTGTTACTGATCATCATCATCATCATAGTTGCTTTCTGCCAGCTCATTAGCGGCAATAGCTAGACACAAAACTTTTCCATTTACGTTGTTAATCTCATTCCATCTATTATTGTCATTTGAAGTCTTCTTTGATGTTATCCATCCACTTTTTTCCTGGGTCTTCCTCTTCCTCTTTTACCTTCTTTGTAGTAGAGAAAAACTTGGCTTATTAAACTGTGGTATTTGAAAGTAATACCAGTAGGAAAAAGAAATATTAATTGTTTCATTATGCTAAATAAGTTAAATGATATATATAGTTATATATATATATATATATATATATATATATATATATATATATATATATATATATATATATATATATATATATATATTATATATTTGCATATGCATTTATACACATATTTATAGAGTGGACTATACTGCTTTTTAAAATCAGCTTTAAGGATGGAAAGAATTTATGATACAATTTTGTTATTTGTGATACAGTGCTAGTGAAACTGGTTTAATATTATCGTTTATATTTAATATTATCTTTTATCAAATATTGAGGTTGTTCTGTAACTTTAAAAATTATTTTGTCAACAAATACAGCTAATTCATTGTGTAAGTGTTGGTGAATGTGGCAGTGGTGAATGTCTATTGTTGAAGAAGTAGTGAGTGCATATTTGTTAGGTTGAGAAATTTCATTGCTTGTTGTTTTGATACTAAATATTTTTATACTGCATTTTAGTGATATTTTGTAACTTATTATGTTATTTTTGCTGTCTCTTAGTATTATTTAATCTAAATGGATGATGGGTCTCAGATATGGTAATTATCGAACATCTTCTAATAGTTTGGATTTGTCTTTATATTATATGATAGTGAGATATATTTATAATGATGTACTTGTTTGTCGTAGCTATTGGTGAAGAAGGGCTACTAATAGTATTTATCAAAGTAATTTGTTTTAAATAGACTATTTGAATCAGTTTGTGTTACAATGGGTGTTGAACGTTTGTGAAGCAGCAGTTAGGAAAATACACATTTTGTGCGGTCCTGTGTTTATATGCAATTGAAAATAATCTTTAATTAAGGTTGAATATTCAGAGCAATTACTAAGTTAGATGAGACAGTATTTTACTCTATTTTGAATATAGATGTCTGTTGAATGGAGAATACTGTATTTTTGTGTACATTGCCCATAGACTATACAATCTTGTCTCCACCCTGATGCTTTTGTCTCCAACTCCCGCCCGTCACCATGAATGAGAGGGTGCAGGCAATGGGAGGGTGCGGGCTTTCTGATTCAAATTTTACAGGATATATTTTTTTGCAGGCTATAGGCAGGTGCGGACAATGTGCACGGAAATACAGTAATATCATCTGCGGAATTTACTTAAAGTTACTCTGAAAAAACTGTTAAGCTTTGAATGTATTTTTTTAAAAATAATGTTTAATTAAGGTTGAATATTCAGAACTAAGTAAGGCTTTTAAAATACAGTTCAGCATAGAATGCACTTTACTTTGTAAGGTTATTTACTGTTGCTAAGAACCTTACAAAATTGAACTAGTACACCAATAAACACTGTCTGAAAAATCTTCAACACTTTATTTGTGCACTTTGAGATACCAAATGTATGCTGCTTAGATGACTTCCCATCGCCAATAATCAGCGTTGCATTACACTCCTCTGCCATGGGGAAATTTATGGCAGTTCTGGGGGGTGGTTTCTGGAGAGTGGTGAGAAATTGTCATCACATTACACATAGAGATGCACATTTTGGGGTGGGGTATCTAAGACTTGAGGGGGATCAGTGGCGGCTCCAGGATTTGGCAAATGGGGGCCGTTGGGGGTGGCAACTTCTAAGCATGGGGGCCAACCATTTGTTGATAGGTATATAGTAGTAAGTATAGGGTCCCAACAATATGGGAGGATTGTTTCCTAACCGGCCTGTATGCAACACTGCCAATAATAGATTTGTTGTGGTTGAAATCGACCAAACTGGTCGAAGATGACCCTTCACCAAGTGGGGGTTGAAAATTTTGATTTCTGTCTGTCGTAACCACTTCCAACTAGAGCTAAAAATGTGGGTGGGTTAGTAGGCCCCTACGAACCCGATATCTTTCGACAAATTTACCTCCATTATTATCGTCGTCTTATTGTGGTAGACACCGGGCTTTGGGCGATGTTGGATTATGCATCGGCGAGACATAACTTTCTAATGTCTATGATTTTGTTTTGAGTATTTTTTTTACACTGTGTCCGGATAAAAATGGGACCAACTCTATTTTCGCTATAACTTGAAGAAAATTTGGCCGATTTCCATAAAAATTTGCAGTTTGAAATAGGAATAAATTGATTTCATATAGATACAAACATCGTCTGAAAAGGGTTACCATGAATATTAAAAATGTCCAGATGAGTTTGGTGGCCACAGTTCTGGTGGTACGAAAGCAGGATCGAGGGAGTCTCCCTGACCCTGTGCAGCAATCAACGGCGTCACGAGCACGTCATACATTAGGTCTATGCAAAAGATCACTAAAGGGTTAAGATAAAAATAAGGACGCGTTTTCATATCCCATGATTTCAAATTCAGTCCTACATAAACCATCAAAATTTGTAAGAAATCTGCCAAGTTTTCTTAAAGTTATTAATTTTACGAAAATGGAGTTGGCCCTCTTTTTATCCGGACAAGGTGTAGCTCATGAGTTTCATCAGAGGCTGAGGCGCCTGATTGTTCCTTCCGTGCGTTTTCGTTCGTTTTGACCGACAGCGCAAGGCTGCCCAAGGCGGCGATTGCTGACAAGTTATCATAATTATAGCCTGAAAAATTGCTCCAAAGCTTAAGGTTTGAATCACATTTATTGCCCTTAATTTTTCAGCTCGGACTCCAGACGTTTGAATTATATTTATCACTGAAGCCTTCAAGACATGTACTGACCGTTTCCAATTTAAAGCATAGGCTTAGGCCTATATTCAATAAATATTTAAATGTTTCATTTGAAATTCTGTGCGCGAAGTGTAGTGAACACCTAACCAGGTGCGATTTGTAGGGGAGGGGGAATCTTCCCCCACTGCCCAACTGCATCCCCCACTGCTACATTTCCCAACAACTACACCACCAAGCTCGACATACCCCCCCCACTGCTCCAGGTCACAGATCGCACCCTGTACCTAACCATAGGCCTAATAACCGAGAAAATTGTTAGGCCTGCTAAAATAGAACATACTACTTTGCGATTTTGAGGCGTGGTTTTTCTTATGATAAAAATTTATCCGAAATACTTTGCCAGGCTGATGTATTGATTTCACTCTGAAGTTTGAGAGTTTTGAGTTTTTAACTGAAATTCAAGCGTCACTAAGGCATTACATGTAGCCTAGTAGGCCTAAGTCCGTTACAAGTTTCAATATTTGCAAAGTCTATAATACAATCTAACCTTAAACTTCTATAGCGTCATTTCATAATGCATAAAACCATCAGCCGCTGGCGTACCAAATCAAAATGACGCAAAATCCAGGTCAAATCCAGGATATCAGGTCGGACAACCGAATGACCGTCTACAGTGGATAAGCTAAGTGAAAAAGATGAGTTTTAATCTTCTAACCATGTGGGAAATAGTCTTTCTTATCCATGGGCGCCCGCAGAAATTTTTCCAGGAGGGGCAAAACACGATGGTCACAGTTAAATCACATAAAATTTTCCAGGAGAGGGCAAATTCCCGGCAAAACACATTTTAACACAATGGATAACGGTCAAAATTTCAGCAAGGTTTTCAAATTTCAATGTGAAATATTGGTATATGCATTTTCCAGGGAGGGGGAAGGCAAGTGCCCCCTCTTGCCCCAATGTGCGGGCGCCAATGTTCTTATCTTAAATCTTAATGCTGACCTTATCAACATGCCTTTTATGACCATACAGTAAGATCACGATGGTATAGGCTAGCTGTTGAATTTAGCCGATTGATTACCCGTTTTCGAACGTCGATTCTGCATGAATGTCGTTTCTTGAACAGATAACTGACCGAAAAATTCCGGACGTTTTTCAGAAAGCGCCGATTCCAAAAGTATGGAAGACTTAAAGGTTATTTCGAACACTTTAAATCGTCCAGACTTTCAGAATAGACGGCCGAAGAAACCGAAGCGGTTAGGATCTCTTCAACGCATGGGCTGTTTCCAAATTCCTTCACCAAGAGAGTGGTGGACCACACGCATGAACATTGAACTGCTATGGTGATGAATAGACAATGACATTACTTACTCCTCACGTTTTTATTTGCCTAATATTACTCTAATAGCAATCATTATTTTCATTATTAATCAGTAAAATTAATTCTAATAATAATAATGATAATAACGATAGTTATAATTATATTACTAATAGCCTATTCATTAATTTATTATTGTTGCTAATGTTACCATTCTCATTTTCTAAAATGCTTGTATTGTAAGTCTTAAAACCAGTTGTTCGATTCCTATGCTAATTTAATTTTTCTCAGGAATTTTCGATGACCAATTTTGCCAGGACGTAGGTAGACAACCTTATGTAGACTGTACTAAAATAGATAAGTGATCCCTAAAAAAAGATAAATACAGTATTTGAGGCCCAAACTCGGATAAAGACTTTGTATAACAAGCTTAGAATTGAACATTAGGTTAATTAATAACTGAAACAATTTTTTGTTGCCTTAACTTAGAGCAGAATGTCACCAACGAGACAATATTTCAAATTCGAGGTCTTAGCAACGAATTAGATTTTTATTCTGCTTTCGGAGCGAGAGAAAACGGAAAAAAACTTCTGTCGAACGTTCGTTATCTGCTTTCCCAAACAGACGAATCCGAGAAAAATTTCTCTCAGGATCGATTTGAACCTCTTTCATCCTCGTTTTCGGCGACGTCTGGCTTCAGGAAACGCGAAAGGCACACTGCTACCCCAGGCCCAGGCGCCGAAGCATTTAAGGGTGGCGGGCAGCACTTGCGCCATCATACGCCGGCGGTAACAGCCCCGTTCTCCCCTTTCCAAGTGCCGAGACACACACGCACACACACATAACTCCACCTGTCCCGCTGCGGCTAGCGAGACAGAGGTAGTAGCCCCCCACCCCACCCCACCCCACCCCACAAAAGCCTCCAGAATCGTCGCCTCTACCCACCGCACCCGCTCACCATACCTGGGACCAACTTACCTCAGCGAAGTCGTCATCGAAATTTCCAGCCTGATGCGGTGACGTCCGCAATAATCGATGGCGGCGAGATACGGCGGCAGGGGTGGGTGTGGGGGATGGAGGTGTCAATGATGATGACGATGACGACGACGATGATGATGATGATGGCGGACGGAACTATAGGTAATGACGCGCTTGTGCAGTGGGGCGTAACAAAGCGTCAGGTATTGTCTCGGTCCGGTGCATGTCCTCCCGCTCTTGTCGAAGACCTAATTGTTGCTGGTCTCGTGGTGAGGGGTACCCCCTCCCCCCACCCACCCCAACAGATAAAAAACAGTGAACGTGTTGCGACGCGCTCACATGCTGTTCGCGATAGTTTCACTACTTGTTATTCTATTATTATTATTATTATTATTATTATTATTATTATTATTATTATTATTATTATTATTATTATTATCATCATCATCATCATCATCATCATCATCATCATCATCATCATCATCATCATCATCATCATGAAGAAATCATCATAATCATCATCATCGTGACTTTCATCATCATCATCATAAAGGCGTCAAAGTTTCATGGGCAAAAAAAAAAAACGGGATCACCTCCTTTCCTTTTTATCCTGACGAGCAAAAAAAAAAAAAGGTCGTCAGCACGTTCATTTCTAGGATTAAGGGTTAACCTAACCTAACCCTAGCTTAGACCCCTCTTTGGGGCCCCCAGCCAGGGGCCCGGGGGCAAATAATGCATAATGTTACGCCACTGTATTAAATAAATAAATAGATAAATGTGAAATGTGTAAAGAATCGCAAACATTGCAAAAGATTTGCCAAAATTATTAAACATTCGTAAATTGGCCCCAAAATTGCCAACAATTTGCCAAAATTTGCCAAAAATTTATCTCGCCCCAAGAAAAGTGTGAAATGACGCTATCCTGAATATTATGTGCAGTGGCGGTTCCAGGAATTCCTGGTGGGGGTGAAAAAATTGTGGGGAAGTTGTGGGGGTGCAAAGTGAAGAAGAAAAACAAGAAAAAAAGAGAAAAGGTCATTGTTAGTAGTGTTTTGCTCACTAAATGTTAAAAAACCTTGTCAAAAAAGGCCGATAAGCAAGAAAGAGAAGGTCATTTGCAGTATTTTTCACATTTTTAAAAAAACTCGCCGGAAAATAGGCTGACAAGCAAAAAAGGTCACCCGGAACCCCGGTGGAGGGGGGAGGATGCATCCCCAGTCATCAACATGGTGGAACCACCACTGATTATGAGTGAGTTCTGTCGAAGACGACTGCGTTAAATCTCTGGAGTGTCACAGATATTCGTTGTTATTATTATTACTGTTATTATTATAATTATTATTATTACCACTATTATTATCATCACTGTTATTATTATTATTATTATTATTATTATTATTATTATTATTATTCCTGAAATTAGTATTATTATTATTAGCATTATTATGCTTATTATTATTATAATTATTCCTAAAATGCAGTATGAATAAAATAAAAACAATCAATAATTCGAACCTGATAATAATAATAATAATAATAATAACAACAACAACAACAACAATAACAATAATATTGACAGTGTTTAAAGTGATTGAGTAGGATCTGCCCTGTGTGAGAACCACTATGTTCCACCCACCCATCCATTCATTCATCCACATTATGGTCTCGCTGTATAATCTCATTCTTTGCCCTCTTGTGAGTCTTGTCCTCTCGCAGGTTTGTTCCTGAATTCAGTGTTGCACACAGGCCGGATTGGGGGATGCTCCCCCAAAAGTCTTAGATTCCCCAAATTGCAATAATTTAGGAGGGTTATTTCTCACAACGCCCCTTCACTGGACTCCCCCACCCCAATGGCAATGGAGCAATGGAAAGTGTATTCAACGCTTGCCTGTATTCTTCTTATTGGTCTTCTTGTCTTTTCGAGCAATTCTCCGAAAACTAAAACATTTTATTACATGGTCACCCGCACATTAGGGCAAGAGGGGGCACTTGCCTCCTGAAAAATGCAAATACCAATATTTTACACTGGAATTTGAAAACCTTGCTAAAATATTAACCGCGACCATTGTATTAAACTGTGTTTTGCTCCCTCCTGGAAAAATTTACGTGGCGTAACCGCGTGACCATTGTGTCTTACCCCTCCTGGAAAATTTTCTGTGGGCGCCCATGTCCTAGTATCAAGAACCTGCGCACCGATCAGAAATAGCCTACATAATTATTGAAAGATGCGTCGAAATAACATTCTGGGTATTGACGTTTCCTTGTTACTCTTCAGAAGAAATGTTGATTTTATGAGACAATATCTTAAAAATTAAATCTAATTTTTAGGCCTATTTGAAAATCTCATCAAGAAATACTTCGACACGAAGACATATTTCCAACCGAAGTGGAGACGTTGTCGTTAAAACAGCAAGATACTGTATAGGCTTCTTGTTTTTTCCCGTAAAATATCGTCGCATGCACTTTAGTTTTATTTTATTTCAGATGTAAGCGCGTTGTTTTACCTGTTCTGTTTAGCCTATATGTTTTGCGGACGTGGCTTTCTGGTAGTTTTGGCTCTCGGCGACAATCGTTCCACGAACGATCTGAAACGCATCGATGCTAATAGCACAATAGTAGCATAGAAAATGTCGGTAACAGGCACAAGGACCGACGCGTAGCGAGCCTATGCATCAAAGGCAAAAAATGGGCCTACTGCTTTTATCCGTGTTCGTTAGTTATAAGCAGCTACTAGCAAAAGAAGGACTACTAAATAGTATTTATCAAAATAATTTGGTTTTAAATAGACTATTTGAGTTTATTAATTTTAATTTTAATTTTAATATATATATATTTATTTTACTATTTTGAGTCTATTTAACAGCAACTAACGGATACGAATGAAAGCATTATTTTTAAAAATTATTTTCAATGATGATGATGATGATGATGATGATGATGATGATGATGATGATGATGATGATGATAATGAAGTTGATGCTGATGATGAACAATGAGACGATGATGATGATGATGATGATGACAATGATGATGATGACGACGATGATGATGTTGATTGATACCGTTGATGATTATTATTAATTATCGTCATCATCAAGCAGAATTTATCCACGGATTTGCACGGTTTGCTCAGGTGCCCCTGTCAGAGGTTGGGTGGGTCCAGACCCGCAGACCCACCCCCACCAGCGCCGTCCCTGCTTTTCTGTCGACTGTGTCAGTGCATTTGCTCGCGGATATAGTTTCTTTTCAACAATAGTATAAATCACAATTAGAATATCTAATGAAATTTCAAATTTCTTATCGGAAATCGGGAAATTCTTCAAGGATTCTCTTGTATACAGACGAAAATCGCTTCTGGAGAATTTTCAACGATAATTTCCAGCGAATTGTAAAAGCAAACGCCATCTTCTTAGTTTAATTACGTTCCCGTCGAATGTCCAGGGTTCAGTACCCGAACTAGTACGCTGAAGATTTTCATTACTGTGACCCTTGCACTGGTCGCTATCAACGGGTCGAATTGGTCGACCATTTTTGTGGTCGACGGGTCTGGACGCATATCTTGACCTGCGGCATCCTGGTATACTTGCGGATAAAAATTAGTCGCCAGACAGATTTTATATTAACAACCAGTATTGGAATTTTGTCATCGTTTTAAAATTTAAAAAACTAGTCGACCCAATAGTTGCGCTAGGTTGACCTTCCCCACCCCATATTCTTCAAGTGTTCTGCGACACTGCCTTCGTTTTCTATTTTCTCTCTCATTGTTCAAAGCGCACAGACAATTGTGCAAATTTTAGAATCGATATACTTTGCAGTTTAGAAATGATGATGGTGATGATGATGATGATGATGATGATGATGATGATGATGATGATGATGATGATGATGATGATGATGATGATGATGATGATGATGATGATGATGATGATGATGATGATGATAACTTTTTTAGTGTCGCTACATTTTATTTCGCTAAATATTTAATTCGAGCGCTGACGTTTTCATGGCTGCTTCGTCGAGAGCGAATTCGGCAAAATTGTCGTTTCATTGCCCCATAGGCTGACGTGTCGGCGGTCGCCGCCGGCATCTTGCAACGTTCAAGCGAACAGGTTGGTTCGTGTTTGAACACGACCGGCGGACGAACGGCGCCGTGAACAAAAAAACGACGCTCAATAGAAAAGCGGGAGATTCCAGCAACAATATCGGAGGAGGAGGAGGAAGAGGAGGAGGCGGAGAAGTAGGAGGAGGGGAGGATGATGATGATGATTCTGGAGCATACCCGATCGACTGGGACGCAAAGAGCCTGCTATTGCGACTGGGTGGCGGGGGAAGGGGGTGGGGGTTGGGTTGGGTTGGGGGGTGGAAGGAGGCGGTGGTTGCTGTTCGATGCCACCTGTTGACTGAGTGGCGCGTAGTAGTGCAGTGGAACGCTTCTTACCGCGGTCGCTGCCATTCAATGAGTGCCGGGAAATTGAATCGCAACAGTTTTTTGTTTGTGTGTGTGTGTGTGTATGCGTGTGTGTGTGCGTGTAAAAATTCGAGTTGTTGCGTTCGCGTTTCTTACCTGAAGTACACCGACATTCTCGGTCGTCGTTGCCAAGTGTTTTATCCAGAGCCTAGGCCTTTGAGTAGGGGGGGGGGGTAGGGGGCACATTTACTTGCTGTGGAGGGGAAGAGTTCAATGCAAGAATATGTCACGGCTGATTTTTTTGGTGGTGGGTGGGGATTTTGAGGTTTGGTGCAAATTTATTTGGCTGGAGAGGAAGAGACACGGTTTAATGTAAACATGTGTCACTGCTGAATTTTTTGGTGGGAGGGGGAATTTTGAGGTTTGGGAGGGGGGAATCTCCCACTAATAGGCCTGGATAAAACTCTGGGCCCGTTACTACTCTACTGTATGTCCGTTCGTGCAACGCTTCAATACGAGATTTGCAACTAAGACTGTTTCATTTCCGACCGTCGTCACCAGGTGTCGTGCCTATAGCCAGATTTTTGAAATTCGGGGTACAGTTGTAGAACTTCATAATAGTATACTTTGTGGGTCTGTAAAATTTGGTACTTTGTATCCGAGGAACGCTATATCCAACACCATCCAAAACGGTAGCGCATCACACGGGACCATACAGTATATTGCGCATAAGAATAAGCAGCTACTACTGTACTAATTGCCAAGGCGCTATAGAAATTCATGAGATTTTATTCATTTTACTTAGGCTATTTCATAACCGAGTATATGCTATTATCGAGTCTTTTCTATCGAAGTTCTACTGTATCTACTTTTCGCGGCATTATTCATAAAACGCGTTGCCATTCTAAGCCATAGGTTGATGTTTGTGTGATGTGAAATTGGCAGTTTTCTTTTTGGTTATTTTAATTTCTTATAAGCGAATGCTTTATGGGCTAATATGGTGCATTGATTGACAGTCAACCTTTGCTATCTTCAATTCAATTCATACAGCTCCTTAATGTCAATCATCGGTCGGCCTAGCGCTACGCAGACCGCATCAGAGTTCATGTGAGTGTCTGGGAATCGAACTCATTGGGTTGACGGCACATCTGAGACAGGAATGACGCTCTACCGATTGAGCCAACGGGGCACTCGTGCTGACAATGTTGGCTCAGTCGACTGAGAACCATGGTAAATAGCGCTGGTAACAGTGGCCAAATGCGGTTTCTTGTTCTTGTTCTTCTTGTCCTTCTTCTTGTTCATCTTGTTCTTGTTCTTCTGCTTCTTCTTCTTCTGTTTCTTCTTCTTCCTCGTCCTCTCCTTCCTCCTCCTATTCTTCTTTCTCCTCTTCTTCTTAAACTTCTTCTTTTTCTTCTTCTTTCTTTTTATTTCTTCTTCTGTCATCAACTGAAATCGCGGAGTCTGGGGCAGAGTCCCATCCGCCCCAAATGTAGAAATGATGATGATAGATTCCAAGATTATAGCCTACGCTATATAAATGCTTTATTGCATTACAATACTTTATAAGACTATTACTAATGATTATTTATAGGTGAAAAATATGTCATCGCTATTGGCATAATCGCTGTTTGCAAGAAAGAAGTCTTCTCCCTGGATCTACCTGGTTTAATCCATAATATATCAATTATTTAATTGATTGATAGGCAGCACCCTGGAAAGGATTGTAGAAAAAAAGAAATTAGGCCTATGTGCTTGTATGCATTAATGGTATTGAATTTTTCAATCTTGCATCATAGGCCCCTATGTGTACAAATAGTCATCTGGACCTAATGATAGTAAAGATAATGTCTTGCAGCAGGCAAATGAGATATCATCTTGCATCCAATTTGAGATGGAATCGTGGATGAATTGTGAGTCATTTTACGTGACATCGAGTAGTTAAACGTGATGTAGAAACCTTCACGTATGGGCAGTAACGCATTAACCTATCGCACGCCGCTTTTTAATGAGATACCCTTCAGAAATTGTTAATTAATACATTGTGTACCACACACACACAAAATCTCAGTCGCATAATTTCAGGTACTCTTACAGTATTTCAAACATAGCTGTACACAGAGCAAATTTTGTGAATGCGTTTTACCACGAACTACTGTATTTTGGATGTAAAAAATATATTCCCAACAGTTGAAAATTCATTAATTAATTTTAATAGCAAATTCATTCATCTTGAATTGTTTTGAATCGTCTCAAGTTTGCTAAGTTTTAAAATTAATCTTACTAAGCCACCAGACAATAACATTAATAACATGCTGCTCTGTCTGTCTTTTGCGCAAAAATATCTAATTCTAAAACTGTTTTGAGCACTCAAATAAAGACTACAAGTAAGAAGGGTAAGCAGGTCTACCATTCCATAGGCTAAAAACCCGCTGACAATACAGAAGGGTTAGCGCCTTCAGTCTTTTATGGAATCGGTCGAATTGTGTTACGCGTAAATGTTACGCTGTTAGAAATGTAACGACACAACGATTGGTGTACTGTAACAGTTATTGATATCATCATCATCGTCATCATCATCATCATCATCATCATCATCATCGAAATATTTTTCTCGATCATCATCATCATGTTCTTTGTTTCAGATCTTCCTTGATGTTCAATCAATCAATCAATCAATTTTTATCAAGATTATCAGGTTCATCAAAATTAAATAATTTCTTACTATGTAACAAAAAGAATATCATCTTCCTCACTTTCTGCCTGCTTGGTGGCAATAGTTAGATACGAAATATTTTTAGTTTGCTCGATCTTGTGTTAATATCTGCATTTTCTACGATTGTCATGTTCTTTGTTTCCAGATCTTCCTTGATGTTCAATCAATCAATCAATCAATTTTTATTTCTCAAGATTATACAGGTTAAACATACAAAATTAAATAATTTCTTACTATGTAACAAAAAGAATATCATAATATGTAAAAAATATATAATTCATAATAATATGCTATCTACAGTGTTGGGAGTGGTCTTAGATCTTATGATCTAAGATCACGATCTAAGGTCATAATTCATGATCTTTGACTTTTGATCAGGATTTAATAGTGATCTTTGACTCAGACTTTTAATCCCTTTTTCGGTGATTTTGATCTTTATTATCAACAGAAGTAGCCGAAGATCAAATTATATTTATTCTCCCAACTAAGTGATCGTATGGTATAGTTTACTAGTAAGGTGTAAAAAGTTAATAACCAACCATTATGTACATGGTATTCAGTGCTTACTACTACATGCCTATCAACAAATGGTTGGCCCCATGCTTAAGAGTTGCCACCCGAACGGCCCCCCACTTGCCAAATCCTGGAGCCGCCACCGAGTAACTTAGCCTCGCGTCTTGGTTTCTTGCATATTCGTATAGTGTCGTTCGTGGTGCGTAGTTCCAGCTAATTCGCTAGAGGGCTGCAACAGTCGGACGATGCAATGCGTAGTTTTGGCCATAGTAATTTTGACTTTTTGCATACACTTAAGGATTCGTAGTAGCCTACAATCCAAAAGTGCAATTTAGTCCCCAGACAATGCTGGGGTCTAAATTTCTAAATTTAGGGCCAGCGAGGAGCTAGTCAAAGGCTGGCTCTGTCCCTAGATCCTTGATCCGGAATTCTAGATAGGCCCTATATTATGTCTACCATGAAACAGTTTAAATATTGTGGACATAATTTGTGGGCGCTACTACGAGGAATTTACATTAGATAGCTAACCCTCCCCACTCAAATTGATTCTTTGCTACACATAATTAGTAAGCCTAGGTCTATTTGGATAGGTCTATGGGACCGTCCATAAATGACGTCACGTGATTTTGGCAGTTTTTACCCCTCCCCTCGTCACAAAAAGTCAGACCCCCTAAAATGACGTCACAACACGTTAACCCCACCATCTTTTTAATGTCAAAATTAATGTCTCAATTCACTTATTTATTGAATGAATGAAGAGGGGTATTGCAATGAATTCGTTTGAAAATGCTCATTATAATTATTACAGTTGAAGCGATATTCAGAAACTTTTTTCAAATTCTTTTTAGAAAATGAATTTATAAATGTAAAATACATTCAACTTTGCGGTAACATAGCATTGCGGTATTAATAACTATATTTAGTATTATGTGACGTCACATTTCTGGAAACCCCCTCTCCCCCCGTCGTCACACATCGTCACAAATGTTTGAACCCCCATTCTCCCCTAAGTGCGTGACGTCATTTATGGACGGCCCCCTATCAACAAGCCACCTTTCTGCACGCCACACCCACGCCTGCATAGGTGATAGGCCTATGCCCAACTTAGCGAGAAATGAACAGGTAGACTTACATGAAAAAGGTCTTTTAATAGGTACTTGCGTACGTGGATAGCAAGCAATGTAACAAAATATAGCTCAAGGCTTCAAGTCAAACCAACGAGTATTTAGTTTTATGAAAAGCGCGCAGCAGGCGAAAGTATAGGCCAAACGCAGGACCAACATTGAAAAGAGGCAACAAAGCATCGGAACAAGAGCGTTTGCACTTGGCGAATTTATAAACTCATGAAATCTGACCGCGAAACAGACCGTATACAGGCCCCGCGAGAGTCTTGGAATAGCTGCATACACAATGTAGGCCTATATAAGCGCCTCGTGATTAATGGCATATGCGACATTGCCAAGTATTTTATCGACACAGCCGATTGAAATTCAATCGAGAGAAACAGCGGTCCCTCGGTTCTGTCTAACTTTCGGCAATCGAACTCTTATACGGCTAAACTGAATTTTAAAGATTAACCCTTTCCATACCTAACTCTTAGCTAGTAGGCACTTCTGACCGTCTAGTACAAAGGGTTAAAATCGACATGTACCGGTAGGCTACTCTGAATCAACTGCTGTCATTCTAAAATGCGACTCTTTAAAAGTATGCATGAACTTGGAGACATAACGTTGGAGACAGAACGTTGGAGTAATGCATCCAATGTTTGCATTGGACTTTCACTGCATGCGTTCGTCGCACTATAAACCACGCGTACGAAACAGCATTGGCTTATCCAATGCGGAAGACAATTTCAGGGTAAAAAAGTCTCCGGCGAGCAAAAAAAAGAAAGAAAAACAGCTCGTCAAGAAGCTCTTCCCACATTCGCGTATTGTATTCGATCATTCTACCTACCCCCCACAGATACACAAAAATGTCTCAACGGTTTCCCAGCCAGAATAGGGACGAAGGGGTTCCGTCCCCCAAGCCCACAAGTGGCTAAGCCGATAAGAAGTAGGCCATTGAAAATACCCCCTTTTTTCTAGACGCGTACTCAATGCCAAGTAAGCACACACCCTTCGAAGTTGACTGACTGTATATTATTAGTGATTTTTAGCAGCAAACAGGCGAATAATTATATTCTTTGCACGCTCGAAATGCGCCAATGAAATGGCGATCGACAGTATTAGATAAATCTTCCTGCTGTATGCCTATGAATGTGTCACATGACTGCAGAATTGATAGCCCGAGGACTGCAGCCTAGATGTAGGCCTAAAATGCGACAACTGCGTCATCGTTCTGATAGGTCTTCTATATAGTGGACCACATCGCCGGCCTACACGCAATATAGGCCTAAGGCCTATAGCACGCATATTTGCTAAAGGGCGATTTAGCATATCGAGTAGCTTATTGTTTGGTCAGACAAATATCAAGATTTAAACAGACAAACCAGAAAAGAACTCCGGAATAACAAGCAGCGAGGAGAGGCCGATGAGGTGCCGGTCCCGGGTATATACTAATGCCATAATAATAGTAATAATAATAATAATAATAATAATAATAATAATAATAATAATAATAAGCGGTAGTAGTAGTAGTTGTTGTTAGTATAATAGTAGTAGTAGTAGTAGTAGTAGTAGTAGTAGTAGTAGTAGTAGTAGTAGTAGTAGTAGTAGTAGTAGTAGTAGTAGTAGTAGTAGCGACCCGTCCCATTGTATCTGAGAATTCGACCATTGGCCCACCCACCATGGACGGGTAGACCGTAGAAGTTGGATTTTTTGAAGCGGGTCAAAGTTCATCGTTCCTCACATTCTGTACTTCGTCACATCGGTGTAAACTTGGATGAAAAAGTGTGGGGTGGGTGATGTGGGAGGTGGAGAGTTTGACGAGCCCGTACCGTACACCTTTCCTATACTCTCTTGTCTAGCCTCTCAAAACGTGGAGGTGGCCGGGGCTCGCGAGCCTAGGGGTCTAAACAGAAGTTTTTGCGCATAACGCTTGGCCATTTGCGTCACAGACGGTTCACATCGGCTGCCACTCCTCCCTCCCTCTCTAATCTGATCTTCTATGCGAGCATTCTGCTGCCTTACGCTGTTCTAACCGACTCGTTTTTTGGTGTCAAAACGAAGAAACGCTAGTTGCACTTCGCACCTGAGCAGGTGCCGAAGCGCCGCCGTCAGATGTCACTCCTCGGTGTGCTGATCGTTCAATCACGCGCTGACGTCATCTTCTCTGCAGCGCGTCTTTCGGTCACGTGACGCTAGGCAGATGACGTCATCAGATATGATGCCCGAGGTTCAAGTTAGCTGTCCACGGCACAAAATCTTGAAGAGGAAATTTGAAAAAATCGTCTCGCGTTAATTTCCCTACAAAACGCATTTAATAACTTATTCAGATTCTTGTCGCCTCGATTTTCTTAACAAATATGTGACATCTACCCACCCACGCTTAAAATCTCATTTGGATGCCCCCGTCTGGTGGATGCCCGAGACCGGCGCCCCATCGGCCCCTCCCCTCTGCGCACCGCTGCCTATGCAGTATAGGCTTGGGTCTATGCGAGTAGCTTGCTGGAATTTCATGTTTTAATTATAATGCTTCGTATCATATTATGATGACACGATCTGACGAATTTCGCCATGATGTCGATTCAAGATTTTTCTTATTTTAAAAATGTACGATTGTCGAACGCTAACGTTGAGAACTTGAAGTTTTAGGGGTTCTCGGTTTCCACCGGAGACGTTACGAGGCCCCCAGACTCTTTGGTCATCTCGGAAGTGGCAGGGTGACTCCCCCATAGGGGTCTATTCTTCCCTTTGCAGTGTAAGGACTACCAGAGCACGTAGTAGTAGTAGTAGTAGTAGTAGTAGTAGTAGTAGTAGTAGTAGTAGTAGTAGTAGTAGTAGTAGTAGTAGTAGCAGCAGCAGTAGTAGTAGTACTAGTACTACTACTATGCCAATGGTCAAATTCTCAGATACAGTAGTAGTAGTAGTAGTATTGGTAGTAGTAGTAGTAGTAGTAGTAGTAGTAGTAGTAGTAGTAGTAGTAGTACAGTATTACTACTACAGCACTACTACTACTACTACTACTACTACTACCACTACTACTACTACTACTACTACTACTACTACTACTACTACTACTAATAATAATAATAATGCTAATTAAAGTGGTTTAGGCGGTTAATAGCCTATGTACCAGTCAGGAGAACTAAAAATAGTCCGAATGACCATTTAAACGAACCAGTCTCGATAGACCTTTTCGAGTAATTAATTGATTACTTTAAAAACTCAGCCTTTATGTTGAATCGGTTTCGACCTCGGGACAACGCAACAATAATTGAAATCTCTTGTTCGGTCGCAAACACAGCGATCAGATGCCAAGCACCGTATGACAATCTGGCCGCAGGCAGAAGAGAGCAACTGGCGAGCATCAGCAGGCTGCATCAGGTACACTATATATACCATGCACGATTCACTCGGTATTTTAAAAAAAACTGACAGATCGGCGGCTAATAATCTTCTAGTCAGATGGAGAATCATATTTCACTGTTAACACCTTAACTGGGGATCCCGGATATATCCGTCCATTTTACATTGAGTTACAGTTAAATACACGGTTAAGGTGTTAAAAGCAAGCAATGTTGTTTCCAATATTGTCCAGGATACGGACATATGGCTTCTATCGCCGCGGGTCCTCCCTCCGGATTGTCTTTTAACCTTCAGATCTAGACTGAAGGTGCACCTAGCTTTGATCGCCTATACTCCTGGGCAGTTGTGTAACCAGGATTCCGGAATGGTGTCACGGGGGTGTCACATCGACATTTTCAGATGAAAAAGTCGTGACTGAGTAAATAAATTACGTTGTTGTGTTAAACTCAAGCGTTTTGAAATTCTTTCCTGTATCCTTCGAGATTTCATACTACCTACCCCTTCCCCCTCGCTGCTCAACGGGTTTTCACTAATTCCACGCTCGTTCTCAGTCCGAACAGGGAAGGGCCGGGCCCCGTTGCTCTACGCTAGTGGCATTTGGCCTGAACCAACAATTTTGAGCTGACTTTTCGACTTTATAATGAAAACTACAGTAAGACGGACATGATTTCTGGCTGGGATCAACAGGTGGGGCGGCGAACATCGAAGGCGAAACAGGCTCCAGAGAGGTTTTTCCCAGAGGGTTAATTAAGGACGAAGAGTTGCTGTCGCCTCCGACGTTGTCACGGTAACTGAAACAACTGCATTGGTGTATGTCAGAATCTGGTATTAATAAAGAAAGGCCCCAGAGGAAGACACTCGGACGGTCAGAGGAAGGGAGGGAGGAGGGCGCCGGCAGGGGCGGTAGAGTTTTGATAGGGCGGTCGGGTTTTTGATAGTAGAGTTTGACCGTTAGAGGGCAGTAGAGCTTTGGACCGCTAGAGGGCAGTCGGGTTTTGACCGCGAGAGTCGGTGTTTAGCGCGGGTGGCGAGCAGTAAAGATTAAAAAGAACGCGTGTTAATTTAATAATGGCAACAACAACTACAATATCATCTCAAACAAGAACGTCAACTCGTAAAGGGACTATTCTAAAGGCGACATTAACATTATACGTCAAAGCAACATCTTATACGTTAAAGAAGATTATACGTTAAAATAATACTATATAATAGCTTGATAAAGATTAAAGACGCATTATAATAATGGCGCTAGAGAAGTTTACGGTTGATTGACTGACGATTGATTGATGGTTGCTGATAAACAGGTGGTGTTTCCTGTATACAGACAACGATGTCAAAAGACTTTCGTTTGTGGATTTGCAGGATTTAAACATTTAGAAGAAAAGTTTTGCAGCCGTTTGTTATTATAGGATTTAGGAGGACTTGAAATATAGCGTGCTTGAAATGATCACACGGGTTTTAAATTCAAATGAAATGCGAGGATTTTGAGTAACAAGAGTAGCCTATACTTGTACTCGAAAGCGTGATCGGATAATCGAACTTACTGGAAATTCGGCAACGCCTGCTAAAATCACAGCTTCAATGAACCACCACTATGGTAGCTGTTTGTCTTTATTGTTAGCATTATGAGATGTTTCGATTACCTGACAAATTTTCAGGACGCACTCAGCACTTCTTAAGAGTGAACGTGGGCGTCGAAGAGAATATATAAGTGCATCTCTTATACGTCAACGGTATAGGCAACAACGAAGCAAATAAAGTTCGTTTTCTATAATTATCATTTATAGATTAATTAGCAAAGCATATCCAGTTATGCATTGCCGCGTTAGTGTGGTGGCAGTGTGAGGGCAAATGGGACCACATTGTTTTATCCAGACCCAAGGCTTGGAGGGGGGCAAATTGCCTTTTAAAATCAGCCTCAAAAGATTTTCTCGCTTGCTGCTCAGCCATTTGTCCCTGGCGTGATAAATTTAGCCTAATTCTGCGATTTGGGCGATGACTGATTCATACGAGAGAGAGAGAGAGAGAGAGAGAGAGAGAGAGAGAGAGAGAGAGTCTCGCCGTTTCTACGCCTCGCTGTCTGCAGAGTGTAGACCGATCCTCAGAGTGTGGAATGTGTTATGTCCTCTTGACAATTTTGCACTTAGCCAGTTGAACGTCAGAAAAACTACGCTGATCCATTCATGACGGCCGAAGTAGGCCAGGGCGATCTCTCAGAATGGCCGCTCCTGAGCCCGCTGAAGGCTTTGGAGCTTTGGAGTGGGGATGGGGCGGGCGGTGGGGGGTGGAAGGAATAAACTCCTCGCCGCAGCGATGACGATACACGTCGTGTGTTCTTGACTGTCGAGGACTTGCGCTAGAAAACCAATGAAGAGATCTTGAATGAAATTGGAATAGAAGGAAGTATGATGGTAACTACCAGAAAAAGGCAGCTTTCCTTTTTCAGACATAATGAGAAAGTAAAGCCTGGAGCATTTGGCAATTATAACCGGAAAAGTGGAGGGAAAGTGAGCTAGAAGAAGGCAGAGAAACACCTATGTAGACTGCCTACGAGAAGGAATCGAGGGAGTAAAGAATGACATTGTACAGTATTAATAAGAGGATGTCAAGATCGAGCAAAGTGGAAATCCATGGTTGCTAACGTAGAAATACACAGCACCTAAAGAAGAAAGGACTTGCGCTAGAATTAAACGACAACGGCAAAAAGACGCACCGGTGAATTCTTCATAAAAGTATAATCCTATTATAATCATAACTCTCAGTGGGGACGTAGGGAGTAGAATGGGGGTGCGGTGGGGTGGGGTGGTGGCGAAGGCCTGCAGCTCTGCGGTTCGAGTGCTCTCGAAATTTTTGTGCTTCAAGCCTATTTACATTCACGACTGCAAAGAAGTCCGGAGCGATCGAGAAGAAATCGAGAAATCAACTGAACGCAACAGTATTGTCAGCATTTGACTGCACAGTGCTTCGTTTTTCAAAAGGTCAATGAAATTTCCAGACCTCAATGACGTCCATCGCTCTAAGATAGATTGTGAGGGTGGAGTGAGAGAGTGAGAGAGGGAGGGAGGAGAGAGAGAGAGAGGAGGCAGAGAGCAGTGGCGTATTTAGGGGGTATGCTCCTGATCCATAGCGTACCCCTTTGGTCTTTGGTCCTTCCCTTCGGTTGCACCGCAAAATATTTTAAAATTTGTTTTAGGAGATATTTGCTTCATAACTTAATCTGTGCAGTTAGTAAAAATGTAGTAAAGTGAAGGAAACTTTAAGAATGGCAGAGAGAGAGAGAGAGAGAGAGAGAGAGAGAGAGAGCACCCCGAAATTACATACAGTAGAACGTCGTTATAACGTACATAGCAGGTCTGTAAAAGTTAGCACGCTATATCCAAGGCAAGTTATATCAAATACCATCCAATACGGTAGCGCATCACACGGGACCGTATGTTGCTGTTCGTTATAACCAAATATACATCATAGCCGAGTAGACATTATAACGAAGTTCTACTGTATTCAGAATTAGAACAACCAGGGCCGCCGAGAGAAATTCCGGGCCCCGGAACAAAAATATTTGCGGGCCCTTAAGAAAAATTTATCAAGTCTCCGAGAAACCTGACAAGCAAAAAAACGTTATCAACTCTCCAAAAACAGTCTGACAAGCAAAAAACCTTATCTTCACCGGATCTGGGCCCCTGAAAACTCCATGGGCCCTGGTACAATGTACCGGCTGCACCCCCCTCTCCTCAGGCCTGAGAACAACTTCCTCATATTTATTTCGTGGAAGATGGATGTCACCAGACAACATCGTTCGATGGCTTTTTAAACCAAGGAATCGTCTTCTAGTTACGTAAGTGACCTTGAGACAGTCCACCAAGGACGTTGTGTGGCACGTGGTGAATTGCACCGAATGATTATAAGCACAGGCAATATCGGAACATGAGAATCAACCAGATGCCGAAGCAACAGCCGCTGAGCGAATACATTAACCGATAATTTGCATTCGGAATTTCATTCGTAGGCCTATTATTTAGTTCATTTCAAGTTAAATACCACTTGAAAGCACATAGAACAGTGAATCAGCGTCAATAATAATAATAATAATAATAATAATAATAATAATCAGGGCGCGATTTGTAGGGGAAGGGAGGAATCTCCCCCCCCCACTGCCCAACCGCATCCCCCTACTGCTACATCCCCCACCACTACATCCCCCCACTGCTACATTTCCCAACAACTACATCCCCAAGCTCGACATATTCCCCACCACTGCTCCAGGTCACAAATCGCACCCTGATAATGATGATAATAATAATAATAATAATAATAATAATAATAATAATAATAATAATAATAATAATAATAATAATAATAATAATAATAATAATAATAATAAACTATAGTAGACGATGCTTTATATGTCAGCATGTGAAGCAAGTAGGAGAACTTGAAGAGCAGTGGTCGATTTCTCAAAAAAGGTCTGGCTAATGCCACCACAACATTTTCCATCTCCAGTTGGTGAGTCGGACAAAAGAAAGCCAACATTTTCGAGCCCTGCCCTACTGGGGAGTCGAACACAACCAGTAAACTGATCAAACCAAACGCCCCGACAAATCGAACCGTGCTTGACAGACGTCGTTATCATTGTCATCATCATCATCATTGTCGTCGTCATCATCACCACCACCACCACCATCATCATCATCATCATCATCATCATCATCATCATCACCACCACCATCATCATCATCATCATCAATCATCATCATTGTCGTCATCATCATCACCATCATCGTCATCATCACGATCAAAATCATCATTATTATTTATCTTGGATGTCATCTGCTGATAAAAAAATCCCGAAAACTATTTCACTGTCATCGGTAATGTGTTTCCTGCCCATCTGTTGATATGACCTTTCCCTCTGTCTGTCTGTCTGTCTGTCTGTCTGTCTGTCTGTCTCTGTCTCACCAGTTTCTCCACGCAATAATGCTAATTTCGACGAAGCGCCCCAGTCTAAAATCCTAGAATAAGATTCAGGTCAAACGACCGATTGAAATGGCGACAGCATATCATCATCATCATCATCATCATCATCATCATCATCACCGTCGTCGTCCTCGGCGGCGGTGGCGATGGCAGCGGCGGCGGCTGAAGCATCGTCCGATCGCCGATGGTGGACTTGGGGGCGCCGTGGGGCTGCTTCAGGGCCGACGGCCTGAGGTTCGGTAAGATTTCTAGTTTACTTGTCCAATGCTGAGAAACGCCTTCAATGCAGTCGGCGGCGACCCGAAGGCTTTGCGCACGGGGCACGGCGGCCTGCGTCGAAATAACAAACATTCTCCGGCACGCGCGGATAGCATAATGTACGGTAGAATGGACCAGGTAGGTAGGAGGTAGGCGTGGGCAGGTGGGCACAGGTACTCTTCGCACTTGGACGATTCTGTAAGCTGTGCTGAGGAGAATGTCAATGAGGCCGACGCTTTATGCATACATAGACACATACAGTACACACTACACACGCATACACAAACACATATGTCTGAATCCAGATTGAAACACAGATCGAAGACGGAAATGGCGACGTGAAATAATTCGTGCAATAAAAAGCGAATTCCGGATTGTTGTTGTTCTTCCAAACAACTGCACGCCCAGAAAAAAGGTACAGTTAAACTTCCGTTCTGTTATACCTTTGTCGTTTAAAGATCCGTTTTGATGTATGTTATTCGTGGGCGTGGCTAAGAAATCAGTCGGATCAGACTTCAAAGCAGCGCATGTCTAACCATGATGTCGTCATTAGTCGCATCGCTATGGTCGATTCGGGTAACTTGTCGAATACAACGCAAGGTAGATGAGAAATTGTTAGCTATTAGAAGGGAAGTTAACAAGGATTCAACTCTCAAGGCCAGGATCAGAACCAAGGAGTCAGGACTCAACCCTCAAGGCCAGGACCAAGGACTCAATCCTCAAAGACCAAAATAATGGCATCAGGTCAGAATGATAACTGGTTACTGGATGGCCAGGATATGGACATGGTCACCGATATCATATACCTAGGAGCCAATATGAATTGTAATGGGCATGTTGAATTAGACATAAAGAGACCAGAACTAGGACCAAGGACTCAACACTCAAGGCCAGGACCATACCAAGGACTTGTAACCTGTCCTTAAGGAACCCCTGAGGCCAGGACCAAGGCCAAGGTCTAACATCCCTTGCTATTAGGTATGCCGGTTCGTTTCAAACGATTTCGATTTCACCGATATGTCGCGTGTAAATGTTTTTGATAAGGACATGCCTGTAATATAAAAGGCGCATTGGTGACATGATATCGGTTATACGTTTCAGTTAATTATCCGTTAGTACAAGCCCGTTACATTAGCAGTTCTCTACAGTAGAACTTCGTTATAGCGGACCCGGTTATAACGTACCGCAATGTACGGTCCCGCTTGGTGCGCTACCGTATTGGATGGTATTTGATATAATGTACCTCAGATATAACGTACTTAAATTTACAGACCGTCTAAGTACGCAATAACTAGGTTCTACTGTATTTAGAGAGGCTGATCTGCCGCCAAGGATTTAGAATAATGTTCTTAAAATTCATCAAGCGTTGTCTTTGGTTTCTTGGTATTTACAACTTGTTAATATCAAGTAGATTTTAGTAGAAAATCTTTCTTTGCCTACAACATTTCATGTTGCAATTCAATGACAATGAGTGCGTGTCAAGAACGTCACGACGTCATCATGTCATGCTACGTGACGCTAAGAACCAATAAAGTGCTGTTATTAGACGTGATGCAGTGTGCGTCATAAACTCATTACAAGTTCATAAGTTGGGAGATTATGATCTAGCCAATTTAAACACGCCGGCTGAGAAATGAGATCGCAGGATTACGGTATGACAATCAGCCACTAATATCTTGCGAGGTTTAGAGGAAAAGACAAAAGATTGCATTTTTAAAAAGTTACAAGCATTTTGAACGATTCCTTGGGATTAGAAAACAACGATTTATTGACTCACCACACGAATTCTGTCCCATATAATAACCTTTTTATTTTCTAATTTGAAGAAATGGTCCCACTGATGTCTGTAAGTCGGATAGGATTTTAAACTTGGCAAGTCTGTTTTCGGCCGGTACGTTTGATCTCAATTTGGCATCAGCATAATAATACCCCTGCTCGTTACTAATAATTGCAATCCTGGCGTATCTTATCGACCAATGGGCCAAGCTATGTGGTAACTATAGGAATGGGGAGCAGTGGCGGCTCTAGGATTTGGCAAGTGGGGGCCGTTGGGGGCAACTTCTATTCATGGGGCCAACCATTTGTTGTTTAATGTATGTAGCATTAAGTATAGGGTCCCAACTGGGGGCCAATGGGGGCTCTCAATAGGGGGCCAAGTGGAGCCGCCACTGATGGGGAGGGGTTAGCAGTGCATCTTTGACTTAGCAGGAAAGGTAAACGGAAATCCACAGAGAAGCATAAAATAATTGTCTGGAAATACGAAACTCGGACTTTTCCACGGGACTTGAGGACTCACTATAACTCTGTTATAGCGAGTGCTTTACGATACCGTGTAGTGGAATCATTTGCACAATAATACGTGTCAGTGCTAATGTTTCCGGTGTGTTCTGGAATTAATCTAGCAAAACAAAGGGTTCAAAGAGCTGTAGTGTTGCCTTTTGATGTCGACGAGTGAAAAGATAAACTTATGGCATGCTAGAGTCTTGCCCCAGTGTTTTATACAGGCCTTTTAGGGAAAATCCACCAAAAGCCACAAAATTCCCTCGAAATCCCAGCACTGACACACATTTTCGCATTGAACTGTGTATCTTCCTCTCCAGTCAAGTCAATTTCCACAACCACCAGAGGCCTGGAGTCTGGATAAACACTTGTCTGCCCCTCCCTAAAAATGATTAGTATCCGCAACTTGGGTTATCTTTCTACACAGAACTATATACAGTATAGCGAGATTCATGGCTAGACTTTGCCCCATCCCCATTCCCCACTGGGCTAACTAATAGCCTTGAAAACAAGTCTTCAGTTTGGGGGGATTTCCAAAATGCTGAAAAATATTTACCAAATAGCAAGCTGCGAATCTATAGTATTACCTTATTTTTTTCGGCTGGGCCCAGGCCCTGTTCAGGGAGCTGGTTCAGCTGACGACACTCCCTCCAACCCCATAGAAATGTCGGTCCCTGGTGTCCCCCTATACCGGAACCCTGGCTTCGCCACTGATTGGTGGAACTTGTTCTAGTTTCCATTCCACAAAACATATCCATATATTATTTTAATTTTATAAGTAATACATAGTTTAGCCTAATTTTTAAAATGTCTTAGTGGGACATGCTGGAAACCAGAGACCTCTATGTGGCCTCTTGTTTTTCTCAATGATTTTGGCTTGTTTTCCACAGGTGAGTTCAAGTTTCCGTAAACAGTCCAAGCATACAGGTTATTATGAATTTGTTTCGCCTTTGTACAGTAGAAAAACAAGCAACTCAGTGGCTGTTGATACAGGTTTCTTATTTCCATACTATGCTTACGCACCATTATAGCGTGTTTTTAACTGCTCAACACAGTGATTTAATTAATTTCTTCATGGTTGGTGACCACACCAGAGTTTTCGACGATTTATTTTCGGGAAAACAAGCTAGACTCCACGTCTCCTCAATCTTAATATTTTTAGAAGTCCCATCGTCACCCCACCGCCTCCATCCCCACAGGATTATTTTTCGTGAATACGTTATTAGACTAGCCCTCCGTGTACAGTGTAATTATGTAATTGGAATTCTTTCAGTTGGCGTAAATACTGACTTATCGGGCAAGTGTAGGCTTAAAAGCACTAGCGACAGATGCCAGATTTCGTAGGCCTATTCGTCGGTGCCCAGAGGCAGGACTTTGAAGAATGGTCAACGAATACTGTAACAAGGACTAATGAAGTTTTTTTAAAGAAGCAGTTTCAACCAAGGTCGTCAAATGCTTTGTTCGTCACCGTTTGCTGATTTTTTAAAATTCTTGTTTCGCGTTTCAACCATTTAGATGAAAATGATGCTTCTTTCCTGAAGTCAACAGATGACTGTGAACAGACATGATCAGAGAAATTTATATACTGAAAAGTTTTGGACTCTTGTTAGATTACTGTAGACTAATTGATTGTGAACATCAGCGGTGTATCTAGGGTATGTCAGTTTGGACATTTTGTCCTTGGGGGTTGGGGAGGGGGAGAAAACTCTGTGATCTTGCTCTCTACTCAGCGTAGAAAGAGAAGAAACTGCGAAAACTGAGTTTGAGCACATCATTGACCAGTTCGGGCCAGTAAAAGCAGGAAACGCGCATTTGCAGCTTTAATCTTGTGGCGATAGACTGTCATATTTTGTTTAATTAAATATTTTGTTCACCAGATAATTTAATTTTTTTAACACCCTACCATGGGCGACAAATACCCCGGTTGCGCCCCTGATGGACGTTGAAACATCTTAACATATCCAAATATAGGGAGCAAAGTGACATTTTAACACGACGCTGAGTAAAAACTGTGCGTGATATGAGGACATGAACGATTGAACATCCCTGCAATTAGTGGAGCGGAGCAGGCTATGTGCAGGGGAAGAGGGTTTGAAACGCTTGGTAAGCGAGGTAAGACGGCTCCTGACATCGAAGTGCTGCAGAAACAAGACTTATTGGTATGAAATTAATTCTACACCCAGTGCCAGTGGCGTAGCGAGGGGGCAAGGGGGCGAAGCGCCCCCAGGCGGCACTTGCCCTAGGGGCGGCATTTTCGAGATTTCCTCATTTTTTAAAATAATTATTAGCCTTTATTAGGGTTTTTTGTTTGTCAGACTATTTTAGAGACTAGATAACGTTGTTTTTTTTGCTTGTCAGACTTTTAAAAGAGATTTGAGAAGGTTTTTTGCTTGTCAGACTTTTTAAGACTTGATTGGTAAGGTTTTCCAGGAAAATTTGAAAATTTTCCGCCGCGAAAAGGCGGCATTTTTTACTTTCGCCCCAGGCGGCACTTTGCCTAGCTACGCCACTGTCTACACTTCGAACGGTGTGATACCCCCCTTCTCCGCTTGGTTGAAGCTGGACCATGCAGTTGACAGTACCACTGCTGGCCAAAACAATGTTATTATTACTCGTATGCTGTTATTATTTTTATTATTCTAGTTTTATCATTGTTATTGTTAGTGTTGTATTATTATTATTATTATTATTATTATTATTATTATTATTATTATTATTATTATTATTATTATTATTATTACGGCTACTATTATTATTTCTGTGAGACTTTCTCAGCGGATTGAATACACTAAGAAGTCAGTCGCTCAACAAGGCTCTGAAGGCGTATTTATTTATGAAATCGTACCTCTCCCCAGCAGTAAAGTGTTCTTGATTTTAACTATGTAGAAATTAAGGAGCTACATAAGTTGCGCCTGCTTCGTCGTCAGCAGCAGTCAAGTCATTGACGCTCCAACCCTCTAATAGCGTTGAGCGTAAATTGCTTTCACTGCATCGGCGATCATGCTGAGCTAGAGTCACATGTCGCGCACGACGACGACGACAACCACTTGTTGCCCTGGAGTGGACACTCGAGACGACCGAGCAGCAGGCGATAAAGTCGGATTAAGCAGCCGACAATGCAATGACTCTCGCGCACGCATAGGGACGTATCTACTGTGTAGACGCTGGCTAATGTTCTGTCCTCGTACGCATCATTCTTACGATTGAGAGGCAATCCGACGGTCAGGTATGGAGAGGATCTTACGGCATTCCAACCATTCCCAAGAAGAAGAAGAAGAGAACGTAGTGCTCGCAGTAAGTGACTGCTCACCGCCACACAATGCGACCTGGCTGGGCCTCCAGATTCACGTCGTTATAAATTAACAGAGAAGCTTTGCAGACGTTATTAATAAAAGACGCGACCGAACAACAGTACTAACAGCGACCTAAATATTTGCAGCGCAGCGACCAGCCAGGTGCAAACAGATAGGTTACCATTCGCCATCACAGCTTAATTATTAAAGAGGAGCAGCAATCTGGAAAAAGAGAGAAAGGTAGGAGCATCAAAGTGCTGTTTGAGTGTTAGAAGTTACCTGTAACTGTACTGGAACACATTTATTAAATTATTATTGTATTACAAACAATGCTATCAAAGTGCATGCTATTTCAACAACAACAGCAACAACAACAACAACTACTACTACTACTACTACTTACTACTGCTACTACTACTGCTACTACTACTACTACTGCTGCTGCTACTACTGCTGCTACTGGGCCTGCTGCTGCTACTGCTGCTACTGCTACTGCTGCTACTGCTGCTGCTACTGCTGCTGCTGCTGCTGCTACTGCTACTGCTGCTGCTATTACTGCTGCTGCTGCTGCTGCTGCTGCTGCTGCTGCTGCTGCTGCTGCTGCTGCTGCTGCTGCTGCAATAGCTGCTGCTGCTGCTGCTGCTGCTGCAGCAGCTGCTGCTGCTGCTGCTGCAGCAGCAGCAGCTGCAGCAGCAGCTAGCAGCAGTAGTAGTAGTAGCACCACTGTTATTATTATTATTATTATTAGTAGCAGTAGTAGGCCAGTAGTAGTAGTAGCAGTAGTAGTAGTAGTAGTAGTAGTAAGCAGTAGTAGTAGTAGTAGTAGTAGTAGTAGTAGTAGTAGTAGTAGTAGTAGTAGTAGTAGTAGTAGTAGTAGTAGTAGTAGCAGCAGTAGTAGGCCTAGTATTACTAAGAGATAGGTCTAAATGGCGCAAGGAGCTTATTATTGATCAAAGTCACTGACAAACAGGGCGACGGGTATGACGATGCTATTCGTAGAGCAGCCAAGTTCCACAACCAGCAAGAAAATAAGTAAAAATATTATTGGCATTGGTTTGCAAAAACACAACAGTGCAGCTCCGCCGCCTAGGTAGTCTACTGGGGGGGGGGGCTAAGCTGGGCTAAGTCGGTGACTCAAGGCCTAAGGCGAACTCTGAATAGGTTACGCTCGGGTGATGAGTAAACAGCAATTGGAATACAAGAGGCCTTCAGGACAAGTGAAGCACTGAAGCCCAAGGCACAGCCTATAGCGCAACATCAGTGTGTGTGTGTGTGCGTGTGTGTGCGTGCCGACGGCGTCTCGTGAATTTCGAGGCCTAAACGAGAAGTGAGACGCTTCAATTTCATAGGCCCTCCTGCTCAAATCCGAGCGGGTGTGGGTAGGGGGGGGGGGGGAGGGGCGGGCAATGCTGAAATATTTACAACGCAAATAAAATCTTGAAAATAAAATCTAAAATCAGATGGCCTGATGCGCAGCTACTGCGCCGGATTACTTTATAGCCGGTATTTCAATGGCGTAATCGGATATGTAAAGAATAGGTTCCGCTCACCTGGCTTCATTAACTGCAGAACGGTAACTGACGGCAAAAGCATTGCCGAAATTTTATCCGGCTGCCTATCTGGAACATACCTGAACGCGCTCCTTATTGGTTTTCAGAACCTTGATTACGCTTTGACCTGTTGGATCAAGCAATGGAGAATCAGAGGCGCAGCGTCCCAATAGCTACTAAGGCTCTAGCCATGGGCGGCACACATGATGGGGGCGGCAAATTTTGGAAGCGAACTTTTTTTGCTTGTGTGGGGCTGTTGTAGAGATTTGGCGAAGGTGAAGGGGGCGGAAAATGTAGAAGGGGCGGCAAATTCAGCGGCGACGACCTTTTTTTGCTTGTCAGCTATAGTAAGAGCAAATCGAGGCGGCATTTTTTCCAGGAGCCATGGGCGGCACGAGTGCAGGCTACGCCACTGTGGAGAAAATTGCAAATCTGTTGTAGACTAATGTCAAGTGCATCGCTATTATGGCTCTATAGAAGTTCTTCAGCTGGTTAGTACAGTAGTAAGCTTAGTTAGCCTCTGTTATAGGCCTAATCGTATGTGCGTGGGGGTATCCTGTCATCTAACACGCGAGTTTGATGCCCGGTCCAGTCTCTAATACGCTGGTGTCGTATCGAGAGAGTGTCTCAGTATCTGGGAATAATTTCTCTTGCCACTTGATGTTGGTTTTTCTGCAGATGCAGCGGCGTAGCAGCTATATGGACATTGGGCAACCTGGCCAAATGCCAAGGGCCCCGTCGCCCCCCCGACCTTCAAAGGCCCCCCGACCCTCTAATAGGGCCCAGTGTGCAAGACCGCATCACCGCATCTGGAATTTACGTTTGATAAGAGATCGCTAAAGTAGCAGAAAGGACCCCCTGCCCGTTTTTCGCCAAGGGGCCCCGAGCATATTGCTACGCCACTGCGCAGATGGAAAATGTTCCAGGGCGCGTATATCTGTTTTTGGCGTTCCACGTTATAGGCTCTACTATATGAAACGTGGGCGAATTAGACGTATTGCGTTCTTAACTCCTGGAAAAGTATATAGTCTGGTGAGCAGGGCGCGATTTGCGGAAGAAATCTCACAATACATCCCCCTCCTACATCCCCCCACTGCTACAGTTTCCAACAACTACATCCCCCAAGCTCCATATTTCCCCCTCCCATATAAGGTCACAAATCGCACCCTGCTGGTGAGCAAGAAATGCAATTCCTCCCCGTCGCGCCAGTGACGTCAAAACATCGTGCTGACGTCAAAAAATTGCGGACTAACCAATCTTGATTTTAAAAAAACTGTCTAATTAATATCGCCGAGCCTAGCAAATGCATACAGCGTTCTACTGTTTCACTGATTGCCTCTTGGTTGGATTTTCTTTTTGAACAGAGCGTTTCTTCGTTAGAGGACAGTTCTGCTATACTCGACGCGATTTCGACACATTACACCACCAGAGAGACTCGAATGGAACATTCGGCTGGCATCCAGCTTCCGTTTGCGGTAAGCAGACTTACCGATACTGCGGTAAACGCCAGCCTTGAGGAGCGGGGTGTAGTCGGAACATTGTTCCTGGTCCCATAGAGCTCAAAGGGAACTCATTAAGTGGACAAATTAGATTGTATTTTAAGACATCAAATCTTTAAAACGAAAAACAGCGTTGAAGACATACTTCTTAGTTGTTTTTTTTTGAAAACCGCCTTGTAGCCTTGTTTGACACATAACCTTTATCAATTAATACCCATGCAAGTGTGTTTAAATCTGTATAAGGGCCCACAAACCTACTTTGTGTGTCCGGGGCCCGGATGTTCTCTCGGGGGCCCTGGCAAACACAGTTATTGCGTACGAGAGGCACGATCATAGATACATATTAAATGTAATAAATGTAAGTCAAATTTATATATGAATACTGTACTGCAAAGAAGAATTATACATGTTCTTGAATAGAAGATCTTGGTCAAAACGATTAAACTGGATAAGACTGCTAAAATGGAGGTAATTTTGTAATTAGTCCGTCACGCTAGAGTAAGGCAAAATAATGAGAGAAACAGAGACTTAAAATTAGAGGACATAAACGTCATGACAGCAGAATTATAAAGCGCTTTGCTAGAAATGGATTGCATACAAATTCTGGTTAAAGTCTCCCTGGCCCTGATCAGTATAATTTTCAAATAGATTGCAGAATAAAAGGATTAGAGGGGCTGCTTGCGATACATGCCGATCGAGTCTTATTTTCAGTCGGACCTGAGTCGAAATGTTTTCAATGAAATACAATTTGTTTGCAGCAATTTTACGCTATGGGTATTTACAGACGCTCTGCTCCAATTTTCCAATACTAGTCTTGTGCCTTCTCCTATGGACCCTCACTGGTTAACAGGGACCCTGCCAGGCCCCCTCAAAGTCCGCAAATGCGGGGGGCGACGATCACAGGAGCCTATCCAAAGGGTTTTATTTTTTGCATTTACAGCTACATCACTCACATCCGTCCTTGGAGGTCCAAATATTTATTCGGCGGGGGTTCCGCGCAGGTTAGTCTCGGCCCTGTAGGTTGAACAAAGGGCGAGTGACTGGATAAACACCGAAGTCCATTATCGACACAACACAAATGTTGTCGTCAAAGTAGCCGAAATGCAAGGACATTTTATAGCCCGTATACTTAACCGCTCTCTCGCCCGGAGAGCCTCTCGAATTCACTTTGTTATCACCGATTTTATTGGGCCAAACTTTGTCTATACGATGACAATGTTAAGTAGAAATAAAAGAAATAATAGCAGGCAATATGAAGTCACCCTTTTCTGACTATGATATTAGTTGAGTTCATTTCTTCCTCATTGCTTCACGTCCTACGCCAGTCAGTCTAGCAGACATAGGCCTATATCTGCTTATGCCAACTTGCGCCATTGCTCCATCAGTACTTATGCGTGGGCATACATCCCCAGTGGCGTGAGAGAACCTCCTAGTTAGTGTGGAGAATCCTTATTTTAGAAATTAGGAAACAGTTTATATTGCAATCTTCCACTTGGTTTTGATACCGTGGGAGACCTATCTCTCGAGTCTACCATTGGACGACAGCATAGGCCTACATACAGAGGCGAGACTGAATGACCAATAACTTTTTAAAAACCGAAAACTGCCTACATTTCAATATAAAGAGAATCTGTCGCAAACAGAATCTATTTCAATGCAACTATTTCTACCTAGACCCGTCTGAAACTATGACAAAGGAGCAAAATATATCATTTATCTACTAATTAATTGATTATCGTCGAACAACGGGATCACAGGTTTGTGATGGAAACCCGCAGAAATCTAAAAGCCCTGTGATCCTAGGTGCAAGATCTCAATATGGCGGCAGACACAAGTTGTCATTTTAATTGCAGGGAAGCCAGACGATCAGTCTGAAAAGTCACCAAGGATCGAGTCACGGAATAGGAATTCATGGAGATGCCAACACTGGCTTCTTCGTCGACAAACTCCTGCAGAGCTGCGATGCCGAAGCATCGGGAAAGATCAAACAAGGTAGTCAACCGATAATTTGGAACAACCAGCAGCCATTTATGAGTTCACTAATTTGGTTTTCCTGCTGTTCAAAACACCACTGGAGATAGAAAATGTTGAGTGCAGTCTGAGACCCCCACCGTAATTTTCAGAAATAACCGCTCGTGGAAGGGATTTACTTAAAATGAAAAGGTATTTTGGGGTTCTGGTGTAGATACCCATCGGCGTGCCTCTGGAAAACCTATTAGACCCGAAACAAAATGCGCCGGGAGCCTTTGCAATATTTACACATTTCGCAATAACAGTCACTCGAGTAGGGCCTGTGCACGCTATTCATGATATCTAGAGTTGTACATTAGTTTTACTTTTAGGATCTGTCAATATTTTAAAAATTAAATTCTGAGTATTTACAAAGCAAAAGACATATTCACTGTCAGCGGACCTCCGACTTCAAAGGAGCGTCTGCAAAGCCTGTAGAACCCATTGCAGTACCACTGGTCAACTAAGAAAAATGGCTCAAGAATAAATAGCACGAACGGAATGAATAAAAAATTTCAATGACCGTTACAAATCTTGAATGCATTAGAAATAAATCGCTAATAATGAAAAATCGAAAAAAATCAAAAATCGAAAACGATAACAAAACACATACAAATAAAATATAATCTCAATTTCGTCTTTTCAGGTGATCAAGTAACAGACATCAGAATCGATCTTCAAAGTCTAAAACCAGAAGACGCCCAAAAACTGCTAGAAGCATTAGCACCGTATCCAATACAACTAACATTAAAAAACTCAGACACAAAAAACCTAAAGACAAGTGCTGACATAGATATTGATGTGCCATCATTTGGAATCAAAAGGAAAGGACCAAAACTGGAAGGTAATTTCGATGCCGATTTGCCACACGTCAAAGGAGAAATTGACGCCAATCTTCCAGACGCCGACATCAAACTCAAGAAACCAAAGGGCGAAGGTGGATTTCACATCGGAATGCCCAAATTTTCAGGTCCCAAGATAGAAGGTGATGTGGATGCAAATCTTCCAAATGTAAAGGGCGATTTCGATGGACACATCGATGCTGATCTTCAAGACGCAGATGTCAAACTGAAGAAGCCAAAGGGATTTGGTGGATTAGACATCAACCTTCCAAAATTTGGCATGAAAGGCAAAGGCCCGAAACTGGAAGGTGATTTCGATGCCGATTTGCCGCACGTCAAAGGCGATATTGACGCCAATCTTCCAGACGCCGACATCAAACTCAAGAAACCAAAGGGCGAAGGAGGATTTCACATCGGAATGCCGAAATTTTCAGGTCCCAGGATAGAAGGTAATGTGGATGCAAATCTTCCAAATGTAAAGGGCGATTTCGATGGACACATCGATGCTGATCTTCCAGACGCAGATGTCAAACTGAAGAAACCAAAGGGATTTGGTGGATTAGACATCAACCTTCCAAAATTTGGCATGAAAGGAAAAGGACCGAAACTGGAAGGTGATTTCGATGCCGATATGCCTCACGTCAAAGGCGATATTGACGCCAATCTTCCAGACGCCGACCTCAAACTCAAGAAACCAAAAGGCGAAGGTGGATTTCACATCGGAATGCCCAAATTTTCCGGTCCCAGGATAGATTGCGATGTGGATGCAAATCTTCCAAATGTAAAGGGCGATTTCGATGGACACATCGATGCTGATCTTCCAGACGCAGATGTCAAACTGAAGAAGCCAAAGGGATTTGGTGGATTAGACATCAACCTTCCAAAATTTGGCATGAAAGGCAAAGGACCGAAACTGGAAGGTGATTTTGATGCCGATTTGCCGCACGTCAAAGGCGATATTGACGCCAATCTTCCAGACGCCGACCTCAAACTCAAGAAACCAAAAGGCGAAGGTGGATTTCACATCGGAATGCCGAAATTTTCAGGTCCCAAGATAGAAGGTAATGTGGATGCAAATCTTCCAAATGTAAAGGGCGATTTCGATGGACACATCGATGCTGATCTTCCAGACGCAGATGTCAAACTGAAGAAGCCAAAGGGATTTGGTGGATTAGACATCAACCTTCCAAAATTTGGCATGAAAGGCAAAGGCCCGAAACTGGAAGGTGATTTCGATGCCGATTTGCCGCACGTCAAAGGCGATATTGACGCCAATCTTCCAGACGCCGACATCAAACTCAAGAAACCAAAGGGCGAAGGAGGATTTCACATCGGAATGCCGAAATTTTCAGGTCCCAAGATAGAAGGTAATGTGGATGCAAATCTTCCAAATGTAAAGGGCGATTTCGATGGACACATCGATGCTGATCTTCCAGACGCAGACATCAAACTGAAGAAACCAAAGGGATTTGGTGGATTAGACATCAACCTTCCAAAATTTGGCATGAAAGGCAAAGGACCGAAACTGGAAGGTGATTTCGATGCCGATTTGCCGCACGTCAAAGGCGATATTGACGCCAATCTTCCAGACGCCGACCTCAAACTCAAGAAACCAAAAGGCGAAGGTGGATTTCACATCGGAATGCCCAAATTTTCAGGTCCCAAGATAGAAGGTAATGTGGATGCAAATCTTCCAAATGTAAAGGGCGATTTCGATGGACACATCGATGCTGATCTTCCAGACGCAGATGTCAAACTGAAGAAGCCAAAGGGATTTGGTGGATTAGACATCAACCTTCCAAAATTTGGCATGAAAGGCAAAGGACCGAAACTGGAAGGTGATTTCGATGCCGATTTGCCGCACGTCAAAGGCGATATTGACGCCAATCTTCCAGACGCCGACCTCAAACTCAAGAAACCAAAAGGCGAAGGTGGATTTCACATCGGAATGCCCAAATTTTCAGGTCCCAGGATAGAGGGCGATGTGGATGCAAATCTTCCAAATGTAAAGGGCGATTTCGATGGACACATCGATGCTGATCTTCCAGACGCAGATGTCAAACTGAAGAAGCCAAAGGGATTTGGTGGATTAGACATCAACCTTCCAAAATTTGGCATGAAAGGCAAAGGCCCGAAACTGGAAGGTGATTTTGATGCCGATTTGCCCACGTCAAAGGCGATATTGACGCCAATCTTCCAGACGCCGACCTCAAACTCAAGAAACCAAAGGGCGAAGGTGGATTTCACATCGGAATGCCGAAATTTTCAGGTCCCAGGATAGAGGATTTTTCGTGCCGGTCCCAGGATAGATTGCGATGTGGATGCAAATCTTCCAAATGTAAAGGGCGATTTCGATGGACACATCGATGCTGATCTTCCAGACGCAGATGTCAAACTGAAGAAGCCAAAGGGATTTGGTGGATTAGACATCAACCTTCCAAAATTTGGCATGAAAGGCAAAGGACCGAAACTGGAAGGTGATTTTGATGCCGATTTGCCACACGTCAAAGGCGATATTGACGCCAATCTTCCAGACGCCGACCTCAAACTCAAGAAACCAAAGGGCGAAGGTGGATTTCATATCGGAATGCCGAAATTTTCAGGTCCCAAGATAGAAGGTAATGTGGATGCAAATCTTCCAAATGTAAAGGGCGATTTCGATGGACACATCGATGCTGATCTTCCAGACGCAGATGTCAAACTGAAGAAGCCAAAGGGATTTGGTGGATTAGACATCAACCTTCCAAAATTTGGCATGAAAGGCAAAGGCCCGAAACTGGAAGGTGATTTTGATGTCGATTTGCCGCACGTCAAAGGCGACATTGACGCCAATCTTCCAGACGCCGACCTCAAACTCAAGAAACCAAAGGGCGAAGGTGGATTTCATATCGGAATGCCAAAATTTTCAGGTCCCAGGATAGAGGGCGATGTGGATGCAAATCTTCCAAATATAAAGGGCGATTTCGATGGACACATCGATGCTGATCTTCCAGACGCAGATGTCAAACTGAAGAAGCCAAAGGGATTTGGTGGATTAGACATCAACCTTCCAAAATTTGGCATGAAAGGCAAAGGCCCGAAACTGGATGGTGATTTTGATGCCGATTTGCCGCACGTCAAAGGCGACATTGACGCCAATCTTCCAGACGCCGACCTCAAACTCAAGAAACCAAAGGGCGAAGGTGGATTTCACATCGGAATGCCGAAATTTTCAGGTCCCAGGATAGAGGGCGATGTGGATGCAAATCTTCCAAATGTAAAGGGCGATTTCGATGGACACATCGATGCTGATCTTCCAGACGCAGATGTCAAACTGAAGAAGCCAAAGGGATTTGGTGGATTAGACATCAACCTTCCAAAATTTGGCATGAAAGGCAAAGGCCCGAAACTGGAAGGTGATTTTGATGCCGATTTGCCGCACGTCAAAGGCGATATTGACGCCAATCTTCCAGACGCCGACCTCAAACTGAAGAAACCAAAAGGCGAAGGTGGATTTCACATCGGAATGCCGAAATTTTCAGGTCCCAAGATAGAAGGTAATGTGGATGCAAATCTTCCAAATGTAAAGGGCGATTTCGATGGACACATCGATGCTGATCTTCCAGACGCAGACATCAAACTGAAGAAACCAAAGGGATTTGGTGGATTAGACATCAACCTTCCAAAATTTGGCATGAAAGGCAAAGGACCGAAACTGGAAGGTGATTTCGATGCCGATTTGCCGCACGTCAAAGGCGATATTGACGCCAATCTTCCAGACGCCGACCTCAAACTGAAGAAACCAAAAGGCGAAGGAGGATTTCACATCGGTATGCCCAAATTTTCAGGTCCCAAGATAGAAGGTAATGTGGATGCAAATCTTCCAAATGTAAAGGGCGATTTCGATGGACATATCGATGCTGATCTTCCAGACGCAGACATCAAACTGAAGAAACCAAAGGGATTTGGTGGATTAGACTTCAACCTTCCAAAATTTGGCATGAAAGGCAAAGGACCGAAACTGGATGGTGATTTCGATGCCGATTTGCCGCACGTCAAAGGCGATATTGACGCCAATCTTCCAGACGCCGACCTCAAACTCAAGAAACCAAAGGGCGAAGGTGGATTTCACATCGGAATGCCCAAATTTTCAGGTCCCAAGATAGAAGGTAATGTGGATGCAAATCTTCCAAATGTAAAGGGCGATTTCGATGGACACATCGATGCTGATCTTCCAGACGCAGACATCAAACTAAAGAAACCAAAGGGATTTGGTGGATTGGACATCAACCTTCCAAAATTTGGCATGAAAGGCAAAGGACCGAAACTGGAAGGTCGATGCCGTGATTTCGATGCCGATTTGCCGCACGTCAAAGGCGATATTGACGCCAATCTTCCAGACGCCGACCTCAAACTCAAGAAACCAAAGGGCGAAGGTGGATTTCACATCGGAATGCCCAAATTTTCAGGTCCCAAGATGGAAGGTAATGTGGATGCAAATCTTCCAAATGTAAAGGGCGATTTCGATGGACACATCGATGCTGATCTTCCAGACGCAGATGTCAAACTGAAGAAACCAAAGGGATTTGGTGGATTAGACATCAACCTTCCAAAATTTGGCATGAAAAGGCAAAGGACCGAAACTGGAAGGTGATTTCGATGCCGATTTGCCGCACGTCAAAGGCGATATTGACGCCAATCTTCCAGACGCCGACCTCAAACTCAAGAAACCAAAGGGCGAAGGTGGATTTCACATCGGAATGCCCAAATTTTCAGGTCCCAAGATAGAAGGTAATGTGGATGCAAATCTTCCAAATGTAAAGGGCGATTTCGATGGACACATCGATGCTGATCTTCCAGACGCAGACATCAAACTGAAGAAACCAAAGGGATTTGGTGGATTGGACATCAACCTTCCAAAATTTGGCATGAAAGGCAAAGGACCGAAACTGGAAGGTGATTTCGATGCCGATTTGCCGCACGTCAAAGGCGATATTGACGCCAATCTTCCAGACGCCGACCTCAAACTCAAGAAACCAAAAGGCGAAGGAGGATTTCACATCGGAATGCCCAAATTTTCAGGTCCCAGGATAGAGGGGGATGTGGATGCAAATCTTCCAAATGTAAAGGGCGATTTCGATGGACACATCGATGCTGATCTTCCAGACGCAGACATCAAACTGAAGAAACCAAAGGGATTTGGTGGATTAGACATCAACCTTCCAAAATTTGGCATGAAAAGCAAAGGACCGAAACTGGAAGGTGATTTCGATGCAGATTTGCCGCACGTCAAAGGCGATATTGACGCCAATCTTCCAGACGCCGACCTCAAACTCAAGAAACCAAAGGGCGAAGGTGGATTTCACATCGGAATGCCCAAATTTTCAGGTCCCAAGATAGAAGGTAATGTGGATGCAAATCTTCCAAATGTAAAGGGCGATTTCGATGGACATATCGATGCTGATCTTCCAGAGGCAGACATCAAACTGAAGAAACCAAAGGGATTTGGTGGATTAGACATCAACCTTCCAAAATTTGGCATGAAAGGCAAAGGCCCGAAACTGGAAGGTGATTTTGATGCCGATTTGCCGCACGTCAAAGGCGATATTGACGCCAATCTTCCAGACGCCGACCTCAAACTCAAGAAACCAAAGGGCGAAGGTGGATTTCACATCGGAATGCCGAAATTTTCAGGTCCCAAGATAGAAGGTAATGTGGATGCAAATCTTCCAAATGTAAAGGGCGATTTCGATGGACATATCGATGCTGATCTTCCAGAGGCAGACATCAAACTGAAGAAACCAAAGGGATTTGGTGGATTAGACATCAACCTTCCAAAATTTGGCATGAAAGGCAAAAAGGCCCGAAACTGGAAGGTGATTTTGATGCCGATTTGCCGCACGTCAAAGGCGACATTGACGCCAATCTTCCAGACGCCGACCTCAAACTCAAGAAACCAAAGGGCGAAGGTGGATTTCACATCGGAATGCCGAAATTTTCAGGTCCCAGGATAGAGGGCGATGTGGATGCAAATCTTCCAAATGTAAAGGGCGATTTCGATGGACACATCGATGCTGATCTTCCAGACGCAGATGTCAAACTGAAGAAGCCAAAGGGATTTGGTGGATTGGACATTAACCTTCCAAAATTTGGCATGAAAGGCAAAGGCCCGAAACTGGAAGGTGATTTTGATGCCGATTTGCCGCACGTCAAAGGCGATATTGACGCCAATCTTCCAGACGCCGACCTCAAACTCAAGAAACCAAAGGGCGAAGGTGGATTTCACATCGGAATGCCCAAATTTTCAGGTCCCAGGATAGAGGGCGATGTGGATGCAAATCTTCCAAATGTAAAGGGCGATTTCGATGGACACATCGATGCTGATCTTCCAGACGCAGACATCAAACTGAAGAAACCAAAGGGATTTGGTGGATTAGACATCAACCTTCCAAAATTTGGCATGAAAGGCAAAGGACCGAAACTGGAAGGTGATTTCGATGCCGATTTGCCGCACGTCAAAGGCGATATTGACGCCAATCTTCCAGACGCCGACCTCAAACTCAAGAAACCAAAGGGCGAAGGTGGATTTCACATCGGAATGCCCAAATTTTCAGGTCCCAAGATAGAAGGTAATGTGGATGCAAATCTTCCAAATGTAAAGGGCGATTTCGATGGACACATCGATGCTGATCTTCCAGACGCAGATGTCAAACTGAAGAAGCCAAAGGGATTTGGTGGATTAGACATCAACCTTCCAAAATTTGGCATGAAAGGCAAAGGCCCGAAACTGGAAGGTGATTTTGATGCCGATTTGCCGCACGTCAAAGGCGATATTGACGCCAATCTTCCAGACGCCGACCTCAAACTCAAGAAACCAAAGGGCGAAGGTGGATTTCACATCGGAATGCCCAAATTTTCAGGTCCCAGGATAGAGGGGGATGTGGATGCAAATCTTCCAAATGTAAAGGGCGATTTCGATGGACACATCGATGCTGATCTTCCAGAGGCAGACATCAAACTGAAGAAACCAAAGGGATTTGGTGGATTAGACATCAACCTTCCAAAATTTGGCATGAAAGGCAAAGGCCCGAAACTGGAAGGTGATTTCGATGCCGATTTGCCGCACGTCAAAGGCGATATTGACGCCAATCTTCCAGACGCCGACCACAAACTCAAGAAACCAAAAGGCGAAGGAGGATTTCACATCGGTATGCCCAAATTTTCAGGTCCCAAGATAGAAGGTAATGTGGATGCAAATCTTCCAAATGTAAAGGGCGATTTCGATGGACACATCGATGCTGATCTTCCAGACGCAGACATCAAACTGAAGAAACCAAAGTCAAACTGAAGAAACCAAAGGGATTTGGTGGATTAGACTTCAACCTTCCAAAATTTGGCATGAAAGGCAAAGGACCGAAACTGGAAGGTGATTTCGATGCCGATTTGCCGCACGTCAAAGGCGATATTGACGCCAATCTTCCAGACGCCGACCTCAAACTCAAGAAACCAAAAGGCGAAGGAGGATTTCACATCGGAATGCCCAAATTTTCAGGTCCCAGGATAGAGGGGGATGTGGATGCAAATCTTCCAAATGTAAAGGGCGATTTCGATGGACACATCGATGCTGATCTTCCAGACGCAGACATCAAACTGAAGAAACCAAAGGGATTTGGTGGATTAGACATCAACCTTCCAAAATTTGGCATGAAAAGCAAAGGACCGAAACTGGAAGGTGATTTTGATGCAGATTTGCCGCACGTCAAAGGCGATATTGACGCCAATCTTCCAGACGCCGACCTCAAACTCAAGAAACCAAAGGGCGAAGGAGGATTTCACATCGGTATGCCCAAATTTTCAGGTCCCAGGATAGAGGGGGATGTGGATGCAAATCTTCCAAATGTAAAGGGCGATTTCGATGGACACATCGATGCTGATCTTCCAGACGCAGATGTCAAACTGAAGAAGCCAAAGGGATTTGGTGGATTAGACATCAACCTTCCAAAATTTGGCATGAAAGGCCAAGGACCGAAACTGGAAGGTGATTTCGATGCCGATTTGCCGCACGTCAAAGGCGATATTGACGCCAATTTTCCAGACGCTGACATCAAGCTGAAGAAACCAAAGGGCGATGGTGGATTTCACATCGATTTGCCCAAATTCAATCTTGCAGGTCCGAAATTGGAAGGTGGTGCGAATGCAAATCTTCCCAATGTAAAGGGTAATGTCGATCTTCCAGACGCCGACCTGAGGCTCAAGAAACCAAAAGGCGATGGTGGATTTCGCATGGATTTGCCCAAATTCAATCTTGCAGGTCCGAAGTTGGAAGGTGGTGCGAATGCAAATCTTCCCAATGTGAAGGGTAATGTCGATCTTCCAGACGCCGACCTGAAGCTCAAGAAACCAAAAGGCGATGGTGGTTTTCGCATGGATTTGCCTAAATTCAATCTTGCAGGCCCGAAGTTGGAAGGTGGTGCGAATGCAAATCTTCCCAATGTGAAGGGTAATGTCGATCTTCCAGACGCTGACCTGAAGCTCAAGAAACCAAAAGGCGATGGTGGATTTCGCATGGATTTGCCTAAATTCAATCTTGCAGGCCCGAAGTTGGAAGGTGGTGCGAATGCAAATCTTCCCAATGTGAAGGGTAATGTCGATCTTCCAGACGCCGACCTCAAGCTCAAGAAACCAAAAGGCGATGGTGGATTTCACATCGGAATGCCCACGTTTTCAGGCCCGAAGATTGAAGGCAATGTGGATGCTAATTTTCCGAATTTAAAGGGCGATTTCGATGGACAGATTGTTGGAGATATTGCTGATGCAGACGTGAAGCTGAATAAATCAAAAGGCTCTGGTGGAGCTGGTGTCGGCGTTCCGGAATTTGGCATGAAAGGTAAAGGACCGAAATTGGAGGGTGATTTTAAAGCAACCGTGCCAGATAAAATGGCCGCTGATTGGAATTCTGGGATTTCACTTGCTCCTGTTTATGGTGTTGCGGATGCAAAATCAAAAACCAAACGCTCGTTTAGTTCTGGTGCAGAACTTGATGTTGGCGCTAACCCAAATGCGTTTTCTGGTTCTATTTCTGGAAAAGGTGATGCAGTTATTGGAACTCACGAAGTTAAAGTTAAGGAGGGTAAACCAAGCAAGCACCTAAGCGGAAGCATGGATTTTAGTCATGCTTCTAGGAGCTACAATGTCCAGGAACCAAAATTGCATTCCAAAGGTGGGACCTCTCTTGGTGAAAGGATACGAAATTTCTTTCACATTAAGAAGGGCAAATCAGATAAATCGAAATTGCGTTCAGCCGTTGGTGCTACTGGTAGTGTTGATTTTAATGCAAGCGGTTCTTCAGGTAACATCGAAGGCAATGCGTTGGAAACAAATAGAGGACAGAAGAAGAAAGCTGATCGGCCTCACAGCATTGGTGGGGGAAGTGAACTGCATCTTGGTAAACAAAATGTAGAGTTGAAATATGCTTCCCATAAAATAGACTTTGATGCAGAACCTGGAGACATAGATTTGAAATTTGGACCACCAACGTCTGACGCCAAATCATCGCAGCAACATGGGAGAGCTTCCAAATATGGTGTGGAGACTTCAGCCAGTCATAAGACTTCTGGGCCAGGAATTTTGCCTTCTGATCATGGCAAAATGCAACATTCGGGGATAGATGTTCACTTTGGCGGCTCTCATCGAGAAGCTGCAATTGACGTTCCCTGTCAATACACTGTAACATCAAGACCCAAAGATCAAAAATGATCAACCTCACGATAAATGACAGCATCCACAGTAACTTCAAAAGACAGGAAACAAATTAAATGCATAGAAGATAAACTACTGCAATCCCATCAAATGGCAAACAATCTTTTATAGAGACTTGTAATCGCATTTTATATCGCGTGTACAGCATATAATGCAGCTCAGGTGACAAGCATAGCATATGGGAATTGGTACTGCAAATATATGCAATTAATTTCATGAGCTCTAGCTTTCTAACGCTATGGTGATAATCGTTAACTAAGAGAAAATGTGTACAGAAAATGCATATTGCAAAAGTAGACTAGAGCAGCATTACACGCATCAAATAAATCTAAGACAAGCATTACAATTTAGAAGTATCACAAGTATAAAGAGTTAAAGACAAAATTATATATATATATATATATATATAAGATATATATTTTCTCTCACGCACACACCGATTATATATAGTGAACAGTTCAACAGTCGATCTAGTAAACTTTAGCATGATTGTTATTAATTAAAAACTACTAGCTAATGCTTTCTAGCTACATTCATCAATATAATCCAATTGCAGAGCAGCACTATATCCAGCATTATGCAACCTAAAGGTGGTATTGAAAAATTTCTAATTATGATAATTAATTAATTAATTATGTATAATTAAAATAAATTGAGCAAAATGTGAAAATTTTTAAATATCAAATACTTACATGTATTTCTGGGATATCTGTCATACTTTGAGATGAAGAATGAAATTAAGCAGATGCAAATTATTGTGATTTGGATGAAAATTTTATTCAGTTTCTCAGCTCGTTCGTGTCAAGATTCATATTAAGATTTTCGGTTCAGATTGACTTAGGCATAGTAAAATATTGACAATGAATAATTTTAGTCGTGCATTTTAATGTTCCATCTTATATCTTGATGAATGCCCTTTCAAAATAAAAACCATGTGTCGATTTATTTTCCCATTGATATTCTCCTTCGAACGTTGATTTATTTCGCTTTGGCATCTTCCGTGATAAGGCTGCCAAGGTAGCAGAATTCTTTACTTGTTCTATCTTTCTCCGTATATTGCGATGTTTTCCTCTTTCCCTTGTTCTTTAGTACGGATGACCATAATCTTCGGATTTTTGACGTTAATCCTCAAACCATATTCTTCAGAAACATCTGAGCTGCCACTGGAAATTGATTGGGAATATAATTGGGGTGGTTTTCCGTTGCCTTCCTCAATGGTTTGAGTTTGGAGCTTTTCCTTCTCCTAGACGGTTTTGCCTGAAGAGGCTTAGCGAGCTCCATCTGTCCCGGTTAAGTATAAGAGTTTTCCTTCTCCTAACTCATCTCTAACTAACTAACTCATCTCCTAACTCAATCCTAACCACTGAGCAGTGGTGGATAGGATTATTTGATGGCGGCCTAGAAGGAAAATAGAAATGACTATAGTTAACTGGTTTTCCATCATCGCCGTCGTTATCGTCGTAGTCATCATAATCATCATCATCGTTGAATATCTATAACGCCAGAATAATATAAGAAATTTAAAGTGGATAAAGTTTTATAAATTTTTTATTAAAATTTGTTGAAGTTATATTGATTTCTAAAATGGAGTCACTTCAATTGGGACACAGTGTATTTATATGCACATGCAAGTAAGTCAAATCTAGTGGATTTCTATAGCGTTTTCGAAATCAGGTACCGCAGCAGCCGCTTATTCCTATGCGCCTAATCTACAGTTGAAAACTTGAAATGCCTATAGCCGAAGTTTAGTGGTCAGCCGGGTAAAGTTAATTCCACAGATCAGTCATAGTGGCAGGCCCGTCGAGAGAAATTCCGGGCCTCTGTGCAGAAAGAAAGTCATGGGCCCCCTAACAAGTGTGAAAAACTGCTGATGGCCTTTTTGCGTTAGTCTTTTTCATGATGTTAATAAGTCACTGACTCCGTGCATTTGCCCCCCCCCCGAGCTCAATGGGCCCTGGAACAATGTACCGGCTGCATCCATCTCCTCAGACCTGCATAGCGGGATTGGGAAGCAGCAAGGCAGACTTTAAAAAGATGCAGAGACTAAAGAAAGTCCGGTTGTACTTCCAGTGGCGGCTCTAGGATTTGGCAAGGGGCCGTTGGGGGCAACTTCTAATCAGGGGCCAACCATTTGTTGTTTAAATGTAGCATTAAGTATAGGGTCCCAACTGGGGGCCACTGGGGGCCAGGCTCTCAAGGGGGCACGGGCCCCCCCTGGCCCCCCCGGTGGAGCCGCCACTGTGTACTTCGGCTCACGCAGCAACTCACGAGTTCACCACAAGACGAATAGTGCCAGACGATGTTAATAGAGAACAAATTAATTAATTTAGAAAGAACAACGGTCTATTAAATTACTGTTTGAAACGGTAACGGAGTGAGCGATAAGCCGATAACAGATTAAATTTTAACATGTAGGCCTAATTATGAAGCCAAAAATAAATTCCAGCCGAATGAGAGCATATCGATATAATCCAGAATATAAAAGTTGATATTAGTGATTAAAATTAAAAAATTTCTCCAGCGCAGTAGCGAAAATTTAAAATTTAAAGTAAAATCCAACAATTCAAAATTTGAATAGTTCTAGACTGCGCCACTGCTTCCTCAAGCCCATGTATATACTATATTCCTATTACACTGGTGCTTTTGATGCACCTAATCTGATTATCTCGAAAGTCATGAAGAAAAAGCTTCAAGCTGCAAAGATGTGGTTCTTAAGAAAAAATGTTGAAAATATCTTGGACTGAAAAGAAAACAAATGATTTAGTACTCGAAATGGCAGGTACACAAAGAAAATTGCTATCTACAATACGAAAAAGACTATCCACATATAATGAGGAAGAAAATTGAAAACCTGGTAAACAGTGTACTGGATATTGACCATTGCCTGGCTGATCCCACACCTTCCTATAGCTAGGAAGAGAGGCTGAGCGCCTAAGAATAAGCAGCTACTGTTGTGCTGCTTTCCAAGGCGCTATAGAAATCCACGAGATTTTACTTACTTTACTTACTTACTTACTGGAAAAGTCGAAGGCAAAAGATCAAGAGGAAGACAAAGAATGACGTATAGGCCTATCAGCAGTTTATTGACGGATGTAAAGGGAATAACTAGTTAGGTTAACTACAGTCTACAGAATTAGAATTCATACAAGCAACACACAACAGAGAGAAATGGAAGTCCATAGTCGTCAACGTAGAAATACACGACACCTGAAGAAGAAGAAGAATCTGATTATCTACATCGTTGTGTCAAGACCTTTGTTCTTGGGGTAGGGTGAGGGGTGCGGATTACGCTTGGTCGTGTTCTTTTTTCTTTGGATCAGCTCTGAATGGCTGCATTAGCAAATCTGTAATTTGAATGGAGAACATGGACGTCCTCCGTAATGTTATTCCGAGTTATTTTTGGTGCATTGCAAGAGAGATAAATCTAGCAACGCTTTGAAATTTCTGTCTGTTAGACTTGCTTCCTTTCAAATGACAATAGGAAGTTTCGAGAGCATTCTAATGAATCTAATCTATAACATTGCAAGCCCAGACAGTGGCAGCAGTGGCTACGTAGCCACGATTTTTTGAAGGGGGGGGTTACGAACGAGCATTCCCCAACTTCGTAGAAACCTGACAAGCCAAAAAAGGTCGTCACTTCAGTAAGTTAGTTATATAGTTATACAGTATGAGCGCGGACAGCTTTAAAATACAACTACATTGATATTTCTCTGCTTCCCTTTTCATTTTTGCTACCTTAACCCCGATTTTTGCACCCTCCGCTCACAGAATAATAATAAGCAGTGGCGGTTCCACGTGGGGGATGAGTGGGGATGCATCCCCACCGGACTTTCGGAGTTACTTTTTTGTTGTGAAAACCTATTTTTCGGTAGAAGTCTAGTCAAACTATAACTGGGGATGACCTTTTTTAAGGCGTAGTAAAATCAGGGGAAAACTCCCTTTTTCAGCTTTTTTCGGCAAAGTTAATTGATTTTTTCCTTCTATTTTCATCCCCACCAACTTTCTATGAATTCATTCATCCCGTCACCAAGAAATCCTGGAACCGCCACTGATAATACAGTAAGCAATAAAAAAATTTGGTCGGCCAATCGAGGCGGTTTAACCCGCACCCCCCCCCCTTGGCTACGCCACTGAGCCCAGAAGCCTAGAACTGTTCACCAGAGCAAGTGAAAGAAAACCCATCTATCGACAATTCAAAGAGGCGCCATGACCCTCAAATGTTCTGTGCGTCGTCTAAGCGGATCTGCCCAACTTATCCTTTCGTAGGCCTACATTTAACCTGCGCGCGGACGCTATATGCAACGTCTTATATAGGCTATTATTTCACTCCACGTGAACACCCAGTGTTTTATCCAGACTCCAGGCTTTTTTTGGGGGGGGGTGACTTGGTTGGAGGGGGACTTGGTTGGAAGGGAAGAGACACAGTTCAATTCAAAAATTTGTGTCACTGCTGGGATTTTTTTGTCGGGGGTGGGGGATTTTTGTGATTGGGGATCTCCACGCTAGCAGGTCTGGATGAAACACTGTGTACAACCACCCACCCACCCCGAAACTTTCGGCATCAACCTTAGCACGTTGTGGTTACATGCCAAATGGGTAGAGGCCTATCCAGGCTAGGATGATTCAACTCTGTCGGAAGTAAATTCTGTATCCCTTGTCTACGTAGGACCTACTGCATACTGGCGCAAAGACTTACACGTGAACACTTTAATTTCTTTAAAACGAGTGCTTTATAAACTGTGAGTATAAACCAAAGTCAAAAAATAATAACGAAGAAATAATGAAATTCCTTTAAAAGCTATTTTCTCATTTCATTTTTGGAACCTTTCAATAATCACTTAGGAAAATTGTGCTATTTTTTGTTGCCATCTCTTACTATGAACGAATCGAAATGAATGGGCAAGTAGATGATGGAGTTGAGTGAGAGGGGGAAGAAGGTGGGGTGAACAGGGCCGCCGAGAGAGGACAGGGGGCAATTGCACAGGTGCCCGGCGGCCTGCAGGTGGCCCAGGGCCCGGTGATGATGATGTATTAACAATAGCCTGAAGCCCTGAACCCTGAAAAAGGCTGACAAGAAAAAAAGGTCATCTTCTCGTCACGAGCACATGGGCCCGGGGAATGTCAGCTGGCCCAGGCCGATCATGTTAAGTAATCTCCTTTTTAAAAGGAGCGAGAAGCAAAAAAGGTCATGAACACTGTTTCACTCTTGCTTGTTGTTACGGGTAACGGCGGGAATCCGGAAAATTCTGGTTTGAAGAAGACCGACAAGCAAAAAAGGGCTACTTGTATGATATATCGTATAATAATAATAATAATAATAATAATAATAATAATAATAATAATAATAATAATAATAATAATAATAATGCACTTCTATAGCACCATTTCTAATACTCAAGGGTGACTGTATAAGTGCAGTGTTTAAAGTGCTCTTGATTTTGGCCTTCAGCCATGATTATTGCGCTATATAAATTGACATATTAACATAACATAAATAGCAAGAATCGTAGACCATTTGTTTTCTATGCTAAGAGACGATTCGTCTACCGGACTTCATTGTTTGTTACCATCCCTGTAACAGGTCAAATATTCAGTAGCAAAAGCAATTTAGTTAAGCGTAATCAAGTACAAATCACAAGATGTCATGAGTAAGGAAGGGGCGGCTCCACGTTGGGGATGACTGGGGATGCATCCCCCACCTAGCGCGTTTGCTTGTCAGGGTTTCTGGGGGTTTTCCGGCCGGTCCGAGTCGTTACACCGTTACATGTCCGCCGGGCATTTGCATAATCTTTACAAAACAGAGAGCTGACGACCTCTTTTGTTTATCAGCCTTTTTTGTGAAGTTGTATCTACACTTGCCGGGCAAAATGCTGTTAATGACCTTTTTTGCTTGTCAACATTTTTCGGGATTTCATTTCACCCACCCCACCAACTTCCTAGAAATTACTTGCATCCCCACCAAGACTTCTTGGAACCGCCACCGGAGTAAGGTATCGATTCAATTGAGATACAGGCCTAGCTAATTCCAAATCTACAAATATTCAGTCGAGCGTGACCGTCATCACAACTATTATGATTGAAAATCGCAAAAGCACACCGCCGCTGGGGGCAACTTCGCGAGTCTCTATGGCACTAGACCGGATCATCTAGCGCCTTTTCCTCGAGAATTCGAAACAGTACCTTTCCGGACTGAACGCCCCGAGGAGCCCGTACCTGACGCAGCTCTCGGCGCAGTGCCTCAGGTGCATCTCGTAGCCCTCCCAGCTGCTGCACCCGTCGACGCATACGCCGAGACACGACCTCCAGACCGGATCCTTGTAACGGCGGCGATTCACCCGCGGATTGACCGCCGCCGCCGCCGCCGCCGCTGCCGTCGCCGGCGAACGTCCGGCTTTTCTTCCGTCCAGGGCGCCTTGCATCATCATGCTGCGGCGGACGAAGAACGGGGTCAGCGAGGCGACCGCCTGAAGACAGCAGAGCCCGAGCAACAGGGTCGTAAAGACGCCGATTCGTCCCCGTGAAACGTCGCCTCTCGTCGCCGTCGTCGTCGTCGACATCGTCTACTTATTACTTGAGTCCTGAAAGTCAAAAAAGTATAATTCGTTATCGTGTTCAGTGCTGCAATCAATCAAGCGATCAATGGCTGCACTAATCGAAGGCGGCAACAATCCAATTTATGTGCTTTAAGGACTCTGAATGTTGATACTTCATGCAATAATGATAATGATAATAATAATAATAATAATAATAATAATAATAATAATTCTTTCTATACTGTACAGTTTATTGTGATTTGTACACTCAAATGTATATACGCCCCCTCTTCGCTTAGATGTCTTCTGCCCACGCGTACTGTTCTCATTATTAATTCGCATGGCAGAGTTCAAATGAGAACAAAAATATTTGTTCGTTTACTTTGAAAATTGATTGCACCCCAAGAAGCACGCTCTCTCCCCTGGATGACAAAATTGAAGAGTTGATGTCTAATGGAACAATGACCTGATGATAAAATTATTCCGGTCACAAGCTGCCTAGTTATCGGCAGATTTTCCTCCTGACGCCAGTCACGCGACCACTTTATGGTGCTCTTCGTCGACCGGAATAAAGTGCCTGCGACGGCAGAGGGACAGAGAGAGAGAGAGAGAGAGAGAGAGAGAGAGAGAGAGAGAGAGAGAGAGAGAGAGAGACAGAGATAGAGATAGAGACAGACAGACAGACAGACAGACAGACAGACAGAGACAGAGACAGAGACAGAGACAGAGACAGAGACAGAGCGAGAGAGAGAGAGACAGACAGACACACAGACAGGCAGACAGAAAGAAAGAGGCAGAGAGAGAGAGAGAGAGAGAGAGAGAGAGAGAGATAAATAGAGACTTCCCGTACATGTGACCAGACATACGATGGCGTTGAGTTAATCTGATCCGGCTCTTTGAAAACGACAAATGAGAAAATATGGATTCCTCCAATGTCAGCGCTAAGAGACAACTTCTATAGCTACGAACGAGAAAATGGTCGTCGTCGTCTCGAGCGATTTCTTAATGTCAACATGCATGCGAGATGTCTCGAAATGCGAAATTAGACTTTTAGAAATGTTCGCCTGTTTTTGGCACCAGACTATCAAAAGAACGGATGATATAAAACAAGGGGAAAGGGGACGTCGGCAGTGGCGGCTCCACCGGGGCCAGGGGGCCGTGCCCCTATTGAGTGCCTGGCCCTCAGTGACCCCCAGTTGGGACCCTATACTTAATGCTACATACATTAAATAACAAATGGTTGGCCTCCCATGATTAGAAGTTACCACCCCAACGGCCCCCACTTGCCAAATCCTAGAGCCGCCACTGCGCGTCGGGAAGACTTGTCGCAAAATTTAGTGAAAATATTCGGTGATTAGGATATGTCCATCGAAGAACCCTAGCTACAAGCCACCCGCATCGATAGTTAACTCAATCGCGTTCAAAAATCGCCCAAGTCTTATTAATTTCAAGGTGATCATATCGGACAAGTGGTGAATGGATGGGGGGGGGGTAGAGAATCAAACCAGTGGCGAAAAGAAAAGTTTTATTTTATTTGCTTAGCTAAATAAATCAATTAAATAGGTTAATAGCATCTTTAAACGTCCCATTTGCTGTGCATATAGAGTGGACCAAGACGTGCTTTGGGATAGAAAATTCACGCTCTTCCCAGAAATTCGAGTTTTATTGCGACAGACATTTCAACCTAAATTCAGCCGTCAAACTAATATCCCTATTATAATATGTAAACAGCTTATCAGCATAGCATCGGACTGTTGCACAACCTGCGTTTTCATGTTGTCCACAACAGACAGGCCCTGGTTTATTTCTAAAATTAAAACGCTTCTTCAGTTGAAACGACTTGGCATGAAAAGCTAAGTTTATAATATTTTAAAGAGGATCTGTCAATATAGCATCTGCAGCACGGAACAATAGAAAATACTATGCTTGAACTTCATACATTTAAAATAGAGTAAATTCCAGAGAGTTCTATACTACATGCCTCAGGCTTATTCGAAGAAATTCGTATAGACTTTGAACCAAAATTAAAACAAAAAATATCTTTAGCTACCAATATATTACAAAGAATCCACGCAATAGTTTCTTACTTGCGGAAGCGATCGATAAAGAAATACTTATAGAATTATTATTAATGTCGAGCAAACTGGAATTTCTTTAATACAGCTGCACGTCGAAAAAGCTAGGCAGAATGCTGGCAAGAGTGCATCGTCCGGATGAATGAATGAATGAATGAATGAATGAATGAATGAATGAATGAATGAATGAATGAATGAATGTTCTGGATCGACTATGCAGGCGCTTAGAAACGGGAGCTCGGCTGTAGTGGCGCAAACGCAGCGACGGTTAACTGGACACCGAAAACGCTAAGCCGTAGCATCGGGTAACCATCTATGGTTAATGTTAAGGGTTAACCATCTAGCGTTGGTTAATGTTAAGTTTCGATGATGTTTATCTTAGTTATTTATAATTATAAAAGCGTTATTAATTATTAACGACCGGAATAGTAGTGTATCCAACAGGAACGATATGCGGTGGTATAGAATTGCAGGGATATTAATTTTACAACGCCCGGTGGTCAGAATTGCACACCCCTCAACACCCCCTTCCGCCCATCTGAGACCAACACCCCTCCCCCAAATCTGAGCCTGGGATGAACATTTATTTGCTTGTCAGACTCTTTTCGGCAGGTACCCCAAAATATACCGACACCCCCAAATTGATAATCCTAAAAATAACCCTGGAGCATTGGCTGTAGGCTTTAAAATATGGCTATCGAGTCTTCGGGGTGGGGTGTAGGATTTCTTTGAGGGGAAGGCCCCGGAATGCTACCGAAAAATAATTTAGTCCTGAAATGGCGAAGACGAAGGAGGAGGCGATAGTGCTACAAGATGCTTGAGTTTATATAGAACTAGTGTACGTAATTCCTCTGCCGGTGTGGCGTTTTCTAAGACAATGGCGATGATGACGACAGCAAAGATTATGATGATGATTATGATGATGTTGACGATGACGATGGCGATGAATACGACGATGATGATTATGATGATCATACTGCGATGTTGATGATGGACTTTTATAGGTGATCGAGTCAGATAGCGCAGTCAGAGTGACGAACACTGAGACAGACTAGGGAGAAAAACGGTATACAAGTCGAACAGAAATGAGACCGAGCAAGCGACGATGCAAGCATTCGGTGCAAAATCTCTTGGAGAATTATTCCGAGTTCGGGAATAGAGACACAGAAGCCCGTCCTTTATATGGGATCCGGGATCGGTGGGCTTTGGCGTTGCACCGGTATTAGAACAACGACGCTAATCGGGCGGGTTTCTTTTTTAACCCCTTAACTGGGTGCCCTGAGTAACGCTCGTCCATTTTACATATTGAGTTACAAATAGTTGCCCAGTTAAGGGGTTAAAAAGCTTCATCGGAGTCTTTCTTCTTTCTTCGTTAAAAAGTTGTTGATGGCGAGGCGAGTGAACGAAAATGGAAGACGACTGACTAGGTCTACTTTATTAGACATAATAGAAAAATTACTGTAGAAAAAGCGACGCCGTAAATAGTAAGATGAAGAGGAAATTACGATAACAACGACGACTCTAATGATGATGACGACAACGACGACTCTTATAATGATTATGATGATGGCGATGATGATGATGATGATGATGATGATGATGGCGATGACGGTGATGAAGATAATGATGTATGTGGTGACGATGATGGTGATGGTGATGATAGTGATGGTGATGATGGTGAGGATGATGATGACGATGATGAAAATGATAATGATGGTGATGATGATGATGATGTTGATGATAATGATGGTGTTGATGGTAATGATGATGAAGTTGATGGTGTTGGTGATGGTCAGGGCGCGATTTGCGGGAGGGGAAGAGGGGAATCTTCCTCCACTGCCCAACTGCATCCCCTACTGCTACATCCCCCACCACTACATCCCCACTGCTACAGTTTCCAACAACTACATCCCCAAGCTCGACATATCCCCCCCACTGCTCCAGGTCACAAATCGCACCCTGGTGATGGTGATGATTATGATCACGAAGACGACGATTTATCTTAACGGAATGTTGACAATCCTAAATGTGTTGGGTCTAAATTCTGTTCGTCTAATCCTAATAATTGTCAGCAATCCACTGAAGTTGTTAAATATGCACTCATGCAATGTATGAGATGATACGTCTAATAAGACAAATCTAAGCGACTGGAAGCAGGTTCTTGTGCTTCCTATTGGTCGGTTGTTTGTGGAATGACCTTGGATTCGATTTCTTCGCCTAGGCCCTAGGAACTGCATTCGAGCAACAAGACTCTAGGAACGTTATGCAGCGCTAGTTCTGAATAACGATGAAGGTGATGGAGCGATCAAATTACAGGTGCATCGATCACGCTTACCAAGGATACTTTTACACCCCTACACACCCCCACCCCACCTCCCAACACCCCCACCACAATTTGAGACAGACACCCCAACACCTCCAATTTCGGCTCTTGGATGACCTTCTTCTTTTGCTTGTCAGACGTTTTTGGCAGGGGAACCCCAGCATTTAGAATTTACCGACACCCCCAAATTGATAATCCTAGAAATAACCTAACGCTTACCATTCCGGTGGCTTGGTATACGGATCTTGTTCATCTGGATCATGGAGTCATTTAATACCGATAGTTACCACTGTCTATCTCGCAACGGTAATAAATTCTGGCGTTCAGACTCGAAGCTGATTGGGCGGACCGCCACCTAGCGGCTGGCAGATCAACTACGCGTTCAATTTAAGTCGAGCAGAAAAATAACTGTCGCACGTTCTCGAGAACTAGGTCTAATCAGTGATGCAGCAGTCTTCTGTATATAATGCATCAAATGTGTTGCATCGATTAGCGCTAACGTCTGCTCTTGCTGTGTGTCCTAACACTGAATTATGTAACTTTACGTCCATTTCCCATCATATTCGATAAAATATGAAGTGCCATGTTCCTGGGGGGGGGGGTTGTTTTCCGCGTAAACGCTTGCCTAGTCATAGCGTATGCGTTTGTAAATATTTAAAGTATAGCAAAAGGTTGTTAAGAAAATTGTTCGCTACTTGTGGTTTCGGAATATGAATTAGATCAATGTGTCCTTTTTTGTCAGCTCTCGTCAGCGCCAGTGTTTTAACGATGGAAGCAAACGTCGAAGACAGCAGCGAATAATGTTATATTTATTAATAATAATTATGCACTTCTATAGCACCCATGGGAACCCACAGAAATTTTTCCAGGAGGGGCAAAGCACATTTTAACACAATGGACACGGTTAATATTTTAGCAAGGTTTTCGAATTTCGATGTAAAATATTGGTATTTGCATTTTTCAGGGGCAGGTGCCCCTCTTGCCCCAATGTGCGGGCGCCCATGATAACACCAGTTCTAATACCCAAGGGTATCAATCGATGGTACTTCAAATCAATCCGCAAAAGACCAGGTGATTCCAGAGATCAGTCAGAGGGAAAGAGGGAAAGAGTAAGACCGACTATGGAGGAAAAGCTAATTGAAAGAGAGCCCTGAGCTCGTGCTTAGGGCTTCAGGGCCAATGGAGCGTCAAAAAGCGAAAATGAAATGTCGACAAATGCTGTTCATGTTAAGACACGTGTAACTTTGATACATTAACCCAGGTTTTTTCATTCTAGGCCGTTTCCGGGGGGAATTGCCCTTTTTCACCCCCAGAAATTTCAATTTCCTCTCGGAAAATTTGGCATACTACATCAACTAACAGCGGCCCCCTAGCTGACTTCCCCCGGCCTTGTCAGTCCCCTCCCCCGGCGGCCAGAGTCTAGATTAAACACTGCATTAACCTCGTCAAATATCAAAATAGACGTACTGCATTTTTGTAGAACTTTTTGTTGCCTAAGCTTGGCTAAGTTGGCTTAGCTTGTACAGTACAGTGCAGGTGTAGGCCTGCTGTAGGCCTATACTGCTCCCGGGGCGTAGCGACGGGGGTATATCGGTATATATATATATATATATATATATATATATATATATCTATAATATTAAAATCCTTATCTGTATGTCTCTCTGTCCATTACCTTCAAAGTACGTTCTGATTGGTTGACAAGCATTGGTAGACGGTTTTAGACCGTTTAGTCCTTACGTCGACGATGCGTTGGTGGGCGAGCGTTGACTATTGGTAGACCGTTTAGGAGATACGTCGCGATGCGTTGGTGGGCGAGCGTTGACTATTGGTAGACCGTTTAGTCCTTACGTCGCGATGCGTTGGTGGGCGAGCGTTGACTCATTGGTAGACCGTTTAGTCCTTACGTCGCGATGCGTTGGTGGGCGAGCGTTGACTTTGGTGGAACCGTTTAGTCTTCTTACGTCGCGATGCGTTGGTGGGCGAGCGTTGACTATTGGTAGACCGTTTAGTCCTCTACGTCGCGATGCGTTGGTGGACGATGTTCGAAGACGCTGTTGCTATTGGTAACAATTGGATGATAGAACCGGTTTATTCGAGTCATTGCAGCGTCTGATGGGCTGGGCGTGCGACGACGTTGCTATTGGTAAACAATTGTTCGCAGCCTGAGGTAGTTTTAGCGACAAGACAAAAATACGTGTACAGCGTCACAAATGGCCACAGTTGCGTGATTTTAACCGGATCCAGGCCTAATTATTACGTGGCGCAGAGCTTGGCTATAGGTGGCGATCATTGAAATGTTGTTCAGCATGAATTCAATGATTGGGTGGTTAGGTATAGGTATTGGATTAGTATTATCCTGCACTGCGAGCGAAAGATCGTGAAGATCCAAGCATCTTTCTAGTATATATATATATCCCCAAATATCAGACTACCTTAAAAGTTTTAATGTCTTTTTTAAAAGATTTTCAAGTTGTCTAAGATTAATACCCCCAAATCACATTAGGCCTATACCCCCAAATCAAATTCTCTGGCTACGCCCCTGTACTGCTCCTGTATTGGCCGATTTATTGCATTGCGAATACTGAACCATGAACCAAAACATACAGTACAGTATCCTATCGCATCCTTTTGTATTGGCATCTTTAAGCAAAGCACTACAATTGCCACCAGCATTATATATATATATATATATATATATATATATACAGTATATATTATATATATGCAGTATATATACAGTATATATACAGTATAGCCTATAGATAAATAATATATGCGATAAGGCGAATTAAAACTATATGTTCTGAAAAGTGTATTAAAAATACTGAAGGCAAACGTTTCTAGACTTGAGTACTCTAGAGAACATCGCGAAGCAATCGGATATGTCAATCTATTCCGTATATTTCCAGGTGCGTCTTCAAAAACACCATAATTCCAGTGATTGCGTTCGAGTCGTAAGATGACAGCAATAAGCAACGACAAAACAGCCATCGTAAAGATCAGAGCGAAGGGTTTTCTCTTTGCAGATTCGCATCTAGAACGCCCAAACGATTCGCAGATTGCGGAGTTGCGTGGGAGCGTGCAAAACGAACCCTAGCTGGTTGGTTCCGAGCTCTGAGCTTATAGACGGTCGCCGCCAGACGGAATGCCGTTGACGCTTCTCGATTCGCTAATCATGAAAGAATTCCAGATCCAGAAATCTCCGTCATCACTTAGGACGCTACAACTGAAATGATTACAGTTGAAACGATTTCAGATTTCAATCGTTTTTACACAAAGCTAATATAATAAAAAAACTACTTAATAATAATAATGTTATAATAATAATAATAATAATAATAATAATAATAATAATAATAAATAGTAATATAAAAGCCAATAAGAGTGCCATCAATCACTGTGTCTATAGATTCTGCTGCATTGATCAAAATCAGGTGAAGGCAAACGTTACTACTACTACTGCTGAGAAACATCGCTACTGAAGCACTCGGATACTGCTCAATCTATTCCACTACTGCTTCCACTGCGTCTTCAAAACACCATGCTTCTGCTGATTGCGTTCTGCTGAAGATACTGCTGCTGCTGCTGCAACGACAAAACAGCCATCTGCTGCTGCTGCTGCAGCTGCTGCTTTGCTCTGCTGCAGATTCTGCTGCTCTAGAACTGCTGCTGCTGCTGCTGCTGCTGCTGAGTTGCTGTGGCTGGTGCAAAGCGAACCCTGGTTGGTTGCCACGAGCTCTACCACTATAGACTACTCGCCGGATGGACTGCTACTGACGCTTCTCCATTCGCTAATCATGAATAAAGTCCAGATCCAGAAATCTCCGTCATCACTGCTAGGACTCCTCCTCCTCCTGAAATGATTACTAGTTGAAACGATTTCAGATTTCAATCGTTTTTACACAAAGCTAATAATAATAATAATAATAATAATAATAATAATAATAATAATAATAATAATAATAATAATAATAATAATAATAATAATAATAAGGTTGTTTTGAGTAGTTCAATAGGGTATGTCCTTCGTGAGAACCTCTATGTTTCACCCATCATATTCATTCACATTATGGTTTTGTTGTGCAATCGAATTCTTTGTCTTCTTGTCCTTTAGTAGGTTTGTTCCTGTATTCTCATTCTTTATCTTCTTGGGTTTGCAGCTAAAAAGAACAAAACTTTGCAGCATACAATATCGTAAATGTCTCATTCAAAATATATAAAAGTTCCTCTTCTGAATAACACTGATAGGCCTAGTTTATTTCGTAACTGAAATTATCTGACAGTTTTGATGCAAATGACGCATTCCAGTTGGGCCAACCATTAGAAAACGTTACCTTCGAAGATGTACCGGCCACGCATTACGCATAGTTCTGCATAAACAAGTGACACGCTGTAAAGGTACATGTGTAGCCAATACGCAGACAATTTCAGACTTCATTGTAACGTCAAAATAGTCATATGTATTTAGTTTTGAATTGTAGACAAGATGGATTGATGCGTTCTCCACAGGGGTGTAGCCAGGAATTTGATTTGGGAGGGTATAAATATTTTTGGTGGGTATAGATCTTAACTATAAACCACATAAACCATATAAACCACATATAACCACATGTAAATCACACACAAAACTTTAAGGTGGACTTATTGGGGGCATATATATCGACATACTCCCGTCGCTACGCCCCTGGTTCTCCAATTTGAATGGAAAATGATTAATGTTCAAAATTCGAAGGCATTTGAGGAAGAAGGAAAAAAATGCAGGTCCAATACATCAAAAGGCAACGGACGGATGGGCAGACGATCGAAGCAAATTGATGATGGAACAGTTGGTTGATATCAGGGGCGTAGCCAGAAATTTGATTCAGGGATATAAATATGTTGGGGAGGGGGGTATAAATGCTAACTATAAACCACACAAACCATGTAAATCACGTATAACTACATGCAAACCACATAGAAAACTTCAAGGTAGACTGATTTTGGGGGTATAAATTACCGATACCCCCCGTCGCTACGCCCCTGGTTTATATGCTTCCACACTACAGATATAGGCTATAGCCTATATACGACCAAAGTTACTGACAGTGTAATTTCGGCGGCGGCTGATGGAATTCCAAGCATTGGCAATTTGTTGGTAACAGACAGCTATGAACTGAAAAAAGGTTGACATACTTTTAACGACTCGAGGCCAAACACGAATGAAACTCGTGCTGAGAAGAGACAATAACAAACAAGCGAAAGAACGTGAACGTTGCGCAGTGGAAATTACGCCCCATACTTTCGTATATATATAAACTCGTAGGTTTTACTCACTGGCTTTCACACAGGCTTACTTAGCCTCCTAAACCACTTAAAATCACATTATTATTATTATTATTATTATTATAATCCAACCACATTCATTATTATTATTATTACTTACGTACTTATTATTTATTATTATTATTATTACTTATTATTATTATTAGGCCAGACGATCAACAGCGTTCTTTCTTTGATCGTTTGTCGGTTGAATATAGGCCTATAACCAACATTGACGTAGCCCAGTGGCGGCTCTAGGATTTGGCAAGTGGGGGCCGTTGGGGGCAACTTCAATCATGGGGGCCAACCATTTGTTGTTTAATTATTTAATCGTTAGGGTCCCAACTGGGGTCCACTGGGGCCAGGCTCTCAATAGGGGCACGGCCTGCCCCCGGTGGAGCCGCCACTGACGTAGCCACGGGGGGAGAGGGTCTTCTGGGGGCCCGCCTCTGTTCTGGCAGGGACCTGTCGTTGGATTTGTGCAAAACCGTTGAGTAGTTGGGTGGGGAGGGGCGAATCGGTAGTAAGAGATATTTTTGGTCGTCAAAGTTTTTTCACCTGAAAATGCCGATGTGCCCTCCCCCTATTCCGGAATCCTGGCTACGCCACTGATAACCAATGTGCGACACGATATGCAGATGCATGGGCGCAAACAGAAATTTTTCCAGGAGGGGAAAACACAATGGTCACGGTTACATCACATAAATTTTCCCAGGAGGGCTAAACATATTTTAGCACAATGAACACGGTTAATATTTTAACAAGGTTTTCAAACCTCAATGTGAAATATTGGTATTTGCATTTTCCAGGGGGGGGCAAGTACCCCCTCTTGCCCCAATGTGCGGACGCCCATGCACAGATAGTAGGATACAGTATAGGCCTATATCTATGTATATGTATATACACTATTTCCATGTCTCCGAGGCCGCCGGTGACCGGCGGAGTCCAGAAGGCGTCGAAGACCGTTCCCACGCCGCCGCCGCCGCCGAAGTCGCTGGCCACCAGGGCGTCGGCGTCCTTGAGGCAGTCGAAGGACGAGAGGAAGGCGGCGTCGCTGACGTTCCAGACGCCGACGGGAGTGGCCAGCAGCACCTGACTGGATCGGCAGAAGAACGCCGACACCGATGCCCTGTCCGCCACTCGGAACTGAACTGAGAGAGAGAAGAGAACAGAAAACGAATCAGTTCAACGGACGGAAAGAAAGGACGGAAAGAACGGACGGAAAGAACGGACGGAAACAACGGACGGAAACGACGGACGGAAACAACGGACGGAAACAACGGATAAGAGAAGAGAAAACGAATCAGTTCAACGGACGGAAAGAACGGACGGAAAGAACGGACGGAAAGAACTGAAGGAAAGAACGGACGGAAAGAACGAAGAGAGAAGAGAAAACGAATCAGTTCAACGGACGGAAAGAACGGACGGAAAGAACTGAAGGAAAGAACGGACGGAAAGAACGAAGAGAGAAGAGAAAACGAATCAGTTCAACGGACGGACAGCACAGATCGTTCCTGATCAGTGGCATAAGTACGTAGGGAGATTGGTGCCTGACAGAACTCTTAGTGGGGGGGGGATGCAATGAATTACTAGGAATTTCTAGGAAGATCCCGCCAATTGTCAAAGGAATTACTGTATACTGTAGGGCGTAGGCCTATGTAAACGGTTTATAAGAGATCTGTAGATTTGATTTATAAAATACAATGTTAAGAATTGGCAATGTATAAAAGCCATTTTGGTCTGGTTGTACAAAATCATAGTGCAAAATCGAGTTTTCTATTCAAATTCCTGGCTACGCCCCTGCTGACATCTCACCTCTAACCGTCTGTCCGGGCGTGTACCTGGCGCCGTCGGCGTAGTTTCGCCCGACGCTGATCGCGATTGGACACGGGGACACGAGAGACTGCGCCTCGCTGAGGTACCTTCCCGTCGGCAGGAGCGTCAGGCAGTCGAAGGACACGGTGCCGGGCTGAGCGACCGACCGACGGGACGTCAAGACCAGGGCGACGACGACGACGCCAGCCAGGGTACGACGATGGGCGGCGATCGGCGCCGAGAGCGGGGCACGAGACGCGGGAGAAGGAAGCGCCATTCGAAGGATATCTCTTAACCCCGGACCGAACAACGACGACAATAATAATAATAATAATGCTCTTCTCTCCTGGATCGTCTAGATGTCCGCTTTGCTGTCTGAGCATCTGCGGACTGGTTGTCCGTCTGGTGAGATGCCGGGTTGGGTTAGAGAGAGAGACGGCGAACGTCGTCGAAGCGTGACGGCGCCGTGGTTCGTTGCGCATCGCTGGAGCAACGTCGATCGTCTGCTCTGGTTGTTATTTTGCTCAGAATAACGCAGACGACGAGACTGTTTCGCATCATGCAGATGACACGCGCAATTATCGTCGAGGATGTCTTGCCGTGTCCGTGCGATTTCTCTCAAGACGCCGTCTATTACTTAAAATCAGTGGCGTAGCCAGGATTTCAGAATATTGGGGGGGGGGAAGTGGCATGCATCGACATTTTCCTATGAAAAATAGTCTTGGCGAGCAACGTAAAACGTCGTCTCTTCAAGCACTTTCAGCTTACTGCAATCTTGAACTCTCGCCAATCTCACATGGCCACTTTTTCCACCCCTCCCCCCACTGGCGTGCGGAGACTGGTGGATGCCCGGGTTAATTGAAGTCGATAATTTTCAAGGGTTTCCTGTGTAAAAAAGTGTTGACGAGCAAAAAGGGTTTCCAAATCTATTTGGTTGATCCCGTCTGGTGGATAGCCAGAGTCACATCTCTCCACCGGCCCCCTCTATGCAGGCTACTACTTCTCCTTACTACTCAACGGTTTTGCGCGATTTCTACGATGGGTCCCAGTCCCGAATAGGCTGCCGCAGTGGCGGTGCCAGGATTTCTTGGTGGGGGGGGGGCTTGAATGAATTCATAGAAAGTTGGTGGGGAATGAAAATAGAAGGGAAAAATCACTAAACTTTGTCGAAAAAGGCTGGGAAGGGGAATTTTATCCCTCATTTAACTACATCTTTAGCGAAAAATAGGTTGACAAGCAAAAATAAGTCATCCCCGGTTAGTTTTACTAGACTTTTACCTAAAAGTAGGTTTCACAAGCAAAAAGAAATTAAGTCCGAAAGTTCGGTGGTGGATGCATCCCCACTCATTCCCAACGTGGAACCGCCACTGGGCTGTCGGATCCCCGACCCCGTTGCCCACGCCAATGTTCACGATAAACACTGTTCACGAACCAAACGGAAACATCCGTCTCTTATAATATAATTGTTTAGCCTACATAAATCAAATATTTTAGATATCGCCTAAATCAGGGTTTCCCAAACATTTTGGGACCGCTACGCAGGGATATTTTTACGCCCTCTTAACACCCCCAACACCCAAAACCCAATTTGAAACCGACATCCCCAAAATCTCAGCTATAAGGTGACTTTTTGCTTGTCAGGCCTACTTCAGCGGTTTTGTGACCTTAATCATAGCATGCAATATCAAATATGTATTAGGCCATCTGGCGAACGTTATTTAAAAAGAATCTTATGAGTTTTTAATAGATGGCAAAACAAAAGTTCTGATTCAATTCGAATGAAAATATGGCAAATATATTAAGCAAAATTATTTATATGTTTGCCAAATAAGACAAAAGAAGAGAAATAGAGATTGAAATTTCTTGAAATTATATTTTTTACATTTTCCCAGGAACATACCTTTGCTACGCGTCTTAAAAATCCTATGAGTATGGCAAAATTGCTTAACCGCCAGGTTAATGGTAGAAGCTCCTAAGATGTTGACTGTTGTTAACTTGTTAGTAGAGTTTCAGAGCAAAATGGTAGGGAACTAGAGATACGCTATTTTCTTGCGTTGTTGCGAAACAATAGTAATTTTTAAAAGTACTATAGGCCAGGGTTTACCAAACGTTTTGGAACGTCAGCGGCTTTGTAACATGCCACGACCCTGCAAACTTATTGTCGAATAAACTGGATAAAAGTTTCATAAAACACTAATCATTTTAGCATAGGCCTAAGCCGTGTATGGGGTATTGCATGCATAGGCCTATAAATTTCTTAAGACCTTAGGCTACTTGCCACTTTCAAGGCTTGTGACATTGTGGTATTTGGTTCGAAAATGGCAATTTTGAATCTATTTTCGCACTACCCCGCGACCCACTAGGCTGAGACCCGCGACTCACTTTTGGGTCGCCACCCACAGTTTTGGAAACACTGGCCTAAATAATTCTACATGTGTTTTCTTAGCCTAAGTGCATAACTTTGCTTACCCTTGAGTGGGGTGGGGAAGGGAAGAGCTAGTTCGGAGTTTCTAAGTAAATTAGAATTGCAATTGTTTTGCCAGAAGCTTCAGGTCTAGGCCTACCTCTATAGGCCTACTGTCTGTCTTCAGGTTCTTATCAATGTTATCAATTCACGATAGGACATAGGGCTGGAAGGCACTGCGAATGCATTGATTCGTGCAATATCTTCGGTAGCAAAACTGTTTTTAAGGTGCTGCCGCTCCTAATAATTTTTCCTCGTTTTAATTAATAATTTGAATTACTTTTATGATAAGGTGTTTAATCTAGACTCCTGGACTCTGGGGGGGGGAGGGGGCTGACAAAACCGGGGGAATTCTGCTAGGGGGCTGCTGTTAGTTGATGTAGTAAGCCTATGTCAAAATTTCCGGGGGAATTTGAAATTTCCGGGGGAGGTCAATTTTCCCTCCGGAAACGGCCTATAGATTAAACCCTGATGCTAAACTGTCCCGTCTTATCAATTGAGCCAGCGCAATTTCATGAAATGCATGGACTTCTAGGCTAACCTATAGGACCTATAGGTCTAAAGAGAGACAAAAAGTGGATTGGAATCATCAGATTATATAGGTCTAGCCTAAATACGCACGTACGTCTAGACTATATATAATATATAGCCTAGGCCTATGTGAAACAGTGGTGTAGCCAAGAGGGCTTATAATAATAATAATAATAATAATGTGATTTTAAGTGGTTTAGGAGGCTAAGTAAGCCTGTGTGAAAACCACTGATGTAACCATCTGCATTCAATAACCTAGTTTATCTAGATAGCCTTTGAATCCGTTCACTGTTTCAACTGTCACTCCCACCTCGTCCAAACTGTTCCATTTGTCCACAACCCTTGCACTAAAAAAGTTTTTCTTTCTTGGACCAACCCTCTGCTTAAACATTTTGCACTTGTGGCCTCTTGTGCTGCTATAGTGTGCCAATGTAAAGAATCGATCATATGGCACATCTACTTTCCCAGTCATTATTTTGTATGTTTCTATCAAATCCCCTCTTTCTCTTCTCCTTTCTAATGTTGTCAGTCCACAATATTGAAGTCTTTTTCGTAGCTTAAATTATGGCACCCATTGACCATCTTCGTTGCTCGTCTTTGCACTTTTTCTAAAGTTCTATATCTTTTTCAAGAATGGATTCCAAGCCTGAACACAGTATTCCAGATGAGGCCTTACTAATGACTTATAAAGTTTAATGATTATCTCTTTGTCACGACTCACAATTGTCCTTTTCACCATTCCCAACATTTGGTTTCCCTTTTTGCTGCCTCCATGCATTGGTGAGATGGATTCATACTTCTATGGGTGATTATCCCCAAGTCTCTTTCTTTTTCTGTTGTGGTTAGAACCTTCCCCTAAAGAATATTCATTACCATTATTAGACTTCCCAACATGCATTACAGAACATTTATCAATATTGAAAAGCATCTGCCAGTCCACAGACCACTGAAACAATTTCCTTAGATCTTCTTGTAAAATTTTTGCATCATCCTCCGAGTCTATATTTCTGCATAACTTTGTGTCATCGGCAAACTTTGAAATTTTGGTCAGCAATCCTTCATCGATATCATTTATATATATTAGAAAAAGCAATGGCCCAAGCACTGAGCCCTGAGGCACTCCGCTGATAACTCTTGCCCATTGCGAATGGCCTCCCCTAATGCCAACCTTCTGTCTTCTTCCCTTCAACCAATTTTCAATCCATCTGAGAATATTGCCCCTTATTCCACAGGACTTCAGTTTGGCAGCCAGCCTTATATGGGGTACTTTATCAAAAGCTTTGGCAAAATCTAAATATATTATGTCTACTCCCTTGCCCTTGTCTAGCTTATCAAAACCTCCTCCAGAAAGTCCAACAGGTTGGTCAGGCATGAACGCCCTTTGTAAATCCATGCTGGCTATCTTTAACAATTTTATGCCTAGTCAAATGTTCCAAAATGCTTTCTTTCAGTATTTTTTCCATAACTTTACCGATTACAGATGTTAGGCTCACTGGTCTGTAATTGCTTGGTTCACTTCGTTTTCCTTCTTGAACAGTGGGCTGACTAATGCGTCTCTCCAGTCTTGCGGTACTACTCCAGTTCTGAGTGATTCATTGATTATCAAAGCAATTGCATGTCCTATTTCATTTCGAACCTCGTAAAGAAACTTTGGATGTAAGCCATCTAATCCTGGGCTCTTGTCTGTCTTTAAATTGGTCAAAACCTTGATAACACATTCTTTTGTACACACTATATCTGTTAGCATTTCTTCTTCATTTCCATCAAACACAATTTTGGCTTCTGGCATAGTATTTGTATTTTCCTCTGTAAATACTGAACAAAAATAGTTATTTAGAATCTGTGCAGTTTCTACATCGTCTGTTATTGCACATCCTGCGCTGTCAAGAGGGGACCGACTGTGTCCTTTCGTCTCAACTTTCTATTACAATATTTGTAGAAACTTTTACTGTTCTGTTTTATATTTTTTGCTAATCTACCTTCAAAATTTGCAATAGCCATCTTGTTAGTAACTGCTGATGCTTTTCTTTTCTGAGTATACTGTTCCTCCAAGATCTTGAGTCTGTGCTGATTCTGCTCATTTCCTTTACTTGCTAATCTGAGTTTACTTAGTTTCCTCCACGCTTTGTTTTTCGCCCTTCTTTTTCGTTGCACTTCTCTTGTTATCCAAGGAAGTTTGTTATTAATTTTCTTCTGTTTGGGAATGGTCAATTCTATGACTTTGGACATACATTTTGTAAATATGCTCCAGCCTTCCTCAGTGTCTTTTCCTGTTATCTCCCTCTCCAAATCCATTTCTGTAATCATCTTCCTTGCCAGGTCATATTCTCCTTAAAAAAGTTACGTCTATCCAGAAACTGCTTTTGTTGACCAATCCCAAAGTTAATAGTAAAACTGACCATTTGGTGATCACTTGTTGCAAAATTCTGCCCAACCTCCACGTTGGAAACTATATTCTCCTCTCTTGTTAGAACCAGGTCTAATATGTTGTTGCCTCTTGTTGGCCTTGTCACATGCTGAAACAGAAAATTATCATTGACACAGTCCAGAAATTTCCTATCACATGATCTTTCTGTATCCAGCGTTTCCCAGTCTACATGATAATTAAAGTCACCCATTATAACAACATTTTCTCTTGATACCCTGTTCAATAAAGCAAACATTCCATTATCTGATTCTTCCATAGCACACTTGGTGTTTCTGTAACAAACCCCTACCAATATTTTCTCTCGGTGACTTCTGATTTCACACCATATATGCTCCTTGAAGTGATCATTTTCTATGTCTGTTCGCTCCATGGCATGCAAGCCTTCTTTAATGTAAAGTAGTACCCTCCTGCTCCATGACCTTTGCTGCTCTGGTTTTCCCTATCTTTTCTAAACATAGCATATCCCTGTAAATTTAGTTCGGTATCATCAATGTCACACTTATAACGATTCTGTGATTCCGATAATGTCTGGACTCATAACTTTTACTTGCATCTCCAACTCGGCCATTTAAAAACCCCAATCAAACTCCTAGCATTTACATAAAAACAGTTCAGTGGTTTTCCATACCTGACATACTAACTACATTACCGTTATTAATAATTTCATCTGTATTATAATTGTGACAGCTAGAGAAACCATATTCTATGTCACCCCTAGATTTATGCCTAATTACTTCCATATTATCTCTATATTTGTTATCACCTTTACCTCTTAGACATATGGCTTTGTCTCTAACTGTCAACCTACTTAGTTTAAAGCCTTACAGCAGCATTTAACACATGCAAATATTTTCCTAGCTATTTTATCTGCACCATACCTGTTGAGATGCAGCCCATCCTTTCCCAAATACCTGTCCCAAACATCGAAGTCGGCGTTCAGAAACTCAGCTCCTTCGCTCTGGCACAGTTCCCATAGTTCCTCGTTGACGCTGGGCTTCTGGGTTAACCCCTCGGTTGTTAGTTCTCAGTGTAGCCAAGGGGGAGTTTGGGGGTTAAACCTCCCTAGCTTGGCTATTCGACCAAAATGTTTTATTTCTTTTATTGCGTGTCAATATAGCGGATGGCGCTCATATAGGCTAACCTACCTATATAATTCATTCAGTGAAGCAAAGTTGACGACCTTTTTTGACTGGGAAAGTAGATGTGCCATATGATCGATTCTTTACATTGGCACACTATAGCAGCACAAGAGGCCACAATTAGTGCAAACTATTTAAGCCAGAGGGTTGGTCACTGCAAATTTTTTTAGTGACCTGGGTTGTGGACAAATGGAATTTTTTGGTTTTGGTGGGATTAGTTGAAGGTTTAAAGCGGATTCAAAGGCTATCTAGATAAACTAGGTTATTGAATGCAGATGGTTACATCAGTGGTTTTCACACAGGCTTACTTAGCCTCCTAAACCACTTAAAATCACATTATTATTAAATCACTTAGAAACTAGTAAATTAAAGCGCTATACAAATTGTATCTATGGATCGGGATGTTCCTAATTCCTAAAATATCTCATGGGGATTTTGAGAGGTTGATCGAAAATTATTTGAAAAATGTTCTTTAAAATAAATATTAATTGAACTAAGATACGGTTTCCTCGTGTTTCTTAATCGTCTTTTCTACGAATTTTTTTGTTTATTTCACTACGTTTTCAGTAGTTTAATGCAATGGACGCCGTCGTCGGCGATGGAATTAAGGGAGTATGTTTACTTTAGATTTCAGGACTTTTTCTTGAGGGTTAATTTAGCTTTAATTAAATAAGGCAAATATCACGTATTTGTACAGCGGGTTTGTTATTTTTGATTTACATTAGGGGTTTAAAACGTGTTAGTCTTTTCGGCCATGGGAGATTTGTACCCATAAAAGCAGTGGGAGGGTCGAACTACTCCCAACCCAGATTTTTTGAAACTGCAGTGGAGATGGGACAGCTAAATCCTGGATTGTAATCTCTACCGGGTTATAGGCCTTCATTAGCGGAGGCTCAAACCATCTAATCCCCAACAGATTATCCCAAGCACTCGTGGTTGTTTTTGATCACTTATTAGTAAGTAAAATTTGTACATTTATATAGCACCTTAGGGGCTGTCCATTAATTATGTCAACAATTTTTGGGCAATTTTTGACCCCTCCTCTCTTGTCAACAACTGTCAACTATCAGTGCCTCCTATAATTATGTCAACAACTTTTGACCCCCCCCCCTTCCCCAACTAAGATCAGTGACGGATCTCCCTAAAAAAGTTTAGAAAGTTATTATTTTTGCGGCGATGACCATTTTTCCCTTTCTTTTGTTCATCAAGTGTCATAATGTGGCAATGATGACCGTGTTTTTTTTCTTGTCATTCTTTTTTCCATTGTAATAAATAGTATTCCATGAAATTTCCTGTTTTTTATCATTTGTAAAAAAATGAAATTGTTGACATCAACTTGTCTTGATCCCCCCTTCTCTCCCCTGTCAACAACTGTCAAACTTTTTTAAACCCCTCCCCTATTTTGTTGACGTAATTAATGGACAGCCCCTTATTTAGCTGCAACTTAATGACTTGTAGTATGCCTTGTTCAGGGATTTGACTGCTTTATATATCACAATTTAAATACTTCTGTCTGTGGCCGATCTAGCTGTTTAACTTGCTGCTAATACAGGCTTGACTTTGGTGTTGTTTGACCAAAAGAGTCTGCAGTGAAATGGATATTTGAAGTGCAGTTTGATGCTTAAATTTTGGAACTGTGCCAGTTCTGGTAAACTATTTGCTTGAATGCAGATTTTGATCAACTGTAGAATGCAATGCTTGCATATTAAATATGTGAAGAAAGTTAAGTCACAATCAAATATTTCAGTTTCTTGATATGTGCAGTTGAATATGCTAAGTGGCTACGGTTCAGTTAGCTTTAAAATTGACAAAGCAACTTTTTGTACTATCAGCTTAGTGTGGTACATGATCGATTATGTCATCCCCATTTTACTTCTGACATTAGTTTGTTGATTTTTTCCAAATCTTATTCTGATTTTAATAACTATTTGGAATATTTGGCCTGAAATATCAGTCGATTCTGATTTTTAGTTGTCTGTTTCATCTGATGAGAGTGAAATTGAATCAATAGCTTCCGACACTTTCTCTGAAGAAACCGCTGTAAGTTTTCTTTTCTTAACCTAATGTATTAATTTATGCAATGCATTAAAAATCTTATAAAATATCTCGTTTATTGTATCTCCATGCTGTTGTGTGGTTGAAAACGACTGCAATGACCGCGAAAGAGTTAAGCAAGAATTTTCTTAAATTGATTGCTCTTTGCTTACTCTATTAATCTCATTGTTATTACCATAAGCAATATTCTTTTAGGATTTGAAAGCAGCAAAACAGGCATTGGTTAATCTACCACTTGAGAACTATGAGGATTTGGAAAGTGTATCAGAATTAGTGGCCGATGAATGTGCTCATGTTGAAGGATTAAAAGTTTCATTTAGTAAAGTTGGTAAGTTATGAGACTTAATTTTCTGCTTTTTTTATTATTATTAAACGACAATTTATATAGCGCTATCTGCCTGGCAAAGGCCATAGTCAAGAGCGCTTTTTAATGTGACGCGATCATATTGGTGATTAAAATTTTACATAAGTGTACAGTATGCTGCTGGTATTGTCATAGATTGATCCCCCCTGCTGGTTTGGATCAACCATTCCAGCTTAATCAGGCTCCAATTTGACTTGGATTCGGTATGCCATCAGTCGATTCCCTAGGCATTATGACATGCTAGTGCCATAGAAGTTGATTCACTGATTGACTGATGATTGATTGATTGATTGATTGATTGATTTTGTAATATTGTCTGGCACATGTTGATGTCATCTGCAAGAAAAAGACATCACTGACATTTAGTTGAAAGACTAGCTTACTATTAAAAGCTTTCTCATCTCAAAATCATTCTCTTGGTAAAGGTGGCATTTCCTATCATTGGTACCTAAGTAAGTAAGTAAGTAAGTAAAACACCTATCATATTGGTTACCAGTAATCCTTGCAGCAGCCAACCATTTCATTTTGGTTGTTGCTGAGGTGGCGTGAAACTCAGCATCTAGAAAGAACAGCTGCTCCAAATGCCAGTTTCCAAGTTCAATGAAAATACTTGTTTTAAGCTTAAAGAGCTATAGAAGTTATCCATTTTTGCCCTTTTGTAGGATATTATGGCCTTGTTATTTGTTCTTGATTTATACTTGAACAACAAGAGATAAAAATTAGCAATCTTATAACAAGATTAAATGTAAAATTTCTTATTGCTTGAATGAATCATTTATAAGAGTTCTAACTTTTTAACTTTTCAGTATTGTAGCAAGCATTTATGTATGTGTAGATCTTTAGTACTTTATTTTGTTTTATTGAATATTTATATAAATATATATTATGCACTACATGTATTATTTGTTATGTTATTTATATAGACTACATTTTGATTTTATTCTTTTTGCATTTAATCTGTTTGAGATTATTTGATGTTTTCTTGTAGAACATAAGTCAACTGAAGTTACAAAAAGGTCTTCATCAACAGAGGGCCAACAGTTGAATGATTTCATCCAGGATGGAACCAAGAAGAGCATTCCTAGTTTTTCAGATGAAAATCAATACAGTAAATGCAACATATAGATTTATACGTTTAAATATTGAAATTAAGCCGAGATGCCTTTCATTCTATGACATGTTGTTATTTGTTATTATTTGGTCATTCATTTGCATGACTTTTAAAATCATTGTCCTCCAGTAGGCATAATAGTAATGTGATATTACTGCAGAATTTAAATAGCGCTGCTCATAAAGTTACTCTGATGCACTGCTTACTATGCTTGTTATTGAGGGCCAGTCATAGAAAATCCCTAAGATAGAACATCTGATGACCAGTGTTTAGCATATGTGATCCTATGTAATTACTTTAGAAGCTTTTGCTAATACTGTACAATACTGATATGATAAGATATGACATGATAAGAAAGGATAGACTGGAAAATCTGGCAATAACAGGATGAATAGAGGGATAAAGAACAAGAGGAAGACAAAGAATAAAATATACAGATAATCTAGGAGAAGAAAAAGAAATAAAAAAGACAACATTGGAAACAGATAAGAACAGCCAGAAACAGAACAGAATGGAAATACGTGGTTTGATGTCTTAGCAATACACAGCACATGAAGAAGAACTATGATATTTGGGAATTTTTATTTCATGATGCTCAAATGAATGAATTAGTTTGAAATTAGATGAAATTTTGCTCTTGACTGCTTTTGTATAGATTGAGTTTATTTTTATAGATTGAGTTTATAGTCTGAGTTTATTTTGGTTTTTTTAGACAATCGGCAAAAAGCAACAAAAACAGAGCCGCTTACTTGGGAGCTTGTGCAAACGCTACAATCTGAACTGGACCTGTTGAGAAAGTCTCTGAGGGTTAATTTCTTATTTCCCTTCTTTTGTTTTACTATGCTGTTGATCTGTTCCAGCTTGGTTTCTAATTTTTTTTCTAAGACTCAAACTGAAATTTTTTTGTACTTGTTGCTTCTTGGTTGGTTAATTAGCTAAGTAGACATTTTATATAGATGTGATGAAGATCATATTCAAGGACAGGGTAGCCAGTTGTTTAAAGAAATTGAATGCAGTCATTAACCCTTTTGATGTGACAATCTGTACAACCAATATGTTATGAAGCCGAAATATCGGCCTTATGTTGTCAAAGGGTTAATTTATAAATGATACAGTTGTATCATTTGCTATGTAGTTAATTGAAACCTTGTAACTTCATTTGGATCGTACGACCTGTTGTCTAGATCTTTAGATCTTGCTTTAGGAATGAAATTTAAACATTAAGTTCTATGCTTTTTATGACATATGTCATTGGTGTTGCAAGCCAGAGAAATTGATTGTTGAAAGCCTAAATATTTTTTGCAGGAACCACCCCCTGCTAAAGCAACGATTCAGAAAATGATAATGGGAGAGGTGAGTTGCTTGAAACCGTTTATCTGTTTGCATTTTTATAAACCAGTTTGATTTGTATCTTTTCTGAAACTTTGTGACGATTTTAAAATTTGATCAGGTATGGTGTGAGAAATTGTAAGACTATTGCCCATTTATGTATGGAATGCTATGGAGGCAATGCCGAACTTTTCGTATAGAGTAAAGTTACCCTCATATGACCAAAGATTTGGGCAATTCTTACTCTTTTTTTTTATTTTACTTAACCCCTTAACTGGGGATCCCGGATATATCCGTCCATTTTACATTGAGTTACAGTTAAATACACGGTTAAGGGGTTAAAACACTTTTCTTATGGTGTTTGACTTGTTGATATCTTGTGATTGTATTGAAGGAGTATTTACTTGAAAAGTATCGCTCGAAGGAGGATAAACTTTGTTTATTGGACGAAGCGATCGCCGCTTGTGATGGAAATGCAATCACCGCTGTAAGATTATTATTATTATTATTATTATTATGATTATTATTATTATTATCTACGACATTTTATGTAGCGCAGTAACATAACTGGAGCTAAAGTCAAGAGCGCTTTACAAAAGGGTCACTTATAAGAGATCTTTTTGTTCTGTTGAAAATTTCTTGGTGGTTTGTTTTCATCTGATTCTTTTCTTGCATCTACGTACAATTTATTGGACAATGGTATTGCACACCTGGCTTAAGACCATTGAAATGGAGATCAGCGTCACCCTACGAGCCTGTGTATGTTCCAGTGTGTATACATGTGTGTGTGTGTTGCTTTGGTATCTGTCTAATGTTTTTTTGATGTTTCTTTCTATTGCTTATTGTGTTGTTGCATCATTTTGTGTCTGGTTTGACAACTGAAGATGATTCTTTGCCACTAATATGTAGTCGTGATACTCTAACAGGTTGTCCTGTTTCTACGCAGTACGACCGAATCGAAAATTTTCACCCGAGAACTGGTTCTCCGCCCAGCAGCCACTGAACATTATATCAGTTATCTTAAGCAGCATCAATTACATGAAGATCTAATTTGGTTTCTTAAGTACGTTGTATTTTAAATGATCTACTTGATTTTTCTAAGTTTACTGGAGTGATGTTTGATTTCTGTGTTTGATTCATGTGATGTTACTTGTTTTAAATTGGTCCAAAGAAGTTTGCATATTTATTTTGAAATTCAAATATAAAGTTCTGATATAAGTTCTTTCTTTAAAAATTATACTTGAAATTTTAATGAGCCTTCACCTCATAGGCTGTCTTTAAGGTCATGAAAGTTTCAGATCATGAAAGTTTAAATGTTATTGCAAGTTGAGAGTTGGTTCTAGTCACCGTAATTTGGTCAAAAATTTTTTATAATTTTGTGTTTAGGGTCCTAGGCAGAACAGAAGAAGCTGCAGTAAGAACTTTAAGAATACACTTCTTTTATATTCAAAATGAAAACCTGCTGATTGATCTTCATTGGTGTATAGGCACTGGGGGTTCCAGCCCCTATTTGGGCTGGGACCAATTTTTAGATTTGTGCAAAACCATAGAGAAAAATGGGGAGGGGTAGGTAGATTGAAGAAAATGCATGAAAGAAGATCACAGTCCTTTATATGAATAGCTTTTTTATCTCATCAAGACTTTTCACCCAAAACTGTTGAAGCGTACACTCCCCCCCCCCCATTCCAGAATTCTGGCAACACCACTGTTGATCATGGTCTGAATAACAGAATTATTCTTTAAAAAGGTTAATTAGTTTTACTCATGGTACATCATTTTATTTGGTATATTATTAAGTAATACTTAGCAGAGAAGTTATGATTGTGTTTTTTTTCTTCTTTTATTGTTTCTGGTATTCTGTACGGCTTGTGTGTTTAAGGCTATTTTGGGTCCTCTGTTCTTTGCAGATGCTCAGTTACTCTGCAGCTCTTTCAAACGCTAGGTCGAATCAGGAGAAGTTATCAAAGATGCAGCAGTGTCACAGGTATGACTTTTAAAATTTAGATATCTGTTCTTTGTCATTAAACATTTGTTAAGAACTGTACCTTCTGCTCCATTTCTTGACATGTTTTGTCATCAATTACCATTTACACTTTGAGGTATTACTTTCTTTGAAAGTTTTATTATTGCATGGGCTCAGTTTGCCATTTGTTGTTGGCCATTTTGAGAACTTGTCAAGACAGTTGTTTTGAGACGTTATGCTCAGGGCCGGCACGAGGCACCTGGAAAGTCTGCAAATGTAGGGTCCCAGTGCTCACAGGGGCATGTCCAAAGGATCATTTTTTGTTGTATTTACAATTACATTCCTCACATCCTCCATCCTTGGAGGCCCAAATTCTGGGAGGGGCACCACAGGTTAGACTCAGCCCTGGTTGTTTGAAACGAATGTAACTAGTTTTCTATGTTTAATATCTACATACGCTGTATATGATTTTCTTTTGCTGTGATTTGCAGCACAGATATGACTCGTTGTTTCATAGTTTGATGATTTTCATTACTGCAGTCTTGTTTGGAAAATCGTTACTATTTAAAATTCATATGCATGATGCCACGTTAAAGTAGAATTTTATTTGGATTTGAAGGGACTTTTTCCAATCGGACGTTGCTTTGGCAACGGAGGCAGCATTAATCCATGATCAGATTAATTTACTTCCTTCACAGCTTCAGATCGCGGTAATTAACTTGTCATTAATTCACATGGGTGCTGAATTGTTGACTTGTGATCGAATCTCGCTTTCTACGTGCTTTTTCTTCTGCTCTTCCATAGATTTTTTAATGCACTGCTGTGATGGACTTAATTTAGAAGAGTAAATAGGGCAGAGATGTGGAAAATGTGTACTTGACCATCATTTTGGTCAGATCTATTTGAAAATAATTTCATTTTAAAACTGGTCACCATGAATTTAACAGTAGATATCAACTCTAACTTGCTGAAACCTGTGATGAAATAATTTTGAATCAACATAGTTATAGTTGAATCTGCTGAGTGTTGAGTCTTTACCATGTAAAAGAAAGTTGCATTGTGTCTTAACCCTTTGACCCTGTAAGACTGATATTTCGGCTTCATAACATATTAATTGTATATGGATTGCCGTGGAGAAAGGGTTAACGGCATATCTGTGATTAACTCTAAACTCTAAAGCTTAAGAGCCTTTTGTTTTAGTTTAAGTGCTCATTGATTCAGTAGGTTCTTTGTTATTTTGCATGGATGCAGCAGATGTGGATGTAGTCTCCAGGAATTACAGTTGTAGTTAAATGCATCAACAGTACTAAAAAAAACATAGATAAACAAAAGTACACCATTAACATATTGAATGCTGTGTTTGTAAAGAGGCCATGCTTGATGACCTGTTTTGCTTGCTGGAATATAATAGAAGAATTTGGACATTTTTGTTACTGACTTCAAAGTTCTTGTTATTTCTGAAGCAGAAATTTGAAGAGTTTTTGAAATTTGCACTCAGCATAAAAATTTTCACCATTTTTATTTGTCCGTTAAAAGGTTGAGATTGTTGATATTTTCTGACCGGTATTGATGTTGTTGTTGCTGTTGTTTTTTCTCAATGTAATGTAGGAATATGACAAGAAGAATGCAGCTCAGGTATTCTATTTGCTTCCGTGCAAGGCTTCCGTTATCGGCACCTCAGTGATCACTTCGTTGTTCTATCTTTGCCTGTATCACTACCAGGCCCCTGAGGTAAAATGTTCGGACGAATTTGTGATTTTATTCTGTATGAGTTTAAGGAGATTTCCAGCAAACTGTTTGAAATAGGCATAATTCTGCTGTGTTCTTTGGTTATATTTCTCCTGATATCACTATCCTGATATGTATATTAAGTGCCTTAAGACCCACATGTTTAACACTTCTTACATTGTCCCTTGTTAAGCGCTCTTGACTTTAGCCTTTGCTATGCTGACTGCACTCTATAAATCATCTTTAATAATAATAATAATAATAATAATAATAATAATAATAATGATTCATGTTATATTGTTGAGATGGTCTTCGGATATTTCCAGCTGTGATACTTTGTTTTTATTAACTATATGCAATGTGAATTTATGGTACTTTTTGTCATTTACAGCCCACTGGTATACTTGTTACATTACCTAATAATCATTCTGTTATATATTCAAGTCAATAAATAATAATTTTAATATTTCTCAATGTTAATAATATTAATAATAATAATAATAATAATATTAATATTTATCACTAATAATGATGGGCATTGTAGAAATAATTTTCAACAAAGCGAAATATGGATTGTTTGGTTGCAGGTGAAACTGGTTCTAATTTTGTAAAACGGGGTGATATTTAATAAGGTTATAATAATGGTGGAAGTTCAATATTAATAATAATAATAATAATGGGTTATACGCCTTTGTTTAATAATAATAATAACCCTTGCTGACCTAGCAATGTTTCAGCTTGATAAGGCTAATACAATTTTTGCTCTGTTTTTCAGAATAATAATAATAGTCCTGTGTTAATTTTAATAATAATAAGGTAATAGGTTTAATATAATTATTAATAATAAGTTACTGTGTAATATTATTTAGTAATAATAAGTGTATTAATAATTTTGATGACTATTAGTGAATAATAATAACTGCTCTAAAAATCATAATTTAATAAAAATGAATAATAATAATAAATATCTGTTGGCTGCATTGCTGTCTGCGTTTGTTGTGTCCTCTTTGCTGTGTCGACTCAGCCTTACTCACTAGAGGGCGGTTGTAACATCAGAATTGAGGAGCGGTGTTCGCTGTAAAGTAAAGTGCGGGCCTAGACTTTTGGTGGGCAACCTACTCTAGGTTCACCCCTTAACTGGGGATCCCGGATATATCCGTCCATTTTACATTGAGTTACAGTTAAATACACGGTTAAGGGGTTAATGGTATATCATATATGCCACTCATTTCTCTGCCAAACCAAGATGAGACATTGGATAATGTACATGAAGCCTGGTTCAGTGCAACATCAGAGATTGGCTGGCATTATTATTTGCATTTATCACTGTCTAATGAAAAAAAGCGGACTATATTAAATGCAAACCTAAATGTGACTATTGTTTATTTTTGTGAAACTGGTTCTAATTCAGTAAGACATTTAAAAATGCATGTCTGAATGATGAACACTTTCAATGATGAATTTGTGCTATTATTCAGAATTTCAAATAACTGGCAGCATATGTGTAATTGATTTTGTTTCCTGTTTTTTTGAAGATGGTATTCACGTGAGTTATTTTCTATTTTCAAATGTGTAAAATAGCTGTCAGAAAAACAGTTTCAGTGGATAAGGCTAATACAATTTTTGAGCCGTTTTTCAGAACTGGAAAGATATCCTGTGTTTATTTGAAACAAAAGTAAGAGAATTAATTAATTAATCTAATGTTTATTTTGATTGCATTCACGTAGGTTATGGTGTAATGATTATTTGACATTTAGTTTTACATTGAGTTTCAGTCTTGACATTTTTTGAACAGTTTTCAGCTGCTTTGGTTATAATGATGCTGAAAATAGCAACTCTCTTCAAAAAGTCATTTCCTCCATAACTGTAATGTCCCAATCAGTGTTGGCTGCATTGCTGTCTGCGCTGTTGCACAAGAAATCCCTCTTTTTGGTATTTTGCGCTCAGAGATACTCATTAGCGCACGGGTAATTATCAAAATTTGACTCAAGTTGTGATTTGCAATAATGTTAATAATAATGTCAGACGCAACAGTCAGTGCCGTTTGTAAGTTTGTCTGTAGGCGCTAAAATTTTCCCTATAACAATTTCCGTCCATCTTGTTTAAATTTCTTTATCATATTAAAACTGCTATGCGATAATGCGATTTTGACAAAATTCTTTCTATTTTATTTCTGCCAAATCAAGATGAAAGCAAACGTTAGCCATTTTACATGATCAGCCTAATTAAATCCGCAACATAATGTAATTTTGCGTTGAACATTTAAAAGAATTCCAAGCGTAAATACAAGGGTGCAACACGGCAAAGAAAGGTCTTTTAAATTAGAATGGCTCACAACCTAATTGAAACGAAGTCCCACAATTTTTGTGACAACAACCGAAAGTCCGTCTTATTGGGTGACATATTTAGCTTTTAAAATGCATGTGTGAAATTAGGCAAAACACATTCTAATGCTTAATTAAATGCTTTACAGTTTTGTTGTTAATTTCCATTGCCTACAATTCATTATTTTAGGTCATTTTTTTAAAAGCTTATTTAGTATTAATTGAGATTGACATTTGTATTTGTTCAAATGCCAACTTGAAAATTTCAGACAGTGTCAGATTCTGCCACAATTTCCTTGGCCTTAATATTTGTAGTTTGATGTCTTTCTTTCTGCGATTATGCATAACTGGAAAACATAACCTTAACACAGTTTTTAATTGAATATTTTATCAAAATATCAATTTATCAATTAACCTAATGGAATTTTGATATTGCATTTCATACTTGTAACGGTGTAATTTGTTTTACATTTGGTTTTAAAACAAACTTGAAATCTTGTTCATTTTTTTGAACAGCAGTGCTGCACAGGACTTATAATGATGTTATTTATGCTCACGAGACTCTCTTTTTGCTCAAAAGTCATTTCTTAGAGGAACATTGGTCCCAACCCCAATGACCCTTTGGATAAAATGACCCTGCCTGACTGACCAGACCTTTTGGCTATAGATATTTCAAATTTAGATTAAACGCCTGGGAATATGTAGCAGTTGAAGTAAATACAGGGTGGCGCAAAAACAGCGGACTATATTAAATGCAAACCTAAATGTGACTAGCCTGGTTTTTGTGCCACTCTGTATATATGTATATATATATATATATATATATATATATATATATATATATATATATATATATATATATATATGTATATATATGTATGTATATATATACATTTGTGTGTATATATATATATGTGATATTTGATGGTAATTGATATTTTGGATGGAAACATTGAAAGAATTTTTAATGTTCCTGCTTGCTGTTAGTTATTGCTTTTGTTTAATTAAAGGGATTTTTTGGTGGAATAAAGATGAAACCTGTGATGGGGTTCGACCGTGTGGTTGCATTTGTCAGTCAGATGAAGGCTCCTCGAGAGGTAGTTTCCAGCAGACAACTTTGTTAATTATATTATCCTCCCTTTAATTAAGAAAAGTTTGAGCTGAACATGAATTCAGAGATCTTGATTTCGTTATGAACAAAGGTAGTAGGGTAAGTTGATATATCGCCATACATTCGACTTATCTAAGTTTTTAATCATATACTAAGAATATAGGGCGGGAAGATAGATGAGTGGTAATATCATTTTAATCACGGGTTCAATCGTAGGAGCCCCTAAGGTCGACTCAGCCTTAATCGCTAGAGGGCGGTAGTAACATCAAATGAGTAGCAATGGCAACATTGCGAAAGTAACTCATAGGTTCGCGGAAGAAGTTTTTAATCTATGGGCTATACTAAACGGGGATCATATGGGCATTGAGCCTGGGGTGAAAATTTTTTTTTTTTTTTTTTTTTTTTTTAAGAATATTATACTAATAATATAATAATAATATTCATATTGATGGTTAATGTCAACACACATTATAATCTATCACTGGTTATTTCTATCTATCTTATCAATATCTAAAGTGGGCATAACTAATTTTTACATTGTAGGTATTAACCAGATATTGCAGTTTAATTGACAACGTTGATAAAAGACTGGAAGTTGCGATGCGTTTTCGATGTCACAGAACTGCTATCGACGTAAGAACTGAACTCGACGATTTGAAAATAATTATTTGTTTGTTCTTGTGGTCAGTGCCAATTAACATTGGCTTGGCACGAGCTTTACAGATTTGATAATGCTAGATTTCATTTGGCCTGCAAGTAGAGGGTGGCGCAAAAAACTCGGACCATATTACATGCAAACCTAAATGTTTCTAGTGCAGTTTTTTTGCACCACCCTGTACATTGGATTTAAGAAATTGAGGATTATCTTCTCTTGATGTATTTTTGCGTCTTTCGTAATGAGATTTGTGGCAGATTGCTAGTGGTTTTTCATAGAGTAATTTTGGATTTGATGTGTAACTTTTGTTGACAAATAGAGAATTTGTAATGCTGTTGGGATGTGATTCGATTGATTTCAGACTTACACGCAACAGAGGGATCGCCTTCAGCTGCTTAAATACGTCGCGACATTGCAGCAAGGACTGCAGGACTGGACGTACGGGACTGACATTCTTAACACGTCGGTGAGTCGATGTTTTTGCAGCACGAATTTTCTGTTTTAGGCGTCTTTTTCTTTTTGCAGAATGATTTCAAAATGCTCGGTGTTCATCTGAACGTTTACCCTTTGAACCCGGCAGGCCGCTTTACCGATTATGGATAGGCATATATAGCCTGGTGGCTAGGGAAGCTAGAATTCAAAGGGTTAAGAACCAAAGAGTTGGAAACTTTTAGAGCTCTAAATGCTGTAAGTATTAAGCATATAATTTTCTGGTGGTGGTGTTTGTTGGTTATAGCATAAGAATGCACATATTTGTCAGTTTTCTGTTTTTGGTGAGACTGGTTTATATGTTTATTTTGACAGACTATTAAATGGAAGAACTGAACCAATGTATGGAAATACTGTACCAACACTATGTCATTATCTGTGAGAATATGGTGGAAATGTGCAAAGGAACTATTCAGGAATTTGAAAGATGTGCTGCATCTGACTTACAAACTGCCTTGGTGTTCATTACATTGATGAGCATGACATGCACTTTTTACATTTTTGGCTGTGCGCACGTCAATTGTTTTTTGCTATCTTGCACGAGCAATCTTTGCATTAGCACTTTTGATGTCTAACCCTTTGACATGACAGCAATCAGGCCTAACAACTATGTGCTTGCCATATAACAGTTTGAACAAATTGCTCGCCTTTCAGCCTGCATGTTAACTATGTTTTATATCAAAACAACTGGCCCATACTGATGAACTGGCTATAATGAAACAACCAGGGACCAGTTTGTCTAGACCGATGAGAAATCTATTGAATGCGGGTAGGATGATGGATGAGTCTACAATCTACTTCAGTAGCCAAGGTTTCAGAATCGGGGCGTTGGGGGGGGGGGCGTCGTGAGGAATTAGATAAGATTGTCTGAGCCGTTTTTGACCAATCTCTTGACCAATCTACCCTAAATGGTCAGTGTTTATTCTAGGCACCTAGACATGGGGATAGTTTAAAACATTTTTGGGGGACAGACATTGGGAAGGCCATACTACTTGCCAAAATGTCAAAAAATTTGGGTGGAAATTTCAAACTTGGAGGGGGGGAATTCCCCCCCACCAGAGAAGGTCTAGAATAAACACTGCTAAATGGTGTTCCGGTTCCCAGTGCCCCCTGGGCTCCTATAGCTAATGTTTGGACTACTACTACTATGCTAAGTTTGGCACTTGTATATATGATAAAATCAGGTTATGTTGAGGAGTTTTGGAAACGTAGACTAATAACTTATTTTGATGATGTTTATGTTTATAAGGCATTCACTACTTTAGTAACTGCCCTAACTGTACGCTAAGATGTAGTAATCTCATTGTCACTGTAATAGCCTATAGAAAGACATAATTAGGCCTCGATGGCGTCAGTGGCGTAGCCAGGATTGCCGGAAGGGGGTTTTTGTTTTGACCGTGACCAATTTTGTAAAAATCCTGACAAGCAAAAAAATTTATAACCTCTAGTTTTTGACGTGATGACAAGCCAAAAAAGGTCTTCTCCTCTTACTTAAACCTTTACAGTCTATAGCCAAGGGGTTTGACCCACCAATTAAATTCGCGTCAAAAAATTTAAAATGCCTGGAAACTCATTAAAAATATTTTGTTTTCGACGGCCAAGGGGGGTTTAACCCCCCAAAACCCCTTTGGCTACGCCACTGGATGGCGTATCAATGTCACAGAATGGGGGCACGTTGGCATTTTCGTGGTAAAAATATTCTCCGACGAGCAAAAAATGGAAAAAGAACTTCAAAGATGTCTTGAAAGTTCGCAGTTTCTACGACCAGTCCCAGCCAGAATATGGGCCCGACCCCCCCCCTTCCACATGCACCCCGTGTCTACATTAGGCCTACAAGATGAACAGAAAATGTTGATTTAGGTTATATTTTAATATGAAATTAACTGCTTTTGCAAGGCATGTAAGATATTGATTACAGTGGCGTAGCCAGGACTTCGGGGGGGGGTTGGTTTCGATCGTGACCAAACTTTGAAAAAATCTTGACAAGAAATAAAACCTCTAATTTTCGAATTTGTTACAGGCTGACAAGCAAAAAAGGTCGTCACCTTCTTGATACATTTACATTCTTTCTATTTTCTGTAGCACTTAGAAATTTTTCGGTCGGCAGCCATCCAAGGGTGGAGTTTGACCCAAAATGGCTTCCGAAAATGAAAAATGTATGGAAAAGCATGTTTTAAAATGTTTCGTCGGTAGCCAAGGGGGGATTAACCCTCAAGCACCCCTTGGCTACGCCACTGATTGATTATATTATTGATGAATGATGACTGATAATTTTGACTGACAATTTAGGCTATATTTACAATTTTCATATATTGATTTTGTGCTGCACCAGTCTTTCATTGTGATTGCAAGAATTTTCTGTAATAATACTTAAAATGTTACTGTAGTATCCATGGTAGCTGATTATATTAGATATTGTCGTGTGCCTAATACGTTTTAGCGGTTTATGCGCTTGCCTTTTGTCAATCGCGTCAACAGTTAGAACACGAAAAATCGCGACAATCTAGTTTTCAGTTACTTGCAAAAATCTAACGTATCGAAAAGAGCTTTTACAAACGTTTCGTCGCAAAATTTGAAAACCTTGATGCTGAGCTTAAGTGGAATTTAACGCAAATCTAAATACCCGTATAGAAAGGCAAGATGGAAAAGGAAGACGGACTGAACATGGATAACTGGAAATGGCAGAGGTTGGTTGTTTCTTGAGACTTTTCCGCGAGGATTGCAGTTTATAGTCAATAGAAGAGTTGCCGACCAACCAGAACTAGAAATGAAACTGGCAAGAAAGCGTTTTCTATTGCAGCCCCAAGATTTAGGAACTCTCTTTCTCTGTCTGTCGAATCTTCCAACGAGCTAAGCACATTCGAATCAAGCATCTCTTTCGTGTAGCTTTTCCTGTCAAGCCTGCCTTCTTGTTTCCCGCTGACTGATAGCCCAGCTGGATTGGCCTGGTCTTTTACAGTTAGAATACTTTGGAGTACCATCGATTGATGCCAGAGGCGTAGCCAGGAATTTGATTCGGGGGTATAATGTGATTTGGGGACATGGGCGTCCGTATAAATTTTTCCAGGGGGTGCAAAACAGGGTCTTGTTACGAAAGAAATGACAATTTTTACAGGGGTGCAAAACAAGGTTTTGTGACGAAAGAAACAAGTAATTTTACTTTTTTGCATAACTCCAAATTTTTCCAGGGATGCAATTGCACCCCCTTGTAACCCTCCTCCGGACGCACATGTTTGGGAAGGGTATAAATCTTTAAAAACTTTTAAAATCTTAAAAACACATTGAAAATTTTAAGGTAGTCTGATTTTGGGGTATATATTATATATACCGATATAGCCCCCGTCGCTACGCCCCTGGTTGATGCGTAATGGTATTAGACACTCGTAGCCAAGAGGCAGATGAGTAGAACCCCACTATTCTGGGCTGGGATCATTCGTGGAATTTGCACAAAACCGTTGAGAAATTTTTATTTGCTTAATGCCAGACAATTTCCTAAGTTTCCAAACACTTTCATAAGTCTTTCTTTACCGAGGGCCAAAGGGCAAATTTTCACCATAACATGCCTATATATATATATATATATATATATATATATATATATATATATATATATATATATATATGAATATGGATATGAATATGTCAAGAACTCGACGACGTTTTTTGTGTTTAAATATTAGAGATTTTTCTTATTATTCTTATGATTGATGTGTCCTCCCCGGATCCTAGAGATGATGGTTATTATTGTACTTTTCCAGCTAGTGATTCTTCTCTTGACGAGGTCGTATATAGGTTACTTTAGATATTAGAGATTGTTCTTATTATTCTTATTATTGCAGGAACGCTACGGATCCGAGAGATGATATTCTGTGTACTTGTCCAGCGGCTAATGATTCTTCTCTTGACGAGGTCTGCGCCTAAGCTACTGTACTAAGAACAAAGAAACGACTATATTCGATACCCCAACGGCCCCTCATCCGCACAAATCCTGGAGCCGTTCATCTGTTAAACACCAGAGCTGCAGATTATGTAATCTCCCAAATGCGAGTTGATCCTCATTGGCAGGTCGTTACATGCGATGTGATTTGTTTCCGTTGTTTTGTGTTGTGAACAAAAGAACGTGCTGTTAGTAAAACACATACAGCGATGATGACTTAATCAGCCGAGTGGGAGATGAAACTTCAGAGATCAAGAGGACACAACTGCAAGCGATTTATTCAGACAAGACCTAGAGGGGTTCATAGCGAGAGCCAAATGTATCTCTGTCTTAATTAAATAATGGACCAAAACATCTCTCTATCTATCTATCTGTCTGTCTGTCTCTCGCTGTCTGTCTGTCGTCCTCCCTCGTTGTATGTATGCCTATAGGACTCTTTGTGTTTGCAAAGAGTGTGGTCGCTCGCTCGCTTGTGTTCCTCTACGTAGGCCTATGTTTTATATACAACGTTGGTTAGGTAACTGGAATAACTACAGCATGTATAAAATCAATTCGACTCCGACACACCCTGATGTCACTCATCTTTTCTAAAGCTACGGGCTGATCGACAGAGACTGGCTCCATATTAATATTGTTTCACCGCTGCTGCCGATCGTTAAAATAATTGTCTTTGGGCAGAGTTTATTGGAAACAGTTATTGACTGAGGTGTGTTTGTGTGGCTGTGCTATGTAACACACGTCGTCGATAGAACAGAGAACTTGAACCATTCACTGTGAAGAAGATGCCACGCGCCGACTGCAAGGTTCTTCCACCGATAAAGAGGAACACCGGAGCGTCGGAGAACCTCAAGAACGCTCCAAAATTCAGCGCAGAGGACGCCTTCATCACCGTCAACGGTAATAATAATAATAATAATAATAATAATAATAATAATAATAATAATAATAATAATAATAATAATATAGCATTTCGAGTTGTTTTTCAAGTGTAGAGTCCTGGGATCGAAGAAAGAGGGGCTTTGAAACGAGACGATCTTTCTTCAACTCCTTTTCAGATAAAATTTCCTCATAAATTTTGCGAAGTTTTCTAACATCTGTCGAATAGGACATCTGTCGTAGGCCACGCTATTGATATAAGCGGTTCTCTGAGGGTCCCGAGTATCCGCAAAGTGTCAACGAAATGCGAATTAATTCTGAATTTACCGCATTTCTTAGCATTTGAAAAGCAAATGTTTGAACTGCCCCCCCGGAAAAAGGAAGCTTCCACAAAAGAAGGCAGGACGACGTGGTGTGTTTGAAAGAAAGTGACAAACAGAGACAGAGAGACAGACAGAGAGATCACCTGAAATCAACTGATCTGATTATCTGACAATCAGCTCTGTCCAACTCATTACGGTTGTCTGTAGACGTTTGGTTTTGATTCTTTCATTCATTCATTCATTCTTTCTTTCTTTCTTTCGCGCAGGATGCACTAAGATCAACTCCACGTGCTACCGAGCCCTATCGGACGAGCACCGGCACGAGACGGTCTGCAGCGCCCTGAAGCCTCGCTTCATTCCGCGACCGAGGATCAGAGCCGTAGGCAGACCGGGCGATCCGAACAACCAGTTCGCGGAGCACGCACGGGCCGGGTTCGTGTACTGGTTCGACGAGAAGACGATGAGCGGAAAGAAGTTCTCTTGCGGTGAGTTAGCTGTAAAGCGAGGACTTAGACCACTGGCGTAGCCACCGGGGTCCAGGAGTCGCCCAGACCGAATAGGGGGGGAGGGCGACTTCTGGATCCCTTTCGCGCAAAACCGTTGGGTACCGGAAGTTGTGGGTGGAGGGGTTGTTATTCATCTAAGCCGTATCGAGACAGTTCTAAAGTCTTCATGTCTTCATCGTGGTCTTGTCATTTGCTTTAATAGAGCATAATTAGGTTATCCAATACAGTGTTGCTTACAGGCCGGATATGGGGAAAAACCCATCTTAGGTCACCCAAAATTTGCAATAATTTAGGAGCTAAGGTAATTTCTCACAAAGCACCTCAATCGAACTGCCATAAATTCCCCCCTCCCATGGCAGAAGAGAGTATATGTGACGTTGGCTGTGTATTGGTCGCATCGCTATAGTGTTTTCTGTCTGTGCTGAATGAAAAGCTATTAGGTCTAAATATATTTTCAGGCCGCTCAGCCCAAAAGCGATCGCCCCAAAGTTGCAAGTAGATGAGATCGAGTCTATATTCCCAGCGAGTCTCCGTTATTCTTGTTCCAGTTAATCCAGTTAATCTGAAGCGGTATTTGCGTTTAAACTGTATCTGCGATTTTGTATTCAACATTTCGTTTTCTCACGACCTTAGAATATCAAAACCCGTTGACATGTATTTACTTTTTTGAACTATATACAGTATACTATATATTTTGAACTATTGCTTTGTATATTTAGGCAATCGGTGTATAATAATTGTTGACGCAGCAGATTTGTGTTTTAACGTACTTTTAGATTTGATTTTAAGGGCTCAAATAAACATTTGACTTGTTTGTTCTTTGAAATGCAATATTTTATGTGTATGCATATATAGACTTGATTAAATGTTATATTTTTATACTAAAGTTGAATAGTTCCCGATGCAAAACATCTTAAATGCGAAGAAGCACTGCTGAAAAATCTAGAATTGCCGAATAACATCGCATACAATTTATGGTTCATACGAAATTCAAATGCCTACTGTGTTCAATGTTTTGTTCAGGCCAGATAGGGGATAATATTCCCCCCAAAAAAAAATAAATAAAAACCCGGCGCTGACACATTTTTGCATTGAAAGTCTCTTGAGCAAGTCAATTTACCCACTCCCCAAGGCCTTGGGTCTGGATAAACACGGACTGTGTCGTTGCATTGTCCATAATGTTTAACCCTGTACAGCGCATTTGACTTTAGCCATCCAGCTATGTTACTGCGCTTAAGAAATTGTCAAGTTTAATAATAATAATAATAATAATAATAATAATAATAATAATAATAATAAAAAATAACAGAATATTTTAGCGCAGTCTTCATGTAACGTCTCAGGTGATTGGGTATTAATGATTCCCGCTTATCGTTTTGAGCTCTAAGGCTATTTTTAGCTACAGTAAGTGACCTGTGGATATGATGGAAGCGAGTTCGATAACCGCAGGAGCCCTGGGGTTGACTCACCCTTCACTTGACGGCAATGATATATAATTGAGTAGCAATGGCAACATTGCGAAGGTAACCATAGGTTTGGCGGAAAAGGTTAACCACCGTCTGCCAATGAATGGCTGAGCCGCCTATGGGCTGATGGAAAAAACCGGGGATCAGAAACGGCCCCTACGGGAAATGAGCCTACAGGTGCACCTTTACCTGTTTACCTTATGACGATATAACAGCGACGTGTAGCCAAATTATTGTATGTATTTTTAGCGTGCAGACGTCAGGTGGTTATCAGTGGTTTTCATAAACTTACTTAAAATCTAAACCATTATTATTATTATTATTATTATTATTATTATTATTATTATTATTATTATTATTATTATTATAGACGGGGGTCCGGTGTGGCGGTGGCCCCGGGCATCCACCATATGGGGGGGGCATCCAAATTGTCTCGGCGAACTTTTTTGTTCGCTAACACCTAACACCGATGTGGCGGGAGCATCCAAATTTTTTGGGTTCCGGGCATCCCCACTCTTTGGCACGCCACTGGATCGACCATCCACTGACGTCAAGAACATTATTTAAATGGCGCTATAGAAGTTCGGTGATGATTTGAAACTCCTTATTCGTGCTTTATGATTACTGTCGGAAGAAACACAACTGCTGTAGAGTTAGTCTTTCACCTAAAAGTGGAACCCTTGATATCATCGTTGCTTAGTTCAAGGCCCTTGGCTAAGCGCTGGCGAACAGAATCACAATCATGGCTGATAGGTGTACTTCTTCTCAGTTATTCTAGATATTTTTTAGATTAAAACATAATTGAAATTCGTAGTTTTCAACTTTATTTCGCTTTCCTGCTTTGAAATACAGTAAAGACTATCACAGATAAACTGAATAGACAATGTTCTTGCCCAAAATATAAAAGCAAATCGTGCCAGAAATTCGCTAAAAATGCAAAAGAAATTAGTTTCGATTTAAATCGGTTTTAAACTGTTTATATAAAAGATTTAACCTTCTAGGTGAAAGCAATGTTTCACTCGATATATCATGTTTTAATGATAGAATAGCACAATTAGTTTGTCAATAAAGATTGTCATGCAGAGCGTGATGTCAGAACCGATGTCTTAAAAGAAAAGGGAATATGGACAAAACACAAAGTATGATGAAAATGAAGAAAAATACATAATCAGCTCCCGCAATATGCTATAATGTTTAGGCACACTGTAAATTAGATGACATAAAAAAAGAATAAGACCAGAATAAGAAAGCTGTGGTTAGAACATTCTAGAATATGCATAAATCTGTAGAAAGCGCTAATAGCTATACACTGCAAAACATGAAATTATCCTAAATACGTAGGCCTACTCGAGTGCAATAAAATCGTTTAAAACGAAACACTGGAATATCACAAATCAACCAACAAATATACTCACAAAAATAAAGATCTTCAAGCTGAAATGTACCATGTGCAGAAATTTGAATAAAATCACAATCAAATAAACTTCTTTAAAAAATTACTCAACATTGTCATGCATTTCCAGCGTCCCAAATTTATTTCACTAAAATATTCCCTAGTTAACCATACACCGGACTCCTCTATAGTCAAACCAGCAACGACAACGATATAAAATGTCTGTCTTATGCACTGGATCGTCACTTTTATCGAAACACCTCTAATCCTTTGCACAGGCTGATAATCAGGTGGGAATGGAGATTTTTATCTTTATGACTATGTATGACTCGCTTCTTCCTGGAGTCAGATATGTAGGCCTCCTAATGTATGTTGTATACGGTGAATATACAGGTAGGGTCAAGACGAGCTTAATAAATGCAAATGTGACGATCGCTGGCAGTCAAGTATGTACGCAGAGATAACTTTGCAATTTCAGAAATGACGATAGACAACACAGCATATGCCTATATCTGCACTTTGTGCATAGATCATCACGCAAAATAGACAACGCAAACAATAAACTAACGGACACCTAACAATCATGACTAAAATTTTCAGTTTTCACTCGGTTTCATATAACGTAGCTCACCAATTTCTACCCAAATTACAAATTCAATAATAATTGCCAGATTGACTGGATAAATAATTCAACTCGTGTTTGGCGATTAAAACAGCAATGGAACGCCATTTAGAGATGGCTGTGACGACGATCTAAAGGCTAACAATCGCAGCAACAGCAGAGCATGTTCATGCATTTTCTGCCGCAAGATGTCTCCTGATCCTGCGGTTCTCGCTGTTTTCGAGCGAAGCTTATGAAGAGCTGTTCCAACGTTGTCTGGCTGACGGAATAGTCTTCGATGTCCAGTTTGCCTTTCGCTTCTTCTATCGTTCCGAATATGCGCGACCAGGTGAGATTGGGCGTTTCCACCTGGTAGTTCAACAGACCCTCGTGGTAGTCTTTCAGAAAGCTACCTGGAAACGTTTCGTCGACGAACGTCTTGACTCGATTCACCTTTGCCGAAAGGTCGTCGCTGTCGACCATATCCGAACCTTTGATCTTCATGATTAGAGAATAACCTTCGCTGAACTTTGCCTTCAGGTGTTGGATGCTACCAAGGCATTGGAATACGCCGTTTACCATGATGGCCAGGCGAGTACAGAGAGCCTCACATTCCTCCATACTAAAGAAAAGCAAATGCATGTAGTCTACATGAATGAGTTTATATAGTGAGGACCTTACTCATTATTAGGCACTAAGTTAAATTTCTCCAGTTTGCCAAAAATCCCGAAGGTATCTCTAACAAAACTCGAACATTCGTAGAGTGTCTGATTAAATTAACAATCGTAGCATATTTAACTGAGGAAGAAGTTCAGTTGCAAAATGGATTTAATACATTTCCTAATTTACTACAGAAGTAAATCGGCCGTGACATTTTGATATCACAAGACGCTTAGTTGGTTAATGGAGCCATCATTTAGAATACATAGGCTATAACTTATAGTAGGCCTCTATGGTTCCTTAATATTGGACTGAAATCCGTGTAGAGTACAAGTGGATTTTGTCGGTGGGGGCATATCATGAAAGACAATCTGAAGCAGATATAGGCTTAGATAATAATTTTTACGTTGCGTCTACCTGTGCGATGTCAGTATAAGGGTTCTTCCGCTGTTGCAGACTGCGGTCAGGGTGTTCCAAAGGAGTCTTCGGGCGGCAGGGTCCATACCGGTGGTCGGTTCGTCCAGAAAGACGATCGGCGGGTCTCCTACGAGAGCCACCGCAATACTCAACTTTCTCTTGTTACCGCCGCTAAAACAACAGCAACAGGCCAAAAAAATCACTGACGAAAACCAGTAGGTCTATTCAAAAAAGTCCTATGAGTCTCATGACGGTGGCATGGTAATGGTGGGTGACTGCGATTTGGATTATGATGAAGCCATTGAAGCCTCTGCTCAAAAGACAAAAGAGCAGCGTTTTCTAGAAACAAATCAAAACTTGGAATGGCACGGAAGATACACGGTATGTCTCTATATTTCATTCTGACAGAAACGGGGAAAAGGGAAGATTTAGAATCAAGGCAGTAGAGCAGGTGCAGTCGTCGCCGCGCCTTCATTTGTGATCAAGTCAGTTTATTAGATTAACTATTCAATCGAAGGCATAGACGCTTTTAAAATACATGCTATTACAGTATGTCATATACGTTCATTATTGTCAAAAGTAATATTTTTAGTAGACTGAGTATTGTATTGCAGAGATGGATGCTTTTTAAAGAAGTACACAATATTGGTCGTCAACTTTAATTTCTTTATCTTGCAGATCTGTTCTGATGACTTTATGACAAACTCTGTCATCTGTCTGTTTCTTACCTGAGACTGCCAACCTGTTTTCTGGCGTGATCCTTCAGCATCAGTCGATCGACCAACATCTCCACCACCGGCTTCCTATAAGAACCCGCCACTCCTCGAAGACAGGCGAACATCCACAGTGTCTCCGTGACCGTCATCTGGTCGATGAGTGCGTCGAACTGCGGACAGTATCCGACCTGCTGCTGCACCTTCCTGATGTCCTCGGTGACGCTCTCGCCCCCGACGTAAGCGTTGCCAAACGTCGGCTTCACGTCCCCGGTCAGCATCTTGAACGACGTCGTCTTACCGGCTCCGTTGACTCCGAGCAGACCGAAGCACTGGCCGTAGGGTATGCCGACGCTCAGCTTGCTCACGGCCACGAAGTCTCCGTAGACTTTGCTCAGCTCCCTCAGCAGCACCGAATCGGTCTTCAACAGTTCGTCGAGCGGCCGGTTCACCACCCGGTCTCGTTCGTCGAGCACGTCCGAGTCCTTTGACACTCCTCGCGCGTCGCCCATGTGGTATCCCTCCTCATCCTCCTCTTCCGCCGCCGCCCTCATCGTCTCCACTCGGCCGCCTCGGCGGGACATGCACGCGAGTCTGATGCGGCCCAACAGGTCCGTTTCGATGACGGCGAGGATGACGAAGTAGACGACGCCCTGCATGATCATGAAGAACAGCGAACGTCCGATCCCAGGTTCTTGCCAGGACACGAGGTCGTCCGTGGCGGCGGCGCAGAACGAACCACAATTCTCTAGGAATCATCGTTTGTCAGCATATATATCCATATATCATCATCATCATACATCATTGTCGTATATCCCGTCAATTACGCTACTTGTAGAAGTTATTACAACATTTGACTAGATCACACGCTTGTCGACGTAAATTGAATTTCTTTACACGGGGTGTTGCCAATTAGCGATCCACTCTGATACGGATTCTAAAACGGGCTATCGAGCAGCATACGCATTTCCCACATATCAAGAAAACAAATAAAAATCCAGGTGCTCAAGAATTGACTTGTCGTTACCTGGACAGCAGGGATTTGACAGGTTCACCGTCGTAACGTATCTGCAGAATTCACTTCTATCCACGATAACATCGATCGATTTGCAGATGCGATTGTTCTGATAGTTCATGTAGAGATCCTGTAACGCCTTGCTGAAGCAGAAATTGGGAAATATCACGTAGAAGACCCATTCGAGGGCGTTCCCAATTTCCTGGACACCAAGGGACGGAATTTCGAGTATGTACAACGTCAAAATCGTGGCGGTGCCTTGAAAAATGAAAACATCATCAGCAGCAGAACGAATGTACAATTGTACATGTAACCCGCTGTGTCCAAAACTACCAAACAGTACACCTAGAATTGAATTTACTCTTTTACCTACCCATTTAAAACAAAAGATAGATACCATACACTTGGTGCCATATCAGTCTCAAGTATGCACTTGAAACATTTCGCTGTGCTCGGGACAAGGCTTGGTGGCAGTGGCGGCTCCAGGATTTGGCAAGTGGGGGGCCGTTGGGGTGGCAACTTCTATTCATGGAGGGCCAACCATTTGTTGTTTAATGTATGTATCATTAAGTATAGGGTCCCAACAGAGGGCCACTGTGGGGCCAGGCACTCAATAGGGGGCACGGGCCTCCCTAGCCCCCCCCGGTGGAGCCGCCACTGCTTGGTGGAAAGCGATCATTACGGCCAAAGAGGCTACGTGTACCGATTGACGTGACGGTTCTAGTAGCAATTTTCATTCGCTAAGTCATAGCAAAAGGACAAGGCAGAACTAATAAATGTAACGTAGGTTTCCGAATAATATATTCAACAACGGTGAACAGGCCAGTTCAGCAGTTAAATGAACTCACCTGTTATTAGATTAATGACGGTGAGCCAGACATAACCGGAAGATGCCACTTGAAAGAGGAAGGAGAGAACGTAGACGCAAGGCATGATGGCCCAACCGTAGCAAATGAGATCCAGTAGCACGTACCTATTCATACAAATCATTAATTAAGCATTCAGCAGCACATTTCAGACATAAAATTGATCAGACATTATTTTAATATAATATAATGTGGAATTTGTATAGCGCCTCTTCTATTTCTACTCAGAGGCGCTTATTATTGATCAAACATTTCACAGGACGACCTAAAATAGTAATGAGTAGTATTATAATGACTTGGGATATAAATGATTGAATGATCTGGGATATAAAAGACCTGCGAAACAAATACTCAAATATTAATGGTATAGGATAAAGCGACCACGAATAGAAATGATCTGGGGTGTAAATGACCGGGATAAGAGTAATCTAGTATCATCTTATTTTAAACATGATTGGGCGCATTATTATTCTATATCACACAGGGCAAATCATCCTGAACCACATTAAACATTATTATTATTATTATTATTATTATTATTATTATTATTATTATTATTATTATTATTATTATTCACTTTCGGCCTGCATGGCGTCAATAGTTAGATACGAAACATTTTCACTTCGCTCGATCTTGCGCTAATCTGCATCCTTCAACAATCGACATGTTCTTTGCTTCCGTAAATATTCTGGACTTTTCATAAGTGTAATGTTTCCTATCTTCCCTTGACCTTGATTTCCACTGTGCACTGGCCAGAAATTCTCAGTGTATCGAGCTGACCGACTCATCTCTTAGCCATTAGAATGACTAGATGATCGTTCTTAGCCTACCCGCCTGCTTCGAAGATCTTCCGCTGTCGAGGTCGTTGATCCACCTGGTTCAGATTCTTCCGTCCTCTTCACCGTTGTCTTCTGGTACAGTTGGTCCACGGCATCTTATTCCATTATTATTATTATTATTATTATTATTATTATTATTATTATTATTATTATTATTATTATTATTATTATTATTATTATTATTATTATTATTATTATTATTATTATTATTACTACTACTACTACTACTACTACTACTATTAATTTTCTTCTTATTATTATTATTATTATTACTAATATTATTATTATAAATAGACGAGTAAGTACACAATTGTGCGCCGTGGAGTGCTAATAAAGATGTAAGAAAGATTAGCGTTGCTTACCCTGAGTTGTTTTCGTCCGTGTACCCGTCAATCTGAAAGCATTCGATCACAATGATGATCGCCACCGAAGGAATCAGGAAGTTGATGGCATCCCAGGCGAACGTCGACAGCCAGAAGTTAATGGCCCTGACGCCGCTGACGAACTGCAGATGCTTCGCTCCATTTTCCCTCTCCTTTATCAGGAAGATGACGAAGGTGCTGATCAGGAACGACATCCCGAAAACAAGATTGTACGAGAATATGAAGCCGATGAAGCTGGAGTCTTCGATGTCGTTATTGATTTTCGAATTCAGGGTCCAGGGCAGAGGATGGTTGATCGTTTCGATTCGATACTCAGATTTGCCGAAGCAGTCGAGTATGGCGTTGGTCACGTAGGACAGGGAAATGGCGATGGAGTGATAGGCGGCGTTGTTGAACCAACCGACCAGAGTGGCATTCGATTCCGATCCGTTGTAGACTTCGGCTGTTCCGCCAATCATGTAGTTCCTGTTGTACGTGTCTCTGCTACCTTTGGCGATTTCGACCAGATAGTTGTCCATGGTGGTGTAGCCGGTGTTGTTATTGACGTACACCTGTTTGCCACTTTTGGCGGTCGTCTGGACGTAGCAATTCATGAGCGCCGAAATGTCAGGACGTCCGGTAGAATTTCCGGCGATCTCGTACGGGATGACTGGATTCGTGAAGTAGCTCATGTTCAGGTACAGAGGCGGAAGGTCCGTTGTGCCTGGTAGGGTTATCATGACGACGCATGCGATGATGGCGAAGATGATGGGGACGAGAAGCTGGACCAGCGTCACGAGCCAGTTTCTCCACGAGTGGATGACGCGCTTGACAAACATCGCCCAAAACTGGAGACAATACCACGACAGGCCTGACACTTTCTCGCACGCGACGCCAAACACTACAACACGACAACGAAAATACAGATGTCTTAATCGAAGCGCAAGGAGATGAGGTGCTGGAGGTGAATTGCTCCAGGGCCCACGGAGCTCAAAGGAGGACCCATTACGGGGGAAATTTTTTATTTTTTTTACAAAACCGATATTTAAAAAGATAAATATGTATTCGTGTGTGTTGAACTTTGTGTAATGGCCCACTCACCTTCTTTATACCGGGGCCTGGACTTTCTCTCGACGGCCCTGCGTTAAGCCATTGCCATGCAACGCAAGATCAACAAATTTAAGCTTAGCCCTATATATATATATATATATATATATATATGTATATATATATACATATATATATAATATGTATACACTATGTATACAGTAATGCTAAAAAAATTGTGAACACACGTGGATTTCGAAGCAAAACGAAGTTTAAGGCTTGTTAAAACATTGCAATCACAACCAAGAACACCAATACTGTATGTTTTCATTAGTGATACTATTCTACGATTGATGTACAGAAGGCTATAGGTAAGCAAAATTCAGAAGACTGTTGAAACGAATTTCATCCACATTTTCTTGTGTCCCCATCATCATTGCATCAAACCGTACTAGAATAATCAGTATATTCGGTCTCAATTGTATTCTAGAGCGTTCGAAATGCCACGAAAAATGGTCAACTATTTTTGCATATCTATAGCCTTCTGTACATCAATCGAAGAATAGTATCATTAATGAAAAAATACAGTAGACAAAATACGTTTTGCTTCGAAATCCACGTGTGTTCACAATTTTTTTAGCAGTACTGTAAGTTCTGTTCCTCTTGTGACCTGGTCTCAGGACCCATGGATCTAGGAGCACTTCCCAGGACCAACGCTAATACTGGCGCAACGTGTATTCTGGTAACCTAATGATGCTCAGAGGCAGAAGTCATAATGCTGACACCTCTTCCAAAGTCACACCTAGGGTTCTTTGCACCCATGGCAGGAGGTCAGAAAATTAAATTAGCAGTTCAACAAATCTTTAATTAAAATATCATGACATTCTAGAGACGCAAGATTAAAACTGCAAATGCTCTTTTCTTGATTTTGGCCTCTTGCTGATGTAAATTGGTCTATGATGTGCTGAAAGGTGGTCTTCTCAGTTTCTTCTCTTCTACGCTGAGTAGAGCAAGACCACAGAGCTCGTCTTTGGCGCCCCTTCATAAATACGTGCTAGGTGGTATGCTGCTGACCTACTCAATAGCGCCACTTTCTCAACGATCGTTTATTAATCCAGAATTTAATCACATAAGAACCCTTCTTAAAACGTTGAAATTTTTACTTGAAAATTAATTGAGGCATATTTGGGGCGGGAAGATAGCAGAGTGGTGACAACGTTGGACGATGGAGCAGGATGTCGCGGGTTCAGCTCCCGCAGGAGCCCCTAAGGTTGACTCAGCCTTACTCGCTAGAGGACGGTTATAACATCAAATTGAGGGGCAGCGTTCGCTGCGAAGTAAAGCGCGAGCCTAGACGTTTGGCTGGCAACCTACTCTAGGCTGATGGCTTATGCAACCTGCGTCGCTGTATGCCTAATAGACTGGAGATTGGAGATCAGCACCGGCCCCAAAGCTCGAAGGCGGGCATGGGAAAACTTTACTTTTACTTTATATTTTTTTTTTTGAGGTCGGCATACCGGTTTCAGCTTTTCCCGCATTATTCTTCTTGCTTGCCACTCCATTGCCGTTGGTCACTGTTCAAACGACAGAATTGCAAAAACATCTAGAAGAAGTTGTTTTGTACAAAATATCATTCAATTTATTCACTCTTTTTTCTTCGTCAATCTCAGTAGGCCTAATTGCTTAGCTATCTTACTTCTTAGCTGCTTAATGATTTAACTGTTAAACCAACTATTTCACTCAAGCTTGGATTGGCATGACTTCGAAAGTGCCAGATTTAGGTAAGAGAACCACACTTGTGGGTTGGCATTACTTAAGCTTGGTTCAAGGTTTTCGGTGGGTTTGGTCGGAATTTTAGAATTACTCTTCAGATGGCCAAACATTGTGAGCCAACAGTTTTTCCATCCGAAAAGGCCAATTGGACTTGCCTTAGGGCAGATAATTCATCACCACCACCACCATCATCATCATCGTCATCGTCATCATCAGCACCGTCATCATCACCGCCATCATCATCATCATTATCATTATCATCATCAAGTGATGAGTAGGCTAACTTTTGCGCATTAGTTTAATCGGATACATTAGCGCAATAGCTGATCAAGTAGTCATGCAGTGAGTGCCATTTGGATTATTTTGAATCTTCAAGGAAAGAAAGAAATTGCAATTACTCTGGCATGCTTTATCGTCGTGCGAAATGCCGTTATGACCGTTTTGTAGATTGGCTTCAAGAGAAGAGTCAGCGGCTTCACCAACCCTAAGTCGCACAAATATTTCAAATCTTAGTGATCTAAAAAGCACGTATATCAAAAAATCTCTATGGTAGGCCTAAGACCTAACAATTAAAGCAGGTGCGTCGAATATGCTTAAATTCGGACAGCATTCTAAATTGAACAGCTAAACACTATACTGGGGATCTAGGCTAACTTATAACTAGAAGAGCAATCAACAAGTGACTCAAATGATTCTATTCCTGCTTCGCACGCTCGTAAAGTTGGTAAAATTAATTAGGACTTGAAATACTTTAAATGTTTAACTTTTGGTTGTACTGATTTTAAATTTTCTAGAAACGTAACGTCTGTTCCCTTGCTGTAAATTACTTTTAAGGGTTTCAACGCAGTAGAATTCTCTTGAATGCGCTACCCATTTGCATTGTTAAGGGAGAAAATGAAATCATATAGCCTAGCGTTTTATTATTACGCCCTCGTTAATTTTCAAGTAGAAATTCTCTGCGAACGTTTCATTGACCGAGAGACGTTTTTGGAAAGACACTTATTGAAACAGCGAAAATCATGCATTTATATCTGAGGGCATCTATAAATTCGTTTGTTGTTCGGTCGGATCTTGTGTAATGGCGATTTGGCCGACGACTTCGTGCATTATGAAATGGCGCAATAGAAGTTTAAAACTATATTTAATTAGACTAGATCACTGGCGTAGATGGATGGGATCAATCGTGAGAATTGCTCAAAATTGTTTATGTATTTTTAGAGGGGAGGTTAGGTTAGGGGAACACAGGAGCGATATATCACGTTCATGTGTTCAATCGAAAATGTCAATGTGCCCTTCTTTTCCGGAAACCTGGCTACGCCACTGGATTAGACAATGCGAAATATCTTAATAGAAACTGACTTGATGAAGACTTCTTCCATTGTAGTCACCGAAGCTCCGAATCCTTCGATTCCGAGATGTTTCTTTTCCGTTTCCAATTTGGCGAAGAGTCCTTCGAACTTGGACGACTGTTCGCGCGGCAGGATGAAGGACACCTCGGCCCCAACGCTGCTTTCCATAATCGACTCCGGAACCTGAGACTTCACGACGCTCACCAGATTGCCAACGTCGCAGTCAGGACTTTTCACGATCGTCATGTGATAACCAATTCCTGGTATCAAGCAAAAAAGGAACCGTTTTTCAAACTGAAAAATGTTTTGTATGGTCCAAGCAAAAATAAAATGAAGCAGACTTTGTGATATATAATCTGCATCAGCGTTCTAAGCGAATACTTTTCTGGAATACCGAAAAAACGCAGTAAAGAATGGACACAATTTCATTGATCACCGCCATTAGGCGAGTAATAGTGGTTCACACATATGGCAGACTCAAATGAACTATTCTAAGCTCTGTTAGTATTATTAGTAGTTTTATTATTATTTTTAGTAGTAGTAGTAGTAGTAGTAGTAGTAATTGTTGTTGTTGTTGGTGTATTATTATTATTATTATTATTATTATTATTATTATTATTATTATTACCGTATTTGTTTTTGAGGAACATTGGCGTTCCGTAGCATTGAATTTGTCCGTCGGCCATTATGGCGATTCGATCCCCGAGGAGATCTGCTTCGTCCATGAAATGTGTCGACAGAATCATGGTTCGGCCTTTCTGCTGACTCTGCAGAATGTCCCACGTCTGTCTTCGAGCTTCCGGGTCCATTCCAGACGTTGGCTCATCAAGAATGACAAACTGAAAACCACATTCATGGAATCAATATTAGGCAGCGTGGATTATTATAGGAGGATACAGGAGGAAATCCATCGGGAATGCTTACTGACTCCTCACCTGGTCCACTCCAGACAGTGCAAGGGAACGTTTCATGCTATCGCTAACTTATTTAACTAATTTATTTAGCACAGTGAAACGGTTCTAAATTCCTCCCCTCACTTATCTGTTTTCTACTGGTCTGGTTCTCAAATGCAACCCTGGTATCAAGTATTAAGACTTAGCATTAGATACTTTTTCTGTACATAAAATGTTTCCGTAATATAATACATTAACCCAAATTATAAACACTTTTGATTGAAATCGTAATCATTATCACACGCGTATAATTGCCAAGCTGTTATACCAGGGCCTCTGAGTGTTCTACGAATAACGTGATTTCAAGTGGTTTTGGCGGTTAAGTTAGTCCATTTGAAAACCACTTTCATAACTCTACAGCTTGACCAGATAGGCCTAACTTTTGAAACCGTTTAATGTTTCAACTGTTACTGCCTCTTCGACCTAACTGGCCCATTCATCCACAACACATGCACTAAAAATCTTTCTTCCAAGAGCTACATTGTACAAACGTCAAGTTTTTAGTCCACTGGCTCGATGTACTGAACTTACAGTAGGATGCAAAAATATTCGATTTTAATTGTTGGAATAAATGAATTCATGACTGTAAAACATGATTGAAAGTGACTCATGATTAATTAACACATTATCGCATTAAATAAACGCAAATCTTCAATTTATATGGAGCTTTTGCGTTTACTGCTCAAGTCATCGGCCAAAACGCCGCTTAGTCCGTGCTCAAGTTCAATCTTGCGTCGTCGGTGTGTCCGGGTATTAATCCCTGGTTGATAGTTAATCTTAGGCGCTATAGAAGTCACTCAGGTATCTTCGGTTATCAAGTAGCGGACCTTGGAGTCAGCGATCAGTGCAATTCCAACGCACAGCTTTCTCTTCATTCCGCCGGAAAGAGCTTTCGCCTGCGCATCGGTCTTATCTTCCAGATGCAGAACTCTTATCATCTCCGTCACTTCTTCGTCCACTCGGGAACTAGGACAACCTTTCAACTGCACCAACATAAAAATTAAAGAAAATGTAAGTTTCGAAACGACGTACATCGAAGGTTTTAGAAAAAAATTGCCGTCTCAAGATTTGAAGGCGTGATTCAAATTCAAATGGTTGCTAAATCTTTTATATTTAAACGTAGACCTATTTATTTGCAATTACATTATATTTGTTTTGAGCAATTTTAGCATTCCAAAGTTTAATATCGCACGCGTGTATACATAGAACCACTGCAAGAGTTAGTAAGCGCTTGGTTATTGTCGAATATACTACACCGTGCAGAAAAAGATATAGCTCAACAAAATTTCTAGCCTGACAACTGACCCTTGCAAAGAATTTCAGGTGTTCTTGAACAGTCATCGTCTCGAATAAGACGTCGTGTTGAGGACAGAGACCTAGATTTCGACGAATTCCAATCATGTCCTTTCTAATGTCGAGACCATTGACAAACGCCGTGCCACGAGTTGGAGGCAGAAAGCCTAGGATCAATTACAAATGGTTTCTGTCTTAATATTATAGTCTCTATGTTCTAGTATGTCTTACTTTTAATAATTTAAGAGTAATTAGCTATATATGCACCGCGACTTATAAGCGATGTACATACAGCAATTGTATAGCGAAGACTCTGCTGAGGTTTTTCGGTGCTTAATATTCTCAGATTCTGGGACAGCGAGCTACCAAAAGCCCTAAATCTAGTAGTTATCTTACAGCAAAGTCGACAATGAAAGCGTAAATTTACATCTCCACTAGATTGTATCTGGATTACGCTTGCATAGTAAGTCAATCATAGTAAGTCAGTCCGCCAAACCTGCGGTCAGTTACAAGAGTGTCAGGTCAGACCCGTTCTCGAGTTCAGAGGAACATTTGCGCTTGAAAAATTAAGAGTACAGGTTATATGTCAAATATAAAAGAGTTTTATATTTTGGCCTATTTTGACAGCGTATTTTGCAGACCCGTTAACATGAACATCGTTGTTGTCTTTCCAGCGCCGTTGTGGCCGAGAAGAGCGGTGATGTTGCCTTCGTACATGTCAATATTCATGTTGCTAACTGCTGGCTTCATTTTCTTCTTGAATTGCTGCAGACAATAATCACGACAAAACCAGTTGCGCTAGAGGCCGACCAACGATCATAGTTAAGTAGAAACTCTTCTCTGAAAGGTGCGGCGCCTAGCCTTTGGCCATCTATAACGATTATGCTCTTAAGCATTACGACGAACTGTCTGTGATCTGCACAGAACCGCAGCTAGGTGGGGGCGGGGGAGGGGTGCACGCCGCCCCGGGCGCCGACCGGTGGAGGCGCATTTTGGATGAGAAAAAATAAATAAGAAATAGCTGTGAACTTGTGACGACTAAAAAAGGTCATCTGCTCGAAAATGGATAAGAAACTCTGAACGACTCTGTGACGACTAAACAAAGAACAAAAAAGGTCATCAGTCCGAAAACGGATAAGTAGACTCTGTGACGACTAAAAAAAGTCATCACCGAAATTTAGGGGCGCAAAATATAAATCTTGCCCCGGGCGCCGAAAACCCTAGCTACGGCTCTGGATCTGTAAAACTTGATAGAACGCGTTGATGTTTTTATGTTTGTTTAAAATTATAACTGACCTTTGTTAGTCCTCTGATTCTGATGCCAGGTGTGGCGTTAGATGACGGCTTCTCAAAATATTCTTTTTTATCCTCAGCAACCAGCGACTGAATGTCATCGTCGAAGTCTCCGGCATCTTTGCTCGAACTGCTTCCACACCAGTACCACTTCTAAAAGCGTTTATGTCGACAGCCAATGACAACCGATCCACTAACATGCCCATTAATGATGTCTACAGCAAACATTATATTGACTCGCACCCGTTTAGCTACATAAAAATAGATATCCCTAAAAAGACAGCGTCGAAAGGAACAATGATGCAAATCCTAGTAGGTGGAAGTATTTATTTCTCAATGATAATCTAAATCCATACCGCAAAATAGCAAGTTCAAGTTGTAAAAGGAAACAGTATGAACTGATATATTCAAAGGTTGGAGTGATATCTAGAAAAAGAACTAAAGCTACAGTGTAAATCTAATTTTAAACGAACTTCAAATTTACAAACGAAACGAAAAATATTCTGATATCTTTGGATTAGACCAGGATCTTGAGCAATGGCGATTTGTCGCGCCATCGGTTGATGCTTCTATGCATTATGAAGTGGCGCTATAGAAGACTAAGATTATATAAGATTAGGAAACGTCGGTCAAGAGCAGTCGGCTGACCGTGAAGGGAAAGTAGAAAGGCTGGGGGGTTCCGAAGTCCCCGGGCAGGAGGGCGTCGAAATACCACGTGATGATCGAATAGACGACGATGTCGACGATGAGCATGATGAAGATGTGAAGCATCGTATGACTGTCATCGACGCTGACCGGCTTCGCTATGTTGCTCCACTGAAGCCCGATGCCTGGAAATGACAAGTAAAGCCTTTTAAAACCTCCTTGCCTCCTTGTTAAGCGCCCTTGACTTTGGCCCTTGCTATTTATGACGCTATATAAATTGTAATAAACAATAACAACAATAGCAATAACAAGGAGCAAGTTATCGACCATCTTCACGTCGGCTCGCTTCAACTCGAGACAACCTGACGCGAAACCTATTGTCGTTCATTATTACTATAGCGATATCGAGTTTTTCACCTTATTCATAAAATAATTGTACCTGAATGTTTCAAGATTTCTTAATTAAAATTATATCCTGTATTCCTCTGCATTTACAAATCGCATTTATTCCGAATCACGTTTCTTCTGATTCAAGCAGCCATGATAGTCGTTCGGAAATTTTCCTGTATCTCATTCGCAGTTTTCTCACAAATTACGGCAAAATTGATGTCAATTTCAATATGGACCATCAATATAATGATTGCGGAAATTAAACAATTATTTTCAACATTAGCAACTAGAAGCTACGCGAAATGCATGATATTGTAATGATTTTCTCTTGGTATTGTGTGAGACGTTGACAGTGTTTTATACAGGCCTGTTAGGAGTGGAGATTTCCCCCTCAAAACCTCAAAATTCCCCCCACAAAAAAATCCATCCCAGCACTTACACAAATTTTGCATTGAACTGTGTCTTTTCCCCTCCAACCAAGTCGATTTTTCCCCGAAAGCCTCAATCCCCCCCAGGCCTGGAGTCTGGATAAAACACTGGACGTTGAGCTTACCTAGTCCCTCGTACTGCGCTATCTTGACGCACCCGAAAGCCATCGCCAGGTTGAAGTCTATCGACGCTCCTATCTTGCTCGCCAGGGACAGAGTGTTGTAGCGAAAACTGAGGAAAAAATAGGGAACGTAGGAACCGATGAAGAGTATTCCTCCGGCAGCTGCTCCAGCACTGGCTGCAAATGGATCACAGTGGACGCGCATGAATGCACAGGCACTGCCGCACTTCAAATGCGCTTATACAAGTAGATGCTAATCTGTAATCGATTTTTCAATTTTGCTTGTAGTGAATTGCAAGTTCAAATTAGCCTATACAGTGAATTATAGTTCTTTTAGTTGTAGTAAAAGCCGTGGTAGTAGTAGTTAGCAGCAGCAACAACAACAACAGCAGTAGGCTTAGTAGCATCAGCAGTAGAAGTAATAATAATAATAATGGTAATAATAATAATGATAATAATAATTATTATCATTATTATTATTATCATTATTATTATTAATAATAGTATTGGTAATGGTAACGGTGGCGGCAGCAGTAGCAATAGCAGTAGCAGTAGAAGTAATAATAATAATAATAATAATAATAATAATAATAATAATAATAATAATAATAATAATAATAATAATAATAATAATAATAATAATAATAATAATAATAATAATAATAATAGTAGTAGTATTGGTAGTGGTAGCGGTAGCGGCAGCAGTAGCAATAGCAATAGCAGTAGAAGTAGTATAGTAGTAGTTGTTGTTGTTGTTATTGTTGCTGTCGATGATGATGTAGATTGAAAAAAGCATGGCGTCTTCTCATTTGTTGACTTATTAGGGGACCCAACCTATTAAAGAATTTTGAATGACACTGGCTTCAAACCCCAAACAACTCTCGAGCGATAGATTGTGTTAGGCCAGTGGTTCTCATCCCGTGGTCCGCAGACCACAAGTAGGGGGTCTAGTTGTCCGCGGCGGTCTGAAAAACATGACTAAAAATTATACATATATATTTTTCATGTGCAAAATCTGAAAAGTGTTACGAGCAAAACAAGGTAATCAGCACACAAAGGCACATTTTGTATGTATTTTGAGTAGTTTCAGCGTGAAAAAGTCTGACAAGCATAAACGAACAAAAGGTCATCACCGCTTTTTAGGAGCAGATGAATGCCCAATTTATCAGGTGGTCCGCGAAAAAATTTTGAACTTCAAAAGTGGTCCGTGAGGCAAAGCGGGTTGAGAACCACTGTGTTAGGCTGTTCGATGCTGCTTTCTATAAAATTCGTTGCTGAAATTAATTACTTCTTTGTTGAAACTAGATCTGTATTATAATTATGTACCTTTGGAGAAGAAGGTCGAAATAGCAAAACAGAAGGTGATCAGAGCGATCACGTAGAGCAGAAGAAAGACGAACGTGACGGAAGCAGCAGATAACGTGATTATGGACCCTTTATTCGTCTTCACGTGAAATATGATCGTCATCAGAATGACAGAAATGATCATGAAGATTCCGAACTTGAAGAACCAGGACATCCAGTGTAGCCATGGTCGCATTCCCATCAACTTCATCGATTCCTATTGCAACCAGAATTCCCGAAAGAACTTTTACAAGTAGAGAAATTGGGCCTACAATTGCAGTTGTTGCACAAGGTTCTACCGCCATTCGCCTTTCGAAATAGTCTAATGTTAATATCAAAGAGGATTTCAAATTTGGATGATTGAAAATAACATGGGCGTTTGGATGGGAAGAATCTATCTTACAGCTGTAAATCTACTTCGAATTACCTTCGGTTTAAGTAATCAGATTTACAGCGGTAAAAATCGACCGACCTTCAGTTTCTTTTCTTTTTCCAGAACGATGTCTTTGCAGATGGTCGGAGCGATAACGATGAAACTCAAGAGGATTATGAACGGAAGTTGTGTCTGTAGTATTATGATGAACTTGTCGTCATTGTACGGAGGAAAGGGATAGCGTTTAAGCTGCGTCTCGACACTTTCAGGTTCGAAACTGCTGTTCAACTCTTGTACGATACTCAAGTCTATGCCCCTCTGTATCGCCAGAAATCCCTCGTAGTAGTAGCCTGTTATGACAGAGTGCATCAAAGAAAACCACATGGCTTCGCGATTGCGTTCGGAGGCCATAGCTCTTATCGGAAATAATAATAATAATAATAATAATAATAATAATAATAATAATAATAATAATAATAATAATAATAATAATAATGCACTTCTATAGCACCAGTTATAATACCAACGGGTATCAATCGACGAATCTTCAAAATCCACCCACAGAAGACCAGGAAATGTTTCTAGTGAGGAACTATTTTCGTTGTGATCAAATCATTTGACCCATCGTGTAGGCTAACCCAGAAAAGAACTTCCCACTTTTTCATAGAAATACTAAAATGGGAAAATTTCTGCCATTCGCGACTTATTTATTGTTGCGTAATGATTACTTTCCTCAGTTTTATGACGCAAAATTGAAACTTTGAAGCTTGAACGCAACAGATTTGAACAGAGTTTGTCCCTTGAGAAAAATCATCATTTTCAATCGTATCTTCGGATGCAGCAAGTCTTGACTATGTTATTTTAAAAGAAGTGTATAGCGAAGATTTGCTCTAGTCTCTAAAGAAAATCGTTAGCGACATATTAGTTTATAAAAATCAGACAATATTAATCGAATTGCTCGTCATCAGGGTAATCTTTTAGCCCTACCTGGAACTTTCCCCCCGTACGTATCGTTCCCCTCTCTGGGCCCGTACGAGGGCAGAGACGGGAACATGGCATTGGTGAGCCATCCGGTTTGACCCGAAGAATTCGACGACCCGAAAGAGCCGGCGTACTGCTCGGCCCTGAGGCGAATCTTGTAGACGATGTTCTGTGGTAAGGTGGTATCAGCGTTGCTCAGCTGGAATACTATTCCTCCGAATACGTTGCTAACGGTACTTAGGCTGTCGACCAGTTCCTTTTCAGTGTTGTAAGCCAATTCTAGAACGCAGAAGATTTTGACAGGTTTTTTCATCGTCACACGTTTTGTCCAAATTCCGTCTGTTATAATCAGTGTTTTATCCAGGCCTGTTAAGAGGAGATTTTACCCCCAAAACCGCATGAAGCCCCCAAAAATTCCAGCACTGACACAAATTTTTGCATTGAACTCTTTGTCATCCCCTCCAGCCAGGTCAATTCCCCCTGCCAAAAACTTGGAATCTGGATAAAACGCTGGTTATAATTACAATATTAACAAATACGCGACTTTCACATACTAGATTGAAACTAACGATGCCATAAACATTATTCTGGCTGGACCGGTCGTTGACTCTGCGCGAGACCATTCAGAAATATCTAGAGGGTAGGTAGCCATTTTATGCTCGTCGGAGACATGTTTGCCCGAAAATGTCGATGTGCACCCCCTCCCCAATCCGGAACCCTGGCTACTCCACTGAAAATCGATGCTCTGCCAGTTAAACGCATCATATTCCGATGGGCAATAACGCTGTAGTTCTTGAATGAGTTCGTGGTTTTCAGTCGAGCGTGTCGATGCGAGGTGAACTCAAAACCACAGGCTGAAAAACCAGAGAACCGAGGCAGTGTTTCTGAATGCATTGCCCTGTGCATCAGAGAGTGGCTTGTCTCACCGATGCACTTTAACCTGCGATCATTTGCAGTTCTGAAACTTGTGAACTTGAAGGTCATAAATGCCATATAATGAGAGATTATGAGTAAGTAGGTAAAATCTCTTATTCTTTTGCACTCAGTCTCTTTTGAAATACTTTGCCTATTGGTAAGCGGCTATTGTCGGCCAGGCATAGGTCGGTAGCCATAAAGCGAAGGGAAGAATAAGAAGCGCATTCTATAAAATACTTGACGCAGGCAGGGGCGTAGCAACGGGGGTATATCGGTATATATACCCCCAAATCAGACTACCTTAAAATTTTTCACGTTTTTCAAGATTTTCACAGTTTTTTAAGATTTATACCCTCCTTCCAATCACATTAGACCCCCAAATCAAATTCCTGGCTACGCCTCTGGACGCATGTAATGCATGCGAGCAGAAATGGCAGTGCATCACTCAAAAGTACTTAACGTCACCCACGATCCATGGAACACTGGCAATTAAATATCTATTTTTATCAAAGCCGTTATGCCACGTCAAAACTAATGCCGAGTATCGATCAAAAGATCGATAAAAGCACGCAAATACTCGACGATAAAAAACCGCAGAGAACAATCCAACGTTGATTAACGCGTCGATTAATCGAGAATAACGCCATTACCACAATTTCCATTGTACAATGTACAAATTGTACATACTGTATTTGTCAATGAACGCGTACCTAAAATTTCATGCGCTCCAATACTGCGCCCGCCGTCTTAAAAATACTATGGGTCATGGGATCAAGACCCGTCGACCAATGACCCACGCGACCCATCAAATATTGGTGACCAGTTTGACCCATGAGCCAAGACCCATTGCCACTTCTGGTTCTGGTAGAGGGGGGTTCCATTTCTCATTCTGCCTTGACCCACCCCATTCCCCTGCTAACATTTTCGAAAGGGAAGAAAATACTGCATTCACCTATCTATTCGTGCCTTTGCAACATTTCAGTTTGCGTGTTTGGGGTGGATTTGAGGGAGGTGGTACTGCCTCTACCCCCCAACAAAAAAACACCACGCAGATCCATCCGTTAATGATAGCAGTCCGCACTGGATACCGTATTTAGATTCTGATTTCAGGTGTTTTATTTTCCACACCTGGTCATTTCAATCCTCGTTCACGTAGCAGTAATTAGCCATAAAGGATTATGGGTCTATTGCTCCTTAGCAGAGAATAATACTTTAATGATGTCTTTCGAGTATTTCTTAGTTACGCAGCAAAGAATTCGTGTTTCTTCTCTGCTGCGGTCTCTCAAATCGTACCTGACCTTTGTACCTTTGTCTTCTTACTGCTGTTAATTTACTTGGGTTTTCTGTCTTTACCTGTATTTTGTGCGTTGTCTCATATCAGACTTCAACGCTGTTATGCAGCCTGAGATTGCAGGTGCAAAAGTATAGACTATACTAATGATGTCATGAAATCGAGGTACACTCAAGCAGTAACTACGGTCCAGTGGCAGTTGGTGGATGAGTGGGGATGCACTCCCCCCACCGGACATTTTTGCTTGCTTGTCAACCTATTTATCGGTAGAAGTCTGGTGAAATTCGGGAAAATTACCTTTCTGCTTGTCAGCCTTTTTCTTTCTCAGCAAAGTTTATTGATTTTCCTCCTCTCTTTTCACCCCCCCTCCGCCAACTTCCTATGAATTCATTTTATCCCCCAGCCAAGAAATCCTGGAACCGCCACTGCTGCGGTTTACTTGTTTTGTCAATAAAATGCGTTTTGTAGTATTTCTGTGTCTAACTGGATGCCTAGCTTGTTTCTATGTTTCATAGCTTTCAAACTCAAAGGAATCTCAACACAATTAATTAATTTATTATTAAAGGTTAACGCCTGTTTTTAACGGTTATTGCTCTTTTAGAAAAAGCCCTTGTTTTCGGCTTTTGTGCGTTTTAGTTTCTGCGACCTCGACATGAAAAAGAACGCGAAGCAGCCACGGCTGGTCAAAAACCAGCTCATGCTGGCCTAGTTGTTGTTACAATGTATGCGAACAGTAATGCGTCCTCAACTACGAACATTCAGTAAATAAAATAAACCAATAAAATAAGCCATAGAAGAAAGCCGTAAAAGCGAAGGTAACGAATTGGCCATAACCCTTTCGTTACTTTGGCAACCTAACCCCCTCCCTTACTGGCGTAGGTGAAGTGAAATTATAACTGAGAACCATCTACTGGTACGTTAAAATTAACTACCATTGTCGTGCTCTGGACTGCCATGTATTATTGATATGATTGTCCTGTTCGATCTGTCATTTTAACGGCGCATATATATGTATATATACTGTAAATAATAGATATTAACTATACCTGTACAATGTGTAATAAACTGCTCAAAGGCTCTTTTCATAAGAATATAGACCTATCTATCATTCCTAGTATTTGCTCTCTGTCAACATTAATAGGGTCACTTTGAAGTCGACAGACCTTGCTGATCTTATGTTTTTATATATGATATAATATATATATATATATATATATATATATATATATAGGCCTATATAATCAAATATTCAGAATCTTGAAAATAACTGAAATTATTCTGAATAACTTGACGATTTTACACGGGTGACCTGACAAAATCATTAAATTATTCAGAATAATCATTGATATCGATGTAAGTGTAAGTCAAAACTGGTTTTTCTGAACTTGTGGAGGGCCAAAGATCCATCCTCTTGGCTTCCTGCAAAACTAGACAGATAAGTCAGATCAATATAATCGTAACTTACAGTGGTAACCAATATTCGATTTTCTTTCACGACAACAGAAAATTATATCTACAAGTAGGGATCTAGTTACCCGGAGATGTTGTCATGTTCACGATCTTTACAGCTCGATTCATGATTCCTGCTGTGAGAGTGGTGTTCGGTGTGTAGGCGATGCGCCACAGTCCGCCCTTGATGGTGGCCAGTCGGGAATAATTCAAACTGGAGACGGGAAAGCTGGGAAAGACGGTGGGTTCCTTGATGTTCTGGAACGTTATGAGGCCGCGTATTACGAGGATGATGACGGCGAATGCAGGCGGTAGGATGATCTGAACGACGGTCAGAGGAATTCTCTTCTTCTGCAGCAACCAGTTCTTCCAGACGAGCAGCCAGAACTGGCTCCAACTCGAACAGCAGACCATCGTCGCCTCTTCGCCTCTTCGACAGTCCGGCGACTGTCAATCCACCGGATCAAGACTCGAAGAATTTATCTCCGAAGCGACCCTCCTCTTTCGACCGAATCAAAAGCACGCAGATTGTCCTCAACGTCCGACACCCGAAGACGAAGAATCTTGAATATTTGCGTCGACGTCGTTCTGTTACAATCCCCAAATTTTATGCACTGTTTCGCTGCAGCCGTGTTGCGTCTGGCGCTGTTACAGCACCGGCTAATGTCGAGTCTTTACGTGAAAGCGCCTTATCTATTTAAATTGCAAAAGTTTATGACATATGAATCACCTGTGATTCAGAATCAGTTGGAAATCCAAATGCCTCTACCATGTTCTGGTTTTTGACCCATGCATAGACCACAGCCAGTCGCTCGAACAGCGCGGTGGCTCTGTCGAGAGACCCTCGAATCGTTTCTGTCTTATGTATTTTTGTGTGCACAGCACAACGGACACAGCACCTATGGTAGCAAACTCCTCCCTCTGCTTTTACGTCAGGGCATTGGCCTATAGACCGCATGGCAGCGTATGCCCATGCAGAAGCGCACAATCAATATTCACCGCTTTGATATCACCTGAGCGGGGATGTCGAGAACGTTGCAAAGATAGCGCTATCAAGGTGAATCAATAACGTCGACATTTCCACTCGCAGCTATTAAAACTGAAGTGCGTCTCGTTGATTAACCCCTTAACCGTGTATTTAACTGTAACTCAATGTAAAATGGACAGATATATCCGTGACGCCCAGGTAAGGGGTTAAGTAACTCTAGCACTTTTTCTGGCCTTCATTATAGGCTTGGCTTGAGTCCACCCCCCCCCCCAGCTCACTTAACGAAAAACTCTCAACATGAGAAAATTAGCAAATTTAACTACTATAGGGCCACCGTTTGAGTAGCCTAATTAGCGCAAATATGATTGTTTATGGTTTATTTCCAACAACAGAACATCACATCAGTTAAATACATGAGTACATCAAATTCTTATATTAAGCACCCACTATATCACAGAAAATATACAAAGCAGAATTAGTTCAATTATATAAGTCATTACAGTATAATCATTGTAAACATTACAACGTTGGAAAGTACACTGTAGATACCGAGAGAACACAGTTCTCGTTGATAGGTATCTATAAGTAAAGTAAGGTAATATGAATGGAAAATGGCAGTAGGTATAAACATCTTGACATCAAGTTAACAGGAAAATCTTATAACATAATCATACAATTAATATATTATCTTAATATCAATTAAATAGGATGATTTTAAGATGATTTTAAGCTGATTTTTAAAAGCTGATATACGCCTCGATATGTAATAAGATTCGTTACTTGAGAGGCAAAACTGCTGGCATTCCATTTTTAACCACTGTCAGAAGGTTTTAAGTTGCCAACTTGCCAGAAGCACAGTTTGGCGTCAATAATATTAATTATAAATTCTCGTTGCTAATCTCTATAGAGAGAAATCGGTTTCAATTTCAGCGTGCCAACCCGAAATTCAGGTCGGCGGTGACACATAGGGATAGAGTAGACCCATTCACTCTGTTGCGCTCATGCACGCGGGACCGTGACTTCATTGCAGCATGAAAGTGACGAAGCCTGGAATGCGTAACCTTAGTCAATCATGTGCTTCTTACGGACAGAAAAACCTCACTTGAACAGTAAGGTAAATCTGTTCGATTGATCACTTTTTATCGATTCAGTGCAACCGTAACTCAGGTATCAACGCTTTTTAGAAAACTTGGACACTCTGAAAACACTCTGTTGATGTTGTAATAATAATAATAATAATAATAATAATAATAATAATAATAATAATAATAATAATAATAATAATAACAATGATGACGATGATGATGAGACGGTGATGATGATGATGATGATGATGACGACGACGACGACGATGATGATGATGATGACGGATCGCCTGTGAGTTCATAATAATAATAATAATAATAATAATAATAATAATAATAATAATAATAATAATTTTATTATAATGACATGGTTTACAGCGGTTCGGTAGGATCTGCCCTGTGTGAGAACCACTATGTTCCACCCATCCATTCATTCGCATTATGACCTTGCTGCGTAATCTCATTTTTGCCAACTTGTCCTTAACTGTCCATGTACAGTATTCTCTTTCTTTGTTGTCTTGTCGTTGAGTCTTGTTTTAAAATAATTTGGAGCATTCTATCAGTATTTCATTAAAAAAGAGGTGATAAAATGCGAAATAAACTACCAAAAAACATTCATGGTGAAATAGTGATAAGGAAATCGACCAGTGAATGCAAAGAAAATATTGTAAAGTCACTAGTAGGCCTAGATATGAATATCCTTGGATGAGTCACGCATGAATGAAGCGATGCGTAATTGTCTCGTGGTGACCTACGCCCGATCATGACAGCTCAGTTGAAGAGTCGGTAAAAGTACCGAGTCGTTCAACGTTTACCTTCTTTTCAGAAATTCAAGACTGCAGAACTCAACTTTAAGCAAGAAGTGCAACGTCGTGTCCAGAAGTGAACGCCTGAGGCTGTGGGTTAAGACGGACATTCCACTGCACTTTGCATTGTAACTAACGCTGACTTGCAGCTGTCTGTTGATAAGGAAAATAACACGTGGGCGTAGAAAACGCCAAAATAATCCCCGACGCCTCAATTTTGCGGAATTTTCTTACAAATCGACCAAAAGTAAGACTTCGATAACAAGGTATACTGTAAATGCCATGGTGAAGTTATCACGTGTCCTGCTTGCTTCCTATCACTGATTGATCTCTGGAATAATTATTGATCTGGTCGATTGCGTTGCAGATGGACTTGGAGTGCCATCGATTGATATATTGAGCAAAGATGTTGCCAGTGGCGTATTTTGGGGATATGCTCCTGATCAATAGCATACCCCTTTGGTCTTTGGCCTTTGGTCCTTCCCTTCGGTTGCACGGCAAAATATTTAGAAATTTGTTTTAGGGGATATTTGCATCATAACTTAATTTGTGCAATTAGTAAAAATGTAGTAAAGTGAAGGAAACGTTAAGAAAGTATGCGCTCCATAATTAATAATTATTAATAAACTTAAACTGTGTGTTATTGCAGAACAAAGAATAAAAGTTATTTTTCAAACTTCTTAAATTTCAGCATATCCTTTAAGCCTTTCTAAATACGTCCATGGATGTAGCCTACATTGGTCGCTCAAGATCACCCATGACCCACGAGTCCCACTGAACCCATGACCCATGTGACCCATGACCTTTGTGACCCACGACCCGTGTGACTCATGACCCATGTGACCCATGACCCATGACCCATGTGACAGATGACCCATGTGTCTTGAGCGGCTAAATATATACAGGGCGGCGTAAAAACCGGACTATATTAAATGCAAACCTAAATGTAACTAGTCCGGTTGTTTTTTGTGTCACCTGTAGAGTATTAAACCTCTTACCCATGTCAAAACTAACTTTGAAAGCACGCAGCTACTCTACTATAAATTAACCTCAGACCGGAACAATAAAAATGTGGCCAATGTTATACGGGCACCGTCAGTCTATGCAATTTTTGTATCCCTCCCACACAAATGATAGCGCGTTGCGTGTCAACTAAACCCAACCGCCCCAGTGCATTTAGCGTGTAATCAATACACCTTCAGATTTTGTGCCGTGTGTCTTTCTTGGGAAAGCAAACACGGCGAAGAAAGCACATATTTGCTTCGTACTAAACAGTGTACATAAAAGAGCGTCGGAAAAGCGAGAGTGGCAGTTGAAAACCGGCGCTGTATACAGTGTACATGTATTGTATATTTCGCATTGCCGTTTTGAACCACTCAGCGCTCTGATTCAGAACATTCAAGTATATGGAAGTAAAAATTGCAAACTTTTCACAAGTTCGCTCCATGAACACTTATTTGGCCTCGATGTCATATCTACATTCTGCAACAACAATGCTTGTTTCTTCTGTGACAGAAAGCAGAAAAAACAAAACCAGATGCGAAGATGACGATTTCCCTGTTGAAGACAATTATGCATAGGCATGCATGGCACACACTCACATTAATACATTGTAGATCTAGAAAGCAATACAGTTAAACGAAGCGCCAGCCGTACGCCAGTAGTACGTTTTGCTGCTATTTGTGTCTTCCTTATCCATTAGACTACATTTACATGTCATATATTTGTTCTTTTTTAAATATTTGAATTGGTGTAATCCAATAAAATGTAATCTAAGCTAATGGCATAAAATGTAATCTAAGCTAATGGTCAATTTGTGATGCTGATTGCTACTGCGAGGATTGTCAGAGAGATCAATTTTTCTACGAGCGAAAATGATTTTCAACTGTCGTGTTGTCAATAAGTAAAGACTGGAAAAAAATTTGGATTTTAGAAGTAACATTTAGGTTTATTGGGTCATTTAGGTTTTAATTTTAATGCTTGGGCCCCCAGTGGCCCCCAGTTGGGACCCTATACTTAATGCTACATACATTAAACAACAAATGGTTGGCCCACCATGATTAGATGAAACCCCCGGCTTTCTATATTCTGGCATGTCAACGCCCATAAACCCCTTTCTATATTCTTGTCACTTAGGCCGATGTGTTCCGCTGTCTGCAGAGAGTAAAAACTTTTAAAACTTTAAAGATGGGATATTCCATTTTTCGACTTAAAAACAAAAACCTAAAAACCTAACACGCCAACCTCTAACTTTTTTAGGTCTTTAAAAACCTAAAACGATCCACTTTTAAAAACCACATTTTCCAGCATTTTAAAGCACATTTTCAAAGCAACAAATCTAACAAAGTTTTTCATGTATAGATATAAATAAACGTTTGGTATCACTGTATGTATATAGTGTATATATATATATATAATATAATATATATATATATATATATATATATATATATATATATATATATATATATATGCTTGGTGTTTACGGTCAGAAAAGCGGACAGAATTGACCAGTTCCATCACCTCCGACATTAGGCCTAATGGAAGGCCTAATGGAAGAGGAAATAAGCATCACTTAACTTAACACAGACGCTGCCATCTGTCGAATCGATACAGCGTTATAAAGGTCATTATTACCATCGCCAATTAACGTGCGTATCGACGAAATCCGTGTAACTTTAGCCTAGCGTTGACTTCCTGTGCGTAATATTGCAGCCAATAATGTATGCGTTGTCTGATCAGGTTGTTTCGATTGTAGTCAGGGTTGCATAATACGACCCAGTGGCGTCTATCTGTAGGCCTAGTATAAGTTGTGAAGGCCCACCTATTGTTATGCCAGCTTGTGCTATGCTGAGGGAGTGAAAGGATCCAAGCAGTAATTGTATCAATAAAAGCAAAAACGCCAAGGTTCAAAGACGCCACACGACGCGCTTCCGGTATAATAATAATAATAATATAATAATAATAATAATAATAATAATAATAATAATAATAATAATAATAATAATAATAATATCACATCATCATTATCATCATAATTATGCACTTCTATAGCACCAGTCCTAATAGCCAAGGGTATCAATCGATGGCACTTCAAATCCACTGGAAACCTGCCACTGATAATAATGGAAGGCAGAATCCATCTTTGAATGGACCAACACAAAGAACTATGGGGCCCTAAAAAGAGCAGCAGAAGATAGAAAGAATTGGAGAGAAATGACTGTCAACCCTCTGACAGAGGAAAACACATATAAGGAAGAAGCATCGCCACCCATGTCAGATTCTATCTTGAGCAGAGAACCGCAAACTCTGGCCCGCGGGCCAAATTTAGCCCGTAGAGTGTTTCCAGGTGGTCCTCGAAACATAACAACTCTGACTTGCGGTAAATGTATGCTGAAGGTACGTTTATCGATAGCTGCAACGTTCAAGCGTTTTGAACTTTTTTATTTTAGAAAATTTTCTCATATGTATCGCATCGTTGTGTGGGTTCGCAGGACTGTTTGTGACAAACGACGTGCGACGTTTTAAATAATATATCTTTTCGACTTCTTATCTTTGGTTTTTATTACTGACACGGAATAAAATTATTACGAAACGACTTTTTTAGAACAGTCAAAGATTCCATATCTTGACAGCTGAAACAGTAAACGGATTCAAAAACTATCTCGGAAAACTAGGTTTACTGTTTCAACTGTCACTAACACATCGTCCAAACTGTTCCACCTGTCCTCAACCCTTTGCACTATAAATTTATTTCCTCATTTTCCTGGTTTCCCCTCTGTTTAAATAATTCGCATTTGTGGTCTCTTGTGCTGCTATACTGTAGTTTGCTAATATAATGAATCGGCCGTATGGCACATCTACTTTCCCAGTCATTAATTTGTATGTTTCTATAAAGTTCCCCTCTCTCACCCCTCTCTCCTCCTCTCTCTCTTCTCTCTAACCCTCTTTTTCTTCCTCTCTTCCCCTCTCTTTCTCTATCTTATTTCTAATGTGGTCAATCCAGAATATTGAAGTATTTTTGCAAAGCTTCAATTAGCTTAATCCATTTACCATTCTTTGTTGCTCGTCTTTGCGATTTTTCTAAAACTCTATATATTTTCAAAAATCGATTCTGTGCTTGAACACAGTATTCAATCGGGGTCCAGAGAATTATTCAGTAGATGTAGGGATGGATTATGCACCACTGCGAAAACATGGTCGAGATTGGATTTTTAATTCAATATACTGTATGAGAGAAAGCTTAAACTGCGCTCAAATTTCTATTTCATCATAGAAGTCGTCCAGTGTTTATTCTAGCCACCTTGACATGGGGGAGTTTGAAATGTGGGAGAAGGTTTCTCTCAGTCAAAAAAGGTCATCACATCTTCAGCAAACTGAATTGCACTGATATTACTTATGTTTTTACCTAAATAAAAACCCCTGTCACACTTTTTGGGAGAAATTTCTATCCCCCAATGCAACATATAGAGATTGGGGGATGTTCAAACTTTGGGGGAAATCCCCCCCAAAAATGCCTAGAATAAACACTGGAAGTCGTCAGTCAAGGGTTCAAACGTTTGAAAACTGAGGCAAAATTGAGAAAAACATTTACTTCAAAAAATCCTCCCTTCCCTTTGGCTCAATATAAAATTGGCGCGCCATACTGTAAGCCTTTATTCATGTATGCAGATTACAGTACAAACTAAGCCTGAGTACAGCTGTAATTATGGAGATTCGACGGTGCACATCAGTGTAACGTTCGTGCGATTTAGTACAGTTAAGACCTCGTGGCGATATTACTCAAATGCACGACGCATTTAATATAATATTATTCTCATAAAGATTGTCTTGGACGTCGGCCAAATTTAGGTATGACTCTTTACATATGAGTAAACGGATTTCTGATGCTGTGCACAGGTGACTAACTAAAAACTTCTATAGAGCCATCTAGTAATGCATTTGGCATCATCAACAAGGGAACACTCCTTTGGTAACCATTAGCGACGTTTGGTGTAAACTTAGTCTATAATGAAAAGTGAGGTAACCCAACGTATGCCTATATGCAGTGTATTTTTCGCGTAACCACGCGTTTTTTGCCAGATTCGTTTATATCGATATGCAACAATGCGTGTTTTACTTACAATCGTTTCTTTTTCAGTAGGAACGCGAGGAACAGCGTAAATTACAGTTTAAAAACAACGAACTCAACTTGTATATAAACATACCAACTACCTGTTACCTTTATTCTACCTAATATTTATGGTATGCTTCTTATGACAAAACAGATATGAAATGAGTTCCCAAACCTTTTTTCCTAGAAAAAAGCAGTGCTTATATGAAAATGTGAGGGACCAGCTCCTATACCTTCTCCTTTCCCTATGGTAGCCTATGCTCAGGCTTCGTCATTTTCACGCTGAAATGACTGTATAGTCCCCACGTTCAGGAACCTAATAGACCTATTCCTTATGCATCAGAGCCAACCTTAAAATTCCGACTTGGCAATTTGACGTGGAGACCGATTGATTTTTATAGATACACTACGAAAGCAATTGGCGTCAAACTGTGCCTCTGGCAACCAATCGTTAAAATGGATTAATAGAAGACCAATGGCGTTGCTCAATCCTATTCTATGTCGAGGCGTATGGTGACGTTAACTAGTCAACGGTTCCTTGCAGTCGTTAAATTTTTGCTAGGCAATTAATCGTAGCTATGATTAATTGCACCAGTCTGCATCACTTTTTCTGACTTGAAGGTAACATGTGATCTTTTTGCATTTTGATGTGCCGAATCCAAAAATCACACCCGTTTCCTCCAGTCACGTCCAGTTTTCCCGCCAAATGCTGTTTTGAGCTGTCCATTAATTGCGTAAGCAAATTTTAGGCAATTTTAACCCCAATTTTTAACCCCATCCCTCTTGTCAACAACTGTCAAACTTTCAGTGACCCCTAATAAAATGATACAAAATTTTTTACTCCCTACAGACTAAAAATATTTTATACGGCTGACTATTATGCTAAAATAGAATTGTAGAAATTAAAATTAATTTTTAAAATAATACATTTTACTTATCTAGTTTTTGAGCCTTCTCTTTGGGTGAAATCAGCAAAAATAGACCTACTTAGGCGGTTTTAGGCCAACAGAAATTTTGTTCATATGTAGATCAGTGAATTATTTTCGTATTTTTATGCCTGTATGAATTCCCCGATGGACACTAACTGCGTTGCTAGGCGATGAGGAGGGGTATGCTGCTATAGCTACTCTGTCCAATGCACTAGTAGTTCAAAACTACAGATTTGCAGACATTTACGATTCAATGGTCTCTTCGATCACGCCAGCGAAAACCAGTGAAAACAGGACACTGTAGATTCATTTTGGTTCACAATTGATTCTGCATCACGGTGATTCGTGTGTCATGCGCTCTATAGTTTAAATAGATAAGGCGCTTTCGCGTGAAGACTCAACATTAGCCGGTACTGTAACAGCGCCAGACGCTACACGGCTGCAGCGAAACAGTGCATGAAATTTGAGGACTATAACAGAGCGACATCGGCGCAAATATTCAAGATTTTTCGTCTTTGGGTGTCGGACGTCGAGGACAATCTGCGTGCTTTTGATTCGGTCAAGAGAGGGTCGCTTCCGAGATAAATTCTTCTGAGTCTTGATCCGGTGGGTTGAAAGTCTCCGGACGGTCGAAAGTTTCGAAGGGGCGACGATGGTCTGCTCTTCGACTTGGAATCAGTTCTGGCTGCTCGTCTGGAAGAACTGGTTGCTGCAGAAGAAGAGAATTGCTCTGACCGTCGTTCAGATCATCCTGCCGCCTGCATTCGCCGTCATCATCCTCATAATACGCGGCCTCATACAAGCCAAGTATGTCAGCGAACCAGCCGTCTTTCCCAGCTTTCCCGTTTCAAGCTTGGATTATTCCAGACTGGTCAAACCCGCGGTGGACTGTGGCGCATCGCCTACACGCCGAACACCACTCTCACAGCAGGAATCATGAATCGAGCTGTAAAGATCATCAACATGACGACATCTCCGGGTAACTACGTGTAGATATAGTTTTTTTTATTTCTGAAAGTCGTACGTTAAGATTTGTTGGGACTTTGGTCTTGGATACGCTTAGGGCGCTGTATAAATTGCCGTGCCAATATGGCATAGCTTAAATTAAGTGCTGCAAGTTTGGTGTGCCGTTTCGTTTTAATGGCGGGCAGTGCTTAATTTTCTGGGACTGGAGCTTGAGCATGTCCATCAGATGGTTGAAAACGACGCCAGTGGGACAATGCATTTAGGCTTTTGGCTGCTCAGCCCCCACTGCGTTGAAAAAAGACTACTATTGATTCATGATTCGAAGTTCTCCTTCAAATGCGCGATATTGGATGAGTCTATATAGCGCTTTCTAAGGTAGTAATGTAATGGCTGCTTATTCTTAGGCGCTTACACTGTAGATCCGGTGTTCAATCCAAACCTATAGTGATCATTTTGCGCTCTAATCAATTGAGCAATTGTATATTAATGCGGTCGGCTCTAGTCATTGTTTTAAATGCGGAATAGCAGTAATAAGGATAATGCTTAAATCGTTTGAAGAAAGTTTCCCTCGCACTGACATACCTGACTAAAATCATTAAATCACATTCAGAAACTACAGTTGTATCATTATTTTTTTTAATTTGTAAATTTTATCGCATACTAGGGGCCTATTACTGCATATATAACGCCGTGAGGAATGACAGATCAGAAGGGCAGAAATCGACATGGAAATATCTAAATATCTGCATACTTTTATGATTCAACAAAAGCATAATGTCCACTGTCAGTGATGCCTTTGCTGAATTATTAAAAAAAGTGTGTAAGTATTTCCATGTTGATTTCTTCATTTTTCGATCTGTATTTCTGCATATATTTATATATATATATATATATATATATATATATATATATATATATATATATATATATATATATATATTATAAGCGATTTTAAAGCATTTTTTATTTTTAAAGAATAATTTCTGCTGTTTTTCTAAGATTCTGGATATTTGCATATTTAAACGCAAACATCAGATCAGCAAGGTCTGAGGACATCAAAGTAGCCCTACTGCAGATTTTGACAACAGCGTGCAAAGACTATGAATACAGACTAGGTCTATACGAACGATTTCATATTACATGTATAGTCTAGCGGTCACTGAGTGCGTGGCAATGGCCAAGAACAGCGTGGCAGATGGCCTCCTGAGCAGCGGGAATTTTTAGGTTTGAGACTGCACAACGGTTTGGTTGGTCTCTGGCGTGTGAACAAAATCTCCCACCAGTAAATTAAGCATGTCAGAGGTGTTTTTCTTTAATAGAAATTGTCTTCGAGATTGTTAGTGCTTTCGATTATTTCTGAAGCTTCGTTGTACTGTAGGTCCTATAATATCTTACTATTGCATCCCGGCTGCAGTGTTTAATCTAGACTCTGGATTCCGGGAGGGGAACTGGCGCGTGAACAAAACCTCATTACTTATCCACCTTAATTTTTAAAAGATCAGCTAGGGGGCTGCTGTTAGTTTATGTAGTATACCAAAATTTTCAAGGGAATTTTTAAAAGGGAAATTTGTCTTAGATTAAACCCTGCCCGGCTGTATTATTTCAAAGATAGAGTGAGCTTTCGAATAAGCAGCTACTTATTTCTGAAAGGGCTACTCTAATTCGTTTACTTGCTAACTCACTGACTTAGGTCATAAAGATTGGGCTATATATTAAACGATGGCGCGCATAGATATTTTAGCGTTAACGTTTTATAGCATAAATGTTTTTACTTTACCTAGTACTCTGGATTCGGAGGCACTGGCGCAGACTTTCGTGTGCCTTTGCGTAGTATGACGTAACAATTAAAGCAGTAACAAAGGAGTAACAAACGAATCAGGCCAAACCTCATTTTTATCCACCTTAATTTTTAAAAGATCAATATAATAATGATAATGATGATAATAATAATAATAATAATAATAATAATAATAATAATAATAATAATAATAATAATAATAATAACAAGGTTTAAAGTGGTTCAGTAGGGTCTGCCCTGTGTGAGCACTACTGTCGCACTCATCCAAATCTAGTAACCTACACTCCTACAGTACTGAGGCCCATTTTGAAGTCGTTCGCACTCATAGCCATTACAATATTCTCGTCCAATTCATTCCATTTGTCCACCAATCTTGCAATAAAAAAGTGCTGTTTGCATCTCCTAACCCGTTTCGTAAACAGTTTCATGCTGTGTCCTCTGGTTCCATCATACTGCTTTATTGTAAAAAAAACCTTTCTCTTGGCATTTCCACTTTGTTTGTTAGTATTTTGTATGTCTAAATTAGATCCCCTCTCGTTCTTCTTTTTCCAAGGTTGTCAATCTACATGTAGTATATATATACAGTATATACAATTATACACTACAGCAGTATATACACTACAGTATATATAAAATTATATACACTTTGAAACTTACGTTTCAAGTGTACAGTGTAGTTACCCATCGGATTATGTATGGTGCATTTAACTACAGTAGCTGAACATTGATTTCATTCTAAAAAATGACGCACCATTGTAAAAAGAGATAGCCTATTTGATGATATTATAATTATAACGACTATATACACAGGGATATTTTAACACCCCTAACACCCGCTTCCCAACATAACATCCTCAATTTGAGGTCGACACCCACCAACATTTGGTAATGTGACAATGGTATGCATACAAATGCATAATAATTAGCTCCGGACACCCCTCCCCAATTTGAGGTCGACACCCCCAAATTCAAAATCCTAGAAATATCATTGCGACTACATCGTGACAAAGATGCTATTGAATGTTAGTTAAAATTTTCTACGTTCTAGAATTGGCTTACAACACTGAAGAGGAACTGGTCGACAGCCTAAGTACCGTTAGCAACGTATTCGGAGGAATAGTATTCCAGCTGAGCAACGCTGCTACCACGTTACCGCAGAACATCGTCTACAAGATTCGCCTCAGGGCCGAGCAAGCATTGGAGAACCGAATTCACGTACCACTTTATCTCCACGGCCGGACCCATAGGGGGCAACGATACGTACGGGGGAGAAGCCCCAGGTAGAGCTAACTAAAATGATGATCGATTTCATTAACAATTTCTCGGTTTTTTCTTCTTAATGTCATGGACCGTTAGGAAACAATGATAACGCAACAACAGGCCTAAGCAAGTCGCGATTGACAGAAATTCCCATAATGGCATATTTTTGGAGGAGCGGGAGATACGCTCTTTCCCGGATATGCGATGACTCAAGTGATTTGGTTAATAACGAAAGTATTTCACTCTTTTCCGCTCTGCATAATAATATTTCCGATAAGAATTATGGCCTCCGAAGGCAATCGCAAAACCATGTGGTTTTGTTTGCTGCACTGTGTCATCACAGGCTACTACTACGAAGGATTCCTGGCGATACAGAGGGGCATAGATCTGAGTATCGTACAAGAGTTGAACAGCAGTTTCGAACCTGAAAGTGTTGAGACTCAACTCAAACGTCACCCCTATCCTCCGTACTTAAACGACGCCTTCCTCAGAATACTAAAGGAAAATCTTTCCCTAATAATCCTCTTGAGTTTCATCGTTATCGCTCCGACCATCTGCAAAGACATCGTTTTGGAAAAAGAAAAGAAACTGAAGGTCGGTCGATTTTTACTGCGCAGTAATCTGATCTGATTACTTAAACTGAAGGTAATTTGAAGTAGGCCTAGATTTACAGCTGTAAGATAGATTCTTCTCATCCAGGCGCCCTGGTTGATTTCAATCATCCAAATAATTTGAAATCCTCTTTGATATTAACATTATTTCGAGAAGTGAATAGCGATAAAATCTTATACAACTGTTGCAACTGTAATTTCTCTACTTGTAAAAGTTCTTTCGAGAATAATTCTGGTTGCAATAGGAATCGATGAAGTTGATGGGAATGCGACCATGGCTACACTGGATGTCCTGGTTCTTCAAGTTCGGAATCTTCATGATCATTTCTGTCATTCTGATGACGATTATATTTCACGTGAAAACGAATAAAGGGTCAATAATCACGTTATCTGCTGCTTCCGTCACGTTCGTCTTTCTTCTGCTCTACGTGATCGCCCTGATCACCTTCTGTTTTGCCATTTCGACCTTCTTCTCCAAAGGTACATAATAAATATACTACAGATCTTGTTTCAGTAAAGAAGTAATTAATTTCAGCAACGAATTTTATGGGAAGCAGCATCGAGCAAACTAACAAAATCTATCGCTCGAGAGTTGTTTTGGGTTTGAAACTAATGTCATTCGAAATTCTTTAATAGGTTGGGTTCCTCGTAAGTCGACAGATGGTAAGACGCCTTGCTTCTTGCAATCTACAACAACAACAACAAAAACAACTACAACAACAACAACTACTACTACTACTACTACTACTACTACTACTACTACTACTACTACTACTACCACTGCTACTACTACTACTACTACTACTACTACTACTACTGTCTCAACCAATGCTACTTCTACTACAACTACTACTACTGTACTACAACTACTACTACTAAAGCTACTACAATTCACTTTACCAGCTTTACCTGCATCTTCATTTTAGGCAAAATTGAGAAATTGAGTTCTGATTAGCATATCTACTTGCACAGTATAACGTATCTGAATTTCTGCAATATCAGCATTCACGCTCGTCCGCTGATTTATTTGTAGCCAGTGCTGGAGCAGCTGCTGGTGCAATACTTTATATTGTTTCCTACGCTCCCAAATTTTACCTCCTCGAACGTGACGATGTATACGGAGCCTTATCCCAGACAACAAAGCTAGGGGCGTCAATAGACTTCAACCTGGCAATGTCTTTCGGGTGCGTCAAGATAGCGCAGTACGAGGGACTAGGTAAGCTCGACGTCTCACAGATTGCCAAGAGAAAATCATTACAATATCATGCGTTTCACGTAGCTTCTAGTTGCCAATGGTGAAAATAATTATTTAATTTCCGCAATCATTGTATCGATCTTTCATATTGAAATTGACCTCCATTGTGCCATAATTTGTGGGAAAGGCTGCGAATGAGATACAGGAAAATTTCCAGACGACTTTTATGGCTACTTGATTCAAAGAAACGTGATTTTTTTCAAATGCAGGCCTCAAGATTTCAAAATCTGCATGTGATAATATATGCAGGCTCAGTTTCAGGATAATAGGCTGAAAATCTTGTTTATGCCAGTTGTGGAACTTTGATTTGCTGTCAAGAAAAGTGGAGGGGCTGAAGATCCCCTTTATGAGTCAAATCTGTTGATGAGAAGAGTGACAGAGTCACGTGATTGAATTTAACCTCTCGCTGACACGGTATGTGCGAAATACCGTAAACTCCCAGTTCTAACATCAGCATCATGTTGACGCATTTGCAATTCATAATGGCACGCTGAGAACTAAAGGTTCGTGACGTATTAACACGAATTACACGACAGCGAAAGGGTTAAGAGTCTTAACATGGATTGAGCCGAAATCAGTTATTGTAAAAATTTGGTGTTCAAAGTTACTTTGAAAACTCAGGTGGGTTCTGCTTAGTCCAAACACAAAATTTCGCCTATAGGTCTATCAGATCAAGATGTCCGAAGCTCACATAGGTATCGCCGCACCAGTATTTAGGAACTTCTGTTGCGTCAATTCTAATACTCACAGAGTCAAAGGTATCAATCAATGTTGCTCCAGATCCACGCCACAAAAGACCAGGTCAATTCCAGAGTTCAGTCGGAGTGGGGGTGGGGAGCAGGGTTTAATCTAGGCCGTTTTCGGGGGGGAATGCCCTTCCCTCCCCGGAAATTTTAAATTCCCCGAAAATTTTGGCATACTACATTAACTAACAGCAACCCCTACCTGACTTCCCCCCGGCCTTGCTAGTTCCTCCCACCCTCGGAGTCCAGAGTCTAGACTGGTGGGGAAACAGGTTTGATATCACGATTGATTAATATTAGTGCACGACAAAAGTTTGACACAAGGCATTGAGTTGAACCGAACCGAGGTGAAGGTGGTCGATAAAACACTGGTTCCGTGTTCTTTCCAGGCATCGGGCTTCAGTGGAGCAACGTAGCGGAGCCGGCCAGCGCCGACGACCAGCTTACAATGCATCACATCTTCATCATGCTCATCGTCGACATTGTCGTCTATTCGATCATCACGTGGTATTTTGACGCCCTCCTGCCCGGGGACTTCGGAACCCCCCAGCCCTTCTACTTTCCCTTCACGGTCAGCCGACTGCTCCTGACCGACGTTTCCTAATCTTATCTAATCTTAGACTTCTATAGCGCCACTTCATAAAGCATGGAAGAATCAACCAATGACAAACGCCAAATCGCCATTGCAAAAGGTCCTTATGAAATCCAAAGATATCAGAATAATTTGCTTTTCGTCTGTAAATTTGAAGTCCGTTTAAAATGAGATCAGAGTTATTTTTGGATTTTGAATTTGGAGGGTGTCGGGGAAATCTGGGGTGTCAAAATTGTTAAGTCTCTGCCCGAAAAAGGCTGACAAGCAAAAAAAACGTTATCAAGTCCTAAAACCAACCAAAAAACCTTTAAGACTCAAAAAACCTCTGACGAGCAAAGAAAGGTCATCTGCAATAAAAGCTGGGGGTGCTCTGAGCTAATTAGTAAGCATTATGTATGCATACCATTGTCGCATTACCAAATTTTGGGGGTGTTGACCTCAAATTGGGAGTGTTTGGGGTGTTAGGGGGTGTAAAAATATCCGTGAATGAGATTTAGCTTAAGTTCTTTTTCTAGATATCACTCTAACCTTTGAATACAGTATATCAGTTCATACAGTTTCCGTCTACGACTTGAACCTGATCTTTTGCGGGATGGATTTAGATTATCATTGAGAAATAAATACGTCCACCTTCAAAGATTTGCATCATTGTTCCTTTCGACGCTGTCTTTTAGGGAGATCTATTTTTATGTAGCTAAACGGGTGCGAGTCAATATAATGTTTGCTGTAGACATCATTAATTAACTTAATGGGCATGTTAATGGATCGGTTGTCATTGGCGGTCGACATAAACGCTTTTAGAAGTGGTACTGGTGTGGAAGCAGTTCGAGCAAAGATGCCGGAGACTTCGACGATGACATTCAGTCGCTGGTTGCTGAGGATAAAAGAGAATATTTTGAGAAGCCGCCATCTAACGCCACACCTGGCATTAGAATCAGAGGACTAACAAAGGTCAGTTATCGTTTAAGAGAAAACAATATCAACGGGTTCTGTCAAGTTTTACAGATCACAGACAGTTCGTCGTAATGATTACAGAGCGTAATCGTTATCGATGACCAAAGGCTAGGCGTTGCACCTTTCAGAGAAGCGTTTCTACTTAACTTTGTTCGTTGGTCGGCCTCTAGAGCAACTGGTTTGTCGTGATTATTGTCTGCAGCAATTCAAGAAGAAAATGAAGCCAGCAGTTAGCAACATGAATATTGACATGTACGAAGGCAACATCACCGCTCTTCTCGGCCACAACGGCGCTGGAAAGACAACAACGATGTTCATGTTAACGGGTCTGCAAAACACGCTGTCAAAATTAATATTAAACTCTTTCATTTGACATTACTTTTGATTTTTCACGCGCAAGCGTTCCTCTGAAATCAAGAACGAGTCTGACCTGACCAGGTCCGTAGGAAGTGGGGGTCCAGGGGTGCAGGTGCACCCTCTGGAAAAAATTAAGAGGTGCACTGCACTCCCTGGAAGATGAGGCTGCTTTTTGTTTTTTGCTTATCAATATTTTTGAAGACACGATAAAGGAAGGGTGATGACCATTTTTGCTTGTCAGGTTCTTTATGGTCAATAATTGATGTTTTCTTAGCTACGCCTCTGAAAAAATGCATCCCGCACCGCCTGCTAAAAATTCGTTCCAGCGGGCCTGGGTCTGATATTTTTGAACCTGACAGTGGGCTTGCCAGAGCATGACTGACTTACTATGCAAGCGCCATCGGGGCTGTCCATTAGTTACAATAATAATGCGATTTTAGGTGGTTTAGGAGGTTAAGTAGGCTAAGCCTGTGTGAAAACCACTGCTAGGTGTACGTCAGCAATTTTTGGAAACTTTTTGACCCTCCCTCCTCTTATCAACAACTGTCAAATTTTCGGTGATTCCCCTACAATTGTGTTAAAAACTTTGCTTCCTCACAGGAGACCGTCCATTAATTATGTCTTAAACGTTTAGGCAAGTTTAGTTCCCCATTTCTGCGATATACGATGACGCAAAGCTATGACTCCCTAGGCAAGGGCGGAAACGGTTAAGGATTAAAGTGGTTGGCTGTTGACTGGCTAGCGAGTGTGTACCATGGAGGACCAATGCACCGACTATGACAATAAAATTCAAATTTTTATTTCCTCAATTTCTTGCAAAAATTAATTTGACGGCGTCAATTTATCTTGACCCTCCCTCTGTCAACAAGCGTCAGACTTTCAAACCACCTCCCCAATTTTGTTGACGTATTTAATGGACAGTCCCATCCTGATTCAACCCAATGGTGATGTAATTTTACGCTTTTGTTGACAACCTTACTGAAAAATGACTGCCAGATATAGGGGCTTTTGGTAGGTCTCTGTCCTTTGCATGTTTCAGCAGCTCATAAAAACCGCAAGAAAGGCACGGATTTTCTCTATTCTAACAGCTCTTTTGCGTTCTCCTGCTAAAATACATTTTGCACAAAATTCTTGCCGTGTCGGAGAAGTCGCTTCGATGTTTCCATAGCCCAACAATTTTAAGCATAAATTTTGCTTATATTTTAATTTCTTTTCAAATATTCTTTTCAATGCAAGCCAGTGCCAGTAACTCAGTGGCGGTTCTAGGATTTGCAGGGGGCCGTTGGGGTGGCAACTTCTAATCATGGGGTACCAACCATTTGTTGTTTAATTGGTATAGGGTCCCGCTGGGGACCACAAAGCACGATAGGGGCACGGGCTCCCCTGGCCCCCCGGTGGAACCGCCACTGGTACTACTGTATTGGTGGGCTGTGGTGCAAAGACGATGTAGCTTTATTGCCGTAGGCTAATGTTAAGATGTCGCTTGCTATTTTGTTTTTCAGCGTCTTTTGCTTCAGATGACTTATGGAACCTGAATTTTTATATCCATAATATTTTGATCAGTCATACGCAATCAATGTTTATGTACTGCTGAGCTCAGATACAAAGACAGTAAATTCAATCTCGGCATCCCGCGAATTCAGCCTCGTAACGTAGAGAATTTCCTTCGAAGCTCTTTTATTAGACTTTTTCTCTCGCCTCAAAATATCTCTTCGAAGAAAATTAGAAACCAGCTTTCAGCACGTCGTAATAGACTGAAATATCTTTCTTCTGTGAGCTAATTGAAACAATGGCCATTTTTTATCAAGGAAATTGTACATTTAAATTTGTCATTCCACATTTTTTCTAAATGCTAATTGCATTTCATTTCACATTTATTCTAAATGCTAATTGCCCAGGACTCTGTATTTTTTCGATTTCCTAGAATAGGAGATTATTAAACACCGCAAAACTTAAGCAGAGTCTTTATAATGCATCTACTGTTTGCGCATCGTTTATTAGTCGCGATGCACATATGGATAATTAATCCAAAATTATTAAAATTAAGACATATTAGAACATAGAGACTATAATATAAGACAGAAACCATTTGTAATTGATTCTAGGTTTTCTGCCTCCAAGTCGTGGCACGGCGTTTGTCAATGGTCTCGACATTAGAAAGGACATGAGTGGAATTCGTCGAAATCTAGGTCTCTGTCCTCAACACGACGTTTTATTCGATACGATGACTGTTCAAGAACACCTGAAATTCTTTGCAAGGGTCAGTTGTCAGTGCTAGAACTGTGGAGCTTTGCCTTTTTCTGGTATAGTATATTCGACAGTACCCAAGCACTTATTCGCGCTTGCAATGTTATCTTATGTATACTGTATACACTAGTACAATATTAACCTCTGAAATGATAGTTTTGCTCGATAGAAATATAATGTAAAATGCAAATAAATATGTTTAAATATAAAATATGTGGCAACCATTTGAATTAGAATCACGCCTTCAAATCTTGAAACTGCAATTTTCTAAAACATTTGATGTGCGTCGTTTCGAAAATTGATATTTTCTTTAATTTCTATGTTCGTGCAGTTGAAAGGTTGTCCTAGTTCCCGAGTGGACGAAGAAGTGACGGAGATGATAAGAGTTCTGCGCCTGGAAGATAAGACCGATGCGCAGGCGAAAGCTCTTTCGGGCGGAATGAAGAGAAAGCTGTGCGTTGGAATTGCACTGATCGCCGACTCCAAGGTCCTCTACTTGCTAGCCAAAGGCACCTGAATTACTTCTATGGCGCCTAATTTTAAATTATTGCTCACAAGATCGTATATTTGAATGTTGACTGTACAGCGCTTTTGGTTTTTGCTGATGCAGGGTTTAATCTAGGCCGTTTCCGGGGAAAATTGCCCTCCCCCCGGAAATTTCAGATTCTCCAAGAAATGTTGGCTTACTACATCAATTAACAGCAGCCCTTAGCTGACTCCCCCTGACCTTGTCAGTCCCCCAGAGTCCAGAGTCTAGATAAAACACTGGGCTGATGGCTATGTTACTGCGCTTCATAAATCGTCAATGTCAATAATAATAATAATAATAATAATAATAATAATAATAATAATAATAATAATAATAATAATAATAATAATAATAATAATAATAATAATAATAATAATGACCGTCAACCCAGGATCAATACCCGGACGCGCCTAAGCCAGATTTAACTTGAACACGGGCTGAGCGGCGTTTTGAGCCCATGCCTAGAGCAGTAAACACAAAAACTCCATATAAATTGAAGATTTACGGTTATTTATTGCAAAAATGTGTTAATTAAACATCACTTTCAATTATGCATACTATCATGTTATACAGCTATGAATTCATTTTTCACAGTATTAAATATTGAATATTTTGATATAATATTTATTAATTTCAATCCATATAGTCACTAGACTCAACGTCACTAAAGACTTGATAATAATTAATAATATTGTAGAATGTAACTAGCAATTTCTTTCCTTTATTAGAATATTCCGCTGCAGACCTGGTATAACATCTCAGCAATTATACGTGTATTATAATTTATAATCCCTTATACTATTACTAGGCCTATATTATGTTACGGTAACATTTCATGTGAAGAAAAAGTATTTTATACCTAATGCAAGAGTGACATTTAAGAGTCAGATCAGTGGAGGAGAGAATAAGACCATTGGGAAAAGAATTTTTATGTCTAATTATGCTACTTAAATTAGTCAAATAAGTTAATGACAGCATTTGCTCTGCTTGTGTGTGCATAAGAACATATGTCCATATGTCCAATGTATGGTTTGACTGGGGATCGAATCGCCATAATGGCCGTAAGACAAATTCAATGCTACGGAACGCCAATGTTCCTCAAAAACTCTCTTCCTCTAGACAATACCCCAGGAGGAGGCATTTACAATACAATAGCTCTTATCGTTCCGGCCTGCCTTCTTGGTGTACTCGTTGATGTTTAATTCTTTGAATGTGGTTTCAGTTTGTCATTCTTGATGAGCCAACGTCTGGAATGGACCGCCTGCAGATGATTCTAAACGCGTCTGCTCGAAGACTAGACGATGGGACATTCTGACAAGCTCCACTGGTCAGCAGAAAGGCCTACAAACGATGTTGGATGAATTTCTGTCAACGACCACTTGCGGGCACTGAAATTTCCATAGGACCGTGGACGAAGTCAAGTACTCAGGTCCATCGGTTCCTCGTCAAAGGGATGGAGAAAGATCGCACTCGTGGGAATAATGGCCGACGGACTAAAATTCAATTCGTTTACGGAACGCACAATGTTCCTCAAAAACAAATAAGCGCTATATAAGTTGTTATTACAATAATAATAATAATAATAATAATAATAATAATAATAATAAAAACTACTAGGTAATGCTACTGCTACTACTACTACTACTACTACTACTACTACTACTACTACTACTACTACTACTACTACTACTACTACTAATAATAATAATAATAATAATAATAATAATAATATAATAATAATAAATAACTAAAACTACTAATAATACTAGCAGGGCTTAGAATAGTTCATTTGAGTCTGCCATATGTGTGAACCACTATTACTCGCCTAATGGCGGTGATCAATAAAATTGTGTCCATTTTTACCTCGTTTTTTCGGTATGCCAGAAAAATATTCGCTTAGAAAGCTGATGCAGGTTATATATCACAAAGTCCGCTTCATTTTATTTTTGCTTGGACCATACAAAACATTTTTCAGTTTGAAAAACGTGTCCGTTTTTACTTGATTCCAGGAATCGGTTATCACATGACGATCGTGAAAAGTCCTGACTGCGACGTTGACAATCTGGTGAGCGTCGTGAAGTCTCAGGTTCCGGAGTCGATTATGGAAAGCAGCGTTGGGGCCGAGGTGTCCTTCATCCTGCCGCGCGAACAGTCGTCCAAGTTCGAAGGACTCTTCGCCAAATTGGAAACAGAAAAGAAACATCTCGGAATTGAAGGATTCGGAGCTTCGGTGACTACAATGGAAGAAGTATTCATCAAGTCAGTTTCTATTAGGATGCTGCGCATTGTCTAATCCAGTGGCGTAGCCAGGTTTCCAGAAAATAATAATACTTTTTCAAATGAAAAATTCTACAACCTGCTCCTGTTCCAACTTCCCCTGCCTCTCTCGCCTAATTTATGGTTACAGACGTTCCAGGAAAGTTGAGATCAATTAAGCCGAGATTTTATTAACTCTTTGCTTCATGCCCTAAGTAATTTCTCCAACATTTACGAATGTGTCACGCAGGAATGAAAATAGTTGCGTCACTCGTGAAATCAATCAATCAATCATTCCTAGACCTCTTTGGTGACATTATAAATAATGGATCTGCATCGGTATGTGATTGATTCAGAGTGGGGATCATAGTCAAAAAGATCATATGCCTTGTATCATGGAAAGTTATCATAAATCTCCACAGATAGTCTCTAGCTGTTCAATTGACATTGTTTTCTGATTTTCAGACAGTTTGGTGCACATGTTGTTTTAATAATTAGGCCATTGGCTTAACGCGGGATTTCACAGAGCGAATAGGCATTTAGATTAACGAACGGACAACCCGACTCCGAAATGTCGGTAATTTCAGCAGACCTATAACGTTCTCTTTAGATCACTGAAATTTTAATTCTTTTCTCTACTTAGGGTTGGTGAAGCTGTCGATTCTTCTCTCGAAGCCAATCTACAAAACTGTCATAATGGCATTTTGCACGACGATAAAGCATGCCAGAGTAATTGAAATTTGTTTCTTTTCTTCAAAATGTCAATACATTTAAATGGAACTTACTACTTGGTAAAATAAAATGTAAAGTAAAGCTATCCATGCCCGGATTCGAGCGTTTTGGCCGGTGTTGATCTCCAGCCTCCGCGGCATACAACAGCGCATTTGGCATACGCCATTAACCCAGAGGGGCTGCTAGCCAAACATCCAGGCCCGCGCTTTACTTCGCAGCGAACGCTGCCCATCAATTTAATGTTGCAATCGCCCTCTAGCGAGTAAGGCTGAGTCTGCCTTAGGGGTTTCTACGGGGCTTGGACCAGTTCCGTCAGCGTGTCTGCCCAACGTGTAACCACTTTTGCCATCTTCCTGCCCTCTACTACCTGGTCAGTTCATGTATTTGATTAAATCAATGCGGTAAGTTGCCTCCACTTGCCGATGATGAGCTAATCGGCTCTCAAACATGCCCAAATGGCGTAGCGAGGAGGTGGGCGACAAATTGGGTTTCGACAAGTGTATTTGGATCAGTGTAACAAAAAAGCAAACAGAAAAAATAAGTAAGCAAATATGTCATAATCGTTCAAGTGACGACCCGCCAGGGCTTTTTGTCGCAGATTGATCAATGGGGCCACCGATGAAAAATAAGCGACGACCACTTTTGCTCGTCAAGATTTTTCGGAAGTTGAGGGGACGCCATCAGTATGATTTGCCACCGGGCGCCAGATATCCTCGCTACGCCTCTTTGCCAAATACCGGGGGAGGTGTCCACATCACTATTTCTGTATCTGAGAATCAGGACACCAGAATAACTGTTAAGCCAATGAAAAGTGTGTCTTGTGAAGTGTTTCGAGGTCCACTGTCACAGAGTCAAGCTCCCAGGAGAAACAGAAGGCCCTGAACTTAACGAAAAGCTTAAGTTAGACGGTTCTTGCGTTGCATGGCCATACGGAAGCACGTTCAACATGGACTGTTGCGCAATGTGCTTCGAATGAGACGTACTATGCTATCTGTGTCATGTTGCAGCTTTTGGCGTCGCGAGCGAGAGAGTGTCGGGTCTGTCGTGGTATTGTCTTCAGTTTCGGGGGATGTTTGTCAAGCGCATCATCCACTCGTGGAGAAACTGGCTTGTGACGCTGGTCCAGCTTCTGATGCCCATCATCTTCACAATCATAGGCTGCGTCATGATTAAGGCTAAACCAGTCACCACAGATCCTCCGCCTCTGTACCTGAACATGAGCTACTTCACGAATCCAGTCATCCCGTACGAGATCGCCGGAAATTCTACCGGACGTCCTGACATTTCGGCGCTCATGAATTGCTACGTCCAGACGACCGCCAATATTGGCAGGCAGGTGTACGTCAATAACAACACCGACTACACCGCCATGGACAACTATCTGGTCGAAATCGCCAAAAGTAGCAGAGACACGTACAACAGGAACTACCTGATTGGCGGAACAGCCGAAGTCTACAACGGATCGGAATCGAACGCCACTCTGGTCGGTTGGTTCAACAACGCCGCCTATCACTCCATCGCCATTTCCCTGTCCTACGTGACCAACGCCATACTCGACTGCTTCGGCAAATCTGAGTATCGAATCGAAACGATCAACCATCCTCTGCCCTGGACGTCGTTTTCGAAAGTCTATTAACGACACCCAAGACGCCATCTTCATGGGTTTCATGTTCTCGTTCTTCCTTGTTTTCGGGATGTCGTTCCTGGTCAGCACCTTCGTCATCTTCCTGATCAAGGAGAGGGAAACTGGAGCGAAGCATCTACAGTTCGTCAGCGGCGTCAGGGCCATTAACTTCTGGCTGTCGACGTTCGCCTGGGATGCCATCAACTTCCTGATTCCTTCGGTGGCCGTCGTCATTGTGATTGAATGCTTTCAGGTTGAGGGATACACGGACGAAAACAACTCAGGGTAAGCAACCCCATTTCACAGCCCTTATACAGTCCCTTAATGAGATTTGGTGATGCATTGCGATGTTTAGAAATGGTTATTCATTCAGCGAAACAGTATTATCAGGTTCCTATCATTTGGGCTATCATTCGTGCCTAGTGAATACTTTTATGCTAATCTAAAAAGTGTATTTGCTCTTTATGCATCCTTATTACCAATCAATTGTACACAATAATTATTGTATTCTTTCTGGTCAATTTAAAATAACAAGCACATAATTGTCCTTAAAATAAGATGATGCTAGATTATTCCTATCGCGGGTGATTTTTTATCCAGGTCATTTTAACTCCAGATAGATCATTTGCAGCCATTAGCAGCCGGGCAAATGGTCATTCCCCAACCTGACCCAGACCATACCAGATTCGCGATAGTTTTCCAGGTCATACGGAATCTACACCCAGCGTCTTTTTCCAACCAAAATATCACTGTTTGCAGCCCAGGACAATTATAGCCCATGCCATAGATATTTCATTTTACCTCATTTCTGTCAATTTATCTCCCATATATCTTTTACCTCATGTCATTTATACCCCAGTTATTTCTGTACTGGGTCATTTCTATCACAGATCGCTTTGTCGTGTGTTCGATCATATAATTATGTCTGGTCAATTTTACATGTGAAAATATTCTGTGTGCTGCTGGAGGTTTTATTAATGAATGTGTGACTAGTTATGTGCTGTTGGATCTCATTTTCTACGGTTGGGCCGTCATGCCTTGCGTCTACGTTCTCTCCTTCCTCTTTCGGGTGGCCTCTTCCGGTTATGTCTGGCTCACCGTCCTTAATCTAGCAACAGGTAGGCCTAAGTTCACAGCTCAGATAGCTTGTTTACCGTTGAATTTATAAAGTAATTTTTAAAAAGCGTTCTATTCAATTCGACGCAGAAATTGCATTTTATTAGTCCGTCTTTGTCCATTTGGTGTAGCTTAGCGGCTGAAAATTGGTGTTAAGACCATCACAGAAATTTTGTTTACTTGGACTATATCAAATTATCAATCAATGGACACCTGTGACGTATAACCTCTTTTGCCATAGCGATCGCTATGGCAAAAGCCACAAAGCTCCGTTCCGAGCACATTGAAGTGCCGCGATTATAGTCAAAACAGTGATATAGTATCAGCTGTAGGTTTCTATATCTATATGTTATAATTTTATCAGTCTAAAATGTTCAGACTTGGACGATCATAATAATTTCTTCAAATGGAAAGCAGGCTTTGGACAGAGATTGTTTCTCTTGTTCTGCTTCTCCCTTTTGGCATCCCAATTACAGTGTACAGGTATTTCATATCAATTTTAATACTTCAAACTATGATCCAACATCGAAATATAAAATATACTTGCATTTGTCTTTATAACTGCTCTTCGGAACTTTAATTGAAGCATTAATGATCTTTGGTTTTCGTTCTGATACCAATTGATTGATTGATTGATTGAACGATCGATCGATCGATCGGTCGGTCGGTCGATCGATTGATTGATTGATTGATTGATTGATTTATTGATTTATTGATTGATCGATCGACCGATCCAGTGTTTTATCCATTCCTCTTAGGGGAGATTCCCACAGCCCCCTCAAAATCTCAAATTTCAGCTCCCCCCAATTTCAGCAGTATCCACAAATATTTGCATTGAACTGTTGATGTTTTTCAAGGTATCGCAACACTCTTGATATTGCTCATATTCAAAACGCCGGACCTTAATCTCAGTGACGAGGGAAACGCCCTCGAATGGGTCTTCTACGTGATATTTCCCAATTTTTGCTTCAGCAAGGCGTTGCACGATATCTACATGAACTATCAGAACAATCGCGTCTGCAAATCGATCGATGCTGTCGTGGATAGAAGTGTATACTGCAGATCCCTCGCGTCGTCGAATCAGTCAAGTTACTGCTGTCCAGGTAACGACAAGTCAATTCTTGAGCACCTTCGACTTTTCTTTTGTGTTTCTCGATATGTGGGAGATGGGTATGGTGCTCGATAGCCCATTTTAGAATCCGTATCAGAGCGAATCGTTAACTGGCATCCCCCCGTGTTACGAAATTCAATTTACGTCGACCGGCGTGTGACCAAGTCATTATTTTGTTGTAATAACTTCTACATTGGAGCGATCGTATGATGACAAACGATGATTCCTAGAGAATTGTGGTTCGTTCTGCGCAGCCGCCACGGACGTCGTGTCCTGGAAAGAACTTGGGATCGGACGTTCGCTGTTCTTCATGGTCATGCAGGGCGTCGTCTACTTCGTCATCCTCGCCGTCATCGAAACGGATCTGTTGGGCCGCATCAGACTCGCGTGCCCGTCCCGCCGAGGCGGCCGAGTGGAGACGATGAGGGCGGCGGCGGAAGAGGAGGATGAGGAGGGATACCACATGGGCGACGCGCGAGGAGTGTCAAAGGACTCGGACGTGCTCGTCGAACGAGACCGGGTGGTGAACCGGCCGCTCGACGAACTGTTGAAGACCGATTCGGTGCTGCTGAGGGAGCTGAGCAAAGTCTACGGAGACTTCGTGGCCGTGAGCAAGCTGAGCGTCGGCATCCCCTACGGCCAGTGCTTCGGTCTGCTCGGAGTCAACGGAGCCGGTAAGACGACGTCGTTCAAGATGCTGACCGGGGACGTGAAGCCGACGTTTGGCAACGCTTACGTCGGGGGCGAGAGCGTCACCGAGGACATCAGGAAGGTGCAGCAGCAGGTCGGATACTGTCCGCAGTTCGACGCTCTCATCGACCAGATGACGGTCACGGAGACACTGTGGATGTTCGCCTGTCTTCGAGGAGTGGCGGGTTCTTATAGGAAGCCGGTGGTGGAGATGCTGGTCGATCGTCTGATGCTGAAGGATCACGCCAGAAAACAGGTTGGCAGTCTCAGGTAAGAAACAGTCAGATGGCAAAGTTTGTCATAAAGTCATCAGAACAGATCTGCAAATAAAGAAATTAAAGTTGGCATCCAATATTGTGTACTTCTTTAAAAAGCATCCATCTCTGCAATACAATACTCTGTCTACTAAAAATATTACTTTTGACAATAATGAACGTATGTAACACAATAACATGTACTTAAAATGCGTCTATGTCTTCGATATAATAGTTAATACTTTAATCTAATAAATTAACTTGATCACAAATGAAGCTCATCGAAGATGGCACATGCCTACTGGTCTGATTCTGGATCTTCGCATGTTTACCGTTTCTGTCAGTTTTGCTTTGTTTCTAGAAATGCTGCTATTTTGTCTGCCATTTCAAGTTTTGTGAGATAGAGAGATAACGCTGTTCTTTTGTCTTTTGAGAGAGAGAGAGAGAGAGAGGCTTCATTGTAATCCAAATAGCAGTCACACTCACCATTACCATCCCAACGTCATAGGACTCGATTGACTCTTTGAATACTGGTTTTTCGTCAGTGATTTTTTGGCATGTTGCTGTTGTTTTAGCGGCGGTAACAAGAGAAAGTTGAGTATCGCGGTGGCTCTCGTAGGAGATCCGCCGATCGTCTTTCTGGACGAACCGACCACCGGTGTGGACCCGGCCGCCCGAAGGCTCCTCTGGAACACCCTGACAGCAGTCTGCAATAGCGGAAGAACCCTTATACTGACGTCGCACAGGTAGACGCAACGTAAAAATTATTATCTAAGCCTATCTGCTTCAGATTGTCTTTAATGATATGCCCCCACCGACAAAATCCACTTGTACTCTACACGGATTTCAGTCCAATATTAAGGAACCATAGAGGCCTACTATAAGTTATAGCCTATGTATTCTAAGTGATGGCTCCATTAACCAACTAAGCGTCTTGTGATATCAAAATGTCACCGGTTGGCCGATTTACTTCTGTAGTAAATTAGGAAATGTATTAAATCCATTTTGCAACTGAACTTCTTCCTCAGTCAAATATGCTACGATTGTTAATATTTAATCAGACACTCTACGAATGTTCGAGTTTTGTTAGAGATACCTTCGGGATTTTTGACTAACTGGAGAAATTTAACTTAGTGCCTAATAATGAGTAAGGTCCTCACTATATAAACTCATTCATGTAGACTACATGCATTTGCTTTTCTTTAGTATGGAGGAATGTGAGGCTCTCTGTACTCGCCTGGCCATCATGGTAAACGGCGTATTCCAATGCCTTGGTAGCATCCAACACCTGAAGGCAAAGTTCAGCGAAGGTTATTCTCTAATCATGAAGATCAAAGGTTCGGATATGGTCGACAGCGACGACCTGTCGGCAAAGGTGAATCGAGTCAAGACGTTCGTCGACGAAACGTTTCCAGGTAGCTTTCTGAAAGACTACCACGAGGGTCTGTTGAACTACCAGGTGGAAACGCCCAATCTCACCTGGTCGCGCATATTCGGAACGATAGAAGAAGCGAAAGGCAAACTGGACATCGAAGACTATTCCGTCAGCCAGACAACGTTGGAACAGCTCTTCATAAGCTTCGCTCGAAAACAGCGAGAACCGCAGGATCAGGAGACATCTTGCGGCAGAAAATGCATGAACATGCTCTGCTGTTGCTGCGATTGTTAGTTTTTAGATCGTCGTCACAGCCATCTCTAAATGGTGTTCCCTTGCTGTTTTAATCGCCAAGCACGAGTTGAATTTATCCAGTCAATCTGGCAATTATTATTGAATTTGTAATTTGGGTAGAAATTGGTGAGCTACGTTACATGTATATGAATTAGCCGAGTGAAAGCTGAAAATTTTCGTCATGATTGTTAGGTGTCCGTCAGTTTATTGTTTGCGTTGTCTATTTTGCATGATGATCTATGCACAAAGTGCAGATATAGGCATATGCTGTGTTGTCTATCGTCATTTCTGACAGTGCAAAGTTGCGTACATACTTGACTGCCAGCGATCGTCACATTTGCATTTATTAAGCTCGTTGTGCCCCAATATTCGCCGTATACAACATGCATTACATAGGCCTATCTGAATCCAGGAAGAAGCGAGTCATAGTCAGATAGTCCATTCCCACTTGATTAGGCCTCTCGGACTCTAAAAAGTGCTAGAGGTGTTTCGATGATGGTAACGATCCAGCACATAAGACTGATATTAAAAATTTAAAATATATATGCATTGGCGGTTCTAGGGTGGAGCTGGGGACTGTAGCACCAAGATTTCAGCTTTGCCCTCAGTAATATTAGTAGACGACCTTTTTATTCGTCAAATTTTTGTCATAGGGGCATAGCCCCACGGTTTTTTCCGGCTAGAACCCACTGTATATATGATCGTGCTGGTTCGAACTTTAGAGGAATGTGTTGAACTATAGGACATATTTCATAAAAATAAATCTGAGAAAAATAAATCTGAAAAACTTGAAATGTATGATTTTGCTGAGTTATTTTTAATTTAAAAAGACGCCTGTTTGGTTCGACATTTCAATTTTCTGAAAGTCAAAGTAGGACTAATGTTTCAGGCGTTACTGCATGTGAAATATTTCAGCTTGAAGATCTTTATTTTTGTGAGTATATATTGTTGGTTGATTTGTGATATTTTAGCGTTTCATTTTAAACGTTTTTATTGCACTTAGGTACTTGATTTATGTTAATTTCATGTTTTTGTATAGCCAATAGCGTTTTCTAAAGATTGTTTGCATATTTAGAATTTTCTAACTACAGCATTCCGTTTTCTCATCTTATTCTTTCACTATATGTCGAGTCACCTCGACTTTTGTAAAAAAAATCAAATCGAATTTGTTTTCACTTGAGTAGTTTCCGCATTTACTGTGTATTATGAACTCTTAATATGCATCTATTGTCGCATTAAATTGTTCTCTGTTTCTATATTGATAGCGTTTTCTAAAAACTGGAAATTTGGACAGAGATTGTTTCTCTTCTCCGTCTTCTTCCTTTTAGTATCCTAATTCTTCAACGCCGATTTTAATATATCAATTATCTAATATATCTAATATCGAAATATGAAATATTCTTGCGTTTGACTTTACAGCTAATCTTCAGATGTTTGAATTGTACTATTAACGATCTTTGATTCTGACTTTGATACTAATAAATTGATTGATTGATTGACTGACTGACTGACTGATTGCTTGATTGACTGACTGACTGACTGACTGATTGATTGATTGATTGATTGATTGATTGACTGACTGGCTAGGTGCCTGGCTGCAGAGGCGTCATTTGGGGGGCTGGGGGTGGGACCGTGGCCCCCCAAGGAAATGAAAATATTAATTTACAATGTATTAATGTGCAACAAAAAACAAAAACAGGGACGTTATTTGCGTTTTGGGCAAAAAAAGGTCAGCAGCCCCTAAAGCCCTAAAGGAGTACTTGATGTCGAGTAACCTGAAGTAACTAATTGTAAAAATGGGCTGACAAGCAAAAAAAGGTCGTCAACTTTTTTGGAAACTCATTAAGTCGAAAAATTGAAAAAAATTGAAAAATTTAAAAAAATGAAAAGAAAAATTAAAGAAAATTTTTAAAAAATTTCTCACCCCTCCCCAAGAAAAGTGTAAAATGACGCCACTGCCTGGCTGATTGATTGATTGATTGACTGATTGATTGACTGACTGACTGACTGATTCTGGCATGTGGCTATATTAAAATCAAATAAAGCGCTTGCGACTACTGCGCAGCAATAGGCCCATGCAAATTTATTCAGTTAAAATTCGATTTCTTTGTAGCAAAGTAAGCAAGCTAAGACATTTCCTGAGAGAGATAGGTATATCCTACAGTAGTTATAACCATATCCAGTGGCGTAGCCAAAGAGGGGTTGGGAGTTGGTTGTACGACCAAAAAAGTTTTATTGCGTATTATTATTATGATACCTATATAATTCATTTAATCAAGCGACCCTTTTGCCTGTCAGAATTTTCAGACGGAAATATCATGGGAGCCATTCCCCCCTTCGGGAAATCCTGGCTACGCCATTGACCCTATCCCATTCATTTCCGAACAATAGGGCTACTTACGAAGATAGCGTCGTGAAATAGGAATTTAGTATGACTGCTACGTTATAGACGAATACGATGTACACGAACACCTGTTACTAACTTAATATATTGAGTAGACTTGTTTTCTTTCTGAAGTGAAGCTGAAACTAAGAGATTCTGGTCACACGCCCCATACGATGAAAGCATGGCTTAGCCTAGTACACGCGCACTACTGTAACTGCTAGCAGTTGTACTAGCTCTTTAGTGGCAACAGCTATATTCAGACTAGCGTAAGTCGAGGCCCAAGGCTGCCCCTGCTATCCAAAGCATGTAGGTCGTAGGCCTGCTGTAGGCCTGTCTGTGAACAGTAGCCGACTTTCCTTATTCTGGATTTTCAGTGCTGTTAAAGACATGTGCTAGCCTAGTATTATATGACTAGCATCTGGTTATTAATGTGAAACTGCAGTTATGTCTGGAATCTGTTTAATGTTCGAAATAATGTTTCATTGGCCACCAGTGATGTCATCGGGGTTCGGGAATGGGGAAGGGCGGACATCATCAAGGGAAAAATTGTTATATCCCTCATTGGAGTCATTGCCCACGATTTCTTGGTTGAACATAGCTGAACTGAGGTGTGAAGCTTACAACTTTTAAACGCTTGATTCCAATATTCCCATTGTGCTTTATTTCACTACAGGTTGAATTCTACTCTTTTTCTCTGTTTACTTTCACTAATACTGTACAACTTGAATTTAATTAAGCGTTATGAAAAGAGCGCACAAAACTATTTAAAACTGGTAAACACGTGAAGGAAGCAGAGGCCAGAAATACTACTTGGGTAATAAATAACCTGGTTCACAAATTCAACTTGTCTTAAATTTTCTATTAGAGACACGTGACAAATGAAGACACGAACATTTTTATTGACCGGCAAAAGCAGAAATATATTGACATAAATAGCAAGACTTCAATGAAAGCATATGCTATATTATTGATATTGTATTTATTTCAACTCAGGAGAAGTGACATACACAAACAATTCCACATCATAATAAAAGTTACATTGAAATGCCTTCATTACTAGAATATTAGAATATAATGTTGGAAAAAATATTAACTAACCATACATAGTCATAGTCATTTCCATCAAAAAAGAGGATAAAGAAAATATAATTCTAGATTAAAAGGATAACCATATAACAGCGTAAATGATCATAATTCATTAAGATACAGTCTTGATTCCAAAAGGGAACAATGTTCCCGCAGGAAGGTATCTTACAAGTTAAAACAGTAGTTAGTGGGAAAGGCAGGGGTGTGATGTCAATTGATTAACAACCGGTTCGCTGACGTTGACAAAGAAGTTATATATGGCTTGTCCATTATGTGTATAAATACAGTAGATACAAATTTTATATACCATATATATATATATATATATATATATATAAAATAAATGATTATATATATAAATTGTATATACCAAATGGACCAAATAGATTGCTTTTTAGTTGTTTTGTTAGACCTACAGCAATTCCCTAATATCCTGCTCGTTGTTTGGACAGACCTACATAATTTCTCCTTTTCGTAAAGATCACAGAGCAGATCACTTTTACATCCAAGTGATTTTATATACGATAAACCATTGATAAATTCCGGTGAAATACAAAGGCTCATCATTGGCCTCATACTTGATACAATTTATCGCTTTTCTACCTATCTCCTTGAGATTCTAATAGTAAATAGTCTAATACGACGTCTGACAGAAACGTGCCAAATGCAGGAGCCGGTAAAAATGGGTGGGGCTAGACATGGTTCAGACATCGACAAGAGCGCTAGAGAATGACCAAAGACGCTTTCTCGTGGAATAACCATATAAATAGGCCTATCCATAAATCACAGTTGTGAGGTTACGGATGAGTCAGTCACGCTTCGTGTAAGCGAATCCTCCAAGGTGTAGATCTACTAATTATAACACCGCGTCCAAAGGAATCCTTCCACCGTCTCAGTTTTCACACAAGGCCTACTATAAATCTATCACCATTCAACATAGGCACTGAACTGTAGTCTAAACTCTCAAGCATCTTTACAATTTGAATTTAGACTGCCGATGCCAGCTTTGATCTGGCGTGTCCACTGAATCAGGGTGCGGTGAAGCTGAAAGTTAGGTGGGACATGAATGAACCATATGGTGGGTGCTTTTAAGTTTTAACCTATAAACCACATCCGCTGTAATTATAGTCATGGTAAGTAACATATGAATGCTGTTGGGTTACAAAACCGGCCGGCAACGGCGGCGACCACTTAAAAATCAAGTGCCGATCCAAGGGTAGAAAGGTTTTCTACACATATTCAGGAGAACGAAAACCAGTCCAGTAAACAAGCAGACGGTTCGGTGATATAGTCGTCATTTTAACAAACGGTTCTGCCGGAACGGACCGAATCGGCTCCATCACACCCCTGGCTATAGGTAGGCAGTAATACATAAGCACATAAGCAGCTTATAAGAATGAAATAAGTACGGATGAAATAAAGTGTTAATGACAATTTTAATATATCATATAGAATAAATGATTTGGCAATTAGTTTTTTGTTGATAAAAAGAACAAAATCAATTAGATTGTAGAATCAAATAATAGATCGATACTCAATTCTTGATTATTTCTGTGAAAAGTTCTTCTGGATAAACAGTCAATTTAAGCTTATTCTATGCTATAACTTAATATTAAAAGGTAAAACATCCTGAAAAGTCGTTTGCTATCGATGCTGAAAGAAATATTTAGTTGTCATTAGAATAATCACTCGAATCTTCAATCTTCAAGAAACTCCTTGATATACTTATCACGTTCCTCTTTAAGTTCTTTCACTGCCTCTTCCAGCTTAATACCCATGGCTGATTTGGCTCCTCCTCCGAGTTTGACGCCATTATAAGCTATCATGGCGACGTCTAGCCCCAAACCCAGCACAGTAAAAACGTGTGTCGCCACCATAGCAACCGCTCTAGCTCCTGTAAATGTTCCTCTGGCTGCCATCCTGGCCCCTGCAGATCCTATCCTCGACACTGTCACTGTGCCGCCAGTGGCCATTCCAGCCACCAAACGAGAAACGTTGCACCCAAATCGAGGAGCAGCAGTATCCGGGATTGATGCCTTGTATAAATCACTCTCGAGATGCACAGATTGACCAATTGCATCTCTGGCAAGCTCAAATTCCTTTCTGTAATTATCTAGCGCTGCTTGTAGCTTTTCCGATTGGTTTTTGTCATTTTCTATGCATTTTTTCACTTGAGCATCTTGTTGGCTATTTATGGCCAACCCAGCAATCTCTGACCCTATGGCTGTCACACCACCTAGACCTCCAGTTACTCCGCCTGCAATGGCGCTGGGTATCAGGCTCGCCCCTGCAGTAAACGGAGCAGCGATCAAGCCCCCAATAATAATTATTCCACCGAGAACACCGACAGAAGAACCAACCGTATTCGATATAGCCACATCTTTAGTCGTCTTATGCAGTAGCTCGATTATTTTCTCAAGTGTGGCTATAGTTTCGTTTCGCGTGGAAAGCCATTCGCTAACATTTGGCTTCAATTTGTCTCTGGCAGGTTTCATCAGGCGATCAAGTAGGTCTATCATTTTTAAGAGTTCCTCTGTCATTGTCACGCTTCCCATCGTTCTTCAGTACCTAAAACACAAAAATTTATTAAAAATTCTTGTGTAATGCAATGTGTAGGGCCGGAAAGATGACAGAGAGGTAACGCGCTGGAGAGGCATACTGACGGAACGAGATCTAGTCCCACTGGAGCCCCTAAGGCCGACTTGGCATTACTGGCTAGAGGGCGGTGTTAATATGAGGAGCTGCGTTAAGCTGCGAGGTAAAACGTGGGTCTAGAGAAAGCAATGGCAGCCTATACCCAGATTAATGGCTTATACAACCTACGGCGCCGATTGCTTACAGTAGATAAGTGCCGGATCCCAATTCTTGAACTCCAGTACGGCCCTGTACGGGACCTACCTTTACCCAGTGGTGGCATCAGGCATCAAAGCAGGGCCCTGCCTCGGGCCCTTGACAGAAAAACAGTGAAATATACAGTACTTAGACCGAATAAGCCAAAACTTAAAAAGCACTCCAATCGGTAATCATCATATATGCAATGGAATGGTAATGCTAACTATCGGGTACACTCAATATTCTTAAAGTGACACTGAGTGGTAATAGAATAGAGACTATTGAACAGTCGGCGCATAGACATGTAACCGTCACAATTGCTTTGCGCTGGCAGTATGGCGCCTCCCAGCCATTTCATGCTACACACTGGCGCCATTGACTGTCGAATATCTTGTGAAATGGCTTGTGAGTCGTTCGATGGATGACTCGCGTCGTAAGATAAATGGTTCATTGTACAACATGCTTTATAGACAATAAAAACACAATTTGTAATTAATTTGCTGTGTGACAGAAGCCAATGGAAGCTAGTCTTGCCATGCAGGCGGCACAATCCCTCTGACTGGTATCTAGAACGACCCGGTCTTTGCAGATGGGCTTGAAATACCATCGATTGTTACCCTCAGGCAGAGATGTAGTACTTGGTACTTGCACTTGTACTCGAGTTGTACTCGAGTACAATTTTTCAGTACTTGTACTTGTACTTGGAGGTTAGGTACTTGTACTTGTACTCAAATGCTGTTGGGTTGGGTTGGGATTTTGGAAGGCATGTACTTGTACTTGTACTTGGAGGTCAGGTACTTGTACTTGAAGTATTGTGTACTTGCTACATCTCTGCCCTCGAGTATTAGAAATGGTGCTAAAGAAGAAGTGTAATTATATATATATATATATATATATATATATATATATATATATATTATAATTCCTAGAGGAATCTCCGTAAAAATCTGCAAAGGTTGAAAATTGGGTACTTTCCCGTTATCCGGACCCCACTGAATAAATGCTTAGAAATGCTTAGAAAACAGAAGAAATATTAAGAAATGCGCCGAGAAATGCTTAGAAAACAGTTGTTTGTATAATAAAGGGTACTTTCCCGTTATCCGGACCCCACTGAATAAATGCTTAGAAATGCTTAGAAAACAGAAGAGATATTAAGAAATGCGCCGAGAAATGCTTAGAAGACAGTTGTTTGTATAATAAAGTTACATTTGAGATATTGGTGGCCAAAAATCCTTCAACGCACCGCTTCCAGTGGAAGTGATCATCGCATTAAATTTAACGTACTGACGCCATTTTGAGAGGGACGGAAAATTTTGAAATTTTGAGAAATTTTGAATCGGCGTTGACCCTTTCGTCGAAAAGCAGTTTCGTGGCAATAGTGTATGATGAACATCGTCGATTTTCGATGAGATTTTCGGATGAGAATGATTAAACAGCTGTGAAGCGAATGAGAATGATTAAACAGCTGTGATCTTGATGAATTCTTTAGTTGGAGTCACATCCAAAAACTCCCAGATTTGAACATATATGCCAAGTTAGACAGTCCCTACACTGGCTTCCTATCTAATACCGAATTAATTATTAGTTATAACTTATAACTTACAGTATACTGTTACTGTATAATCCGTCTTTTAGTATTTAAATTTTTAAACCATACTATATAACGGAGCCAATTATCTTAAGATGCGACTTATCCCTCGAGCGATTAATCGTTCCACTAGGTATTCGGCAGTACTTTCATTAAATTTTGTTGTTCCTTATTCTCGCACAGTCATTGGCACTAGTTGTTTCTCAGTGCGCGGCCTTAAACTTTGGAATTCATTGCCAATAACACTTCGTATAACTAACAATTTATCATCTTTCAAATCCGGTCTAAAAACATACCTGTTTGACTTGGCTTATCCCCCTTAGATTGCTCTTTCGCCGTTTCTGACTGATATTTTCTGTTTGACCTGCTCTAACTCAATTTGGATTTGTTGCGCCATCCTAATGTTTAATTTAGGATGCAATCAGCAAGATCGTATATGCTCTGCGTAATTATGTGATTGGCCAAAACTTTCTCTGGCCAGGTTTGGCCCGGCCAACAAATTCATGCACTGTTACAGGCCAAGACTGTTTAATACTAATGAAAATATTAATTTATAATGTATTAATATGCAACAAAAAACAAAAAAGGGACGTCATTTGCGTTTGGGGGGGCAAAAAAGGTCAGCAGCCCCTAAAGTCCTAAAGGAGTGCTTGATGTCGAGAGTAACCTGAAGTAACTAATCGTAAAAAAGGGCTGACAAGCAAAAAAAAGGTCGTCAAGTTTTTGGGAAACTCGTCAAGTAGAAAAATTTAAAAAAAATTAAAAAATTTAAAAAAATCTAAAAGAAAAATTTTCCAAAATTTCTCGCCACCCCCCCCCCCCCCCAAGAAAAGTGTGAAATGACGCCACTGGTTGTAATATTAAGGAATACAGTTATTTTTATATTTGTTGATAAAAGTTAGTATATAGACAGTAAGGCTAAGTGTATATGTGATAAAATGCCTCAAAATTGTGCCGTTGCAAATTGTAATAACACGTGGAAGACAGATGTTCAGAGCATCGTTTCATTCCATCGATTTCCGAAAGATGCCACGCTGTGTAGAACGTGGATTAAACGGTGCTATCGATAATCAATTAATTAGCAATTTCAATATTCACACTTTCTATAAATTTTTCATTATTATTCGCACTCTACAATATCTGCACTTTCTCATGTTCATTATGCAGTGATAATCAGTAATTGCTTTCCTTACAGATCAAGACTTTATTGAACGCTGTTTTCGTAACTGATTTTTTTTATAAGACTAGTATCTCTATTTTGAGCATGTCAACACTATAATGTGATGTGTCAACGCAAATAAACGATAAACAATCGACAATTAAACAAACTAAAACATTCTTACATAGGGCCTCCATTTGACCATTCTCTTGCTTATAGTTAACGTTTTCAATCTAAACTTTTACAAAAATCAGCTACAAAATCAGCTACACCAGATTCATACAGGAAGATGGTTGGTATTTCGAAACGTCTGTGAAGTTTCAGAAATAAGTTAGTTATAAAAAGAAAGGGAACCATTTACATTCTTATATACTGTCTTGCTGTTTCTCAGTAGCAACAGTCGCTCCAATCAACCAGTGACGTCATATAGCCACACCTACTTGACCTGTATGCAAAAGAAGGGTTCCTGGCCTGCCTTTGGTATTTAATTGCCTTGGTTACAGGCCTTGCCTCAACTGACAACCTGGCGACCCCGCTGCGGCGTTACCTTACCTATAGGCTTACTGAAGTAGTCTACAAATTCTTAGTATGCAGTGGCGTCAATCCCGTGAGGGTCCTTGGGTCCGGACCCTCGCATAAAAGTGGTTGTGAGGGTCCATAGAGCATTGGACCCTCACAAAAGTCTGAATAAATCCATATTGTACCGTTGTACGATTATTTAATACATTATTGCGTTGGGTAGATAATAGATATAATCAGTAAATGGTATTTTTGGAACATTAAATTTTGGAACAATAAAGTAATAATAATTATGTTAAAAAGTACATGGTGCACTCCTTCAGCATAGCACAAGCTGGCACAACAACAGGTGGACCCGCACAACTTTTACTACAGGTTGACGCCACTGTTATTATGGGAGTAGAATAGTTGACAACCTTTTGTGCAGCAAACTTATTCACTTGTCAGTTTGTATACAGTTCAATAGACAAGTAGCAGAAAGAGCAGCAAAGGCTACGCAGGCAACATTAAAAAGTCTCTTACTATTTCAAATTGTTGAAAAATTCTCGTCTCCCAAGACTCTTCGATTCAAGACACGCAGCTCTCCTCTTCGAACAAATCGTCTAAAATTTAGGCGAAAAGAGAAAGTCAATTGCGGTTAGATATACCTTAAATTCGTAATATCAGACGTATAAGGATATCGCCGGGGAACTCAATTTGCCTACAGAAATTCATCGAACTCCTCATAGCGGTGCCTGCATTAACCACCAAGGCCGCAAGGCATGCTTTCAAATAGGGAGTTCGCATAGTCAAGCAAAATAGACCTCTTTGCTTCCAGTAGTCTTCAGTGACTCATTTTTAACTGATGGATTAAATGTACATAAAAATTGCTGCTTACTTATTGAAAATCGTGTCCTTTACTCCTATACTTATGTTAGCTAAACATGTTTACTGCCTCAGAAACAAAAGACAGAAATACCATTTGAACTAAATGCACTTGGGCAATGTCAACCAATTCTGACACATATTCAGACTGATAGATGATAACGCAAGCTTCAACATACAACTCTCACCCGGATGTTCGGAACCGTTCGCAATAAGAGCAAAGGCAGTATGATGATGATCCGGGTTCGGTCTTGTTTTATAAGGATCGGACTGACTGCAGTCATATTGAGCCATTGGAGGGAGGAGACCGCGTTGCGTTTGCCGACGTCGTTCGGCAGACAGAGTCGGTGGGCCATGGACAGACAACGACAGACCATGTTGTCTCTCTCTCTCTCTCTCTCTCTCTCTCTCTCTCTCTCTCTCTCTCTCTCTCTCTCTCCCTCTCTCTCTCTCTCTCTCTCTCTCTCCTCTCTCCAGCATCTGTCTTTAGCAATTATTATTATGCAGCTGCTCATAGTGGGAAAAAGTGAAAACCATGCGCGCAAAATTTTTGCTTTCACTTTTCTTTACTTTCACTTTTCCCAAATATTACTTTACGGTTAGCTGAACCAAAGCCTGACCAAATTACTGGTCATATCGGATAACGTTTACGCAGTGACGTAGCGTAGGGGCAGAGGTACGCTGCTGCCCCGGTCCAAAATTCTAGGGGGACGCCAAATTTCTGGTGAAAAAAGAAAAAGACGAAGTAAAAATATATCTTAAAGAGGTGGGTGAACATCTGTATGTCATTCACAAAAAAGATTTGCAGGAACTTTTTCGGATGCCATACGGGAATGCGATGCGGTGACGCTTTTTGCTAGTCAAGACTACTTTGGGTCTGGGGCGGAGTCAGACTGTATAAGCGAACATAGGGCGGAAATTTTTTCTATTAGGCTACTAGGGTCGGTCACCCCACTTTTTGAGTGCCTTCTATAGGGAAGGGGAGGTTAGGGACTGGGCTCATCCCTTCTTCGTTTGGGGTATGGCGGGAGAGGGCGGGGGGGTTGTCGTAGGCTACCTCTTTCTGGAGGGAGAGCTTTGAAGCGGAATTCTAGTCACGAGAACATGTCGAGCAACAGTGTTAGAGCAGCTCTGTGGCGATCTTTGCTGCAGCGACTGTAAGACAACTTATGCGGCACAGTCTACCAACCCGAACCTCCCTTCCTTTCCAATAAGATTTTCCCCTGTTTTGCACAGATTCTACGATCCTGGATATTATTAAGGCGCCGACCGCCCCCCTCCCTCCCCCGACGTCTGCCCTCCCCGTGGTTGCGCCGCTGCTATCGTCGGGGGAGAGTTCAAGGCAAATAATTATAAGGAGAGAGAGAGAGAGAGAGAGAGAGAGAGAGAGAGCAGACGACAGCATCAGAACCAGACGCCGTCAGGTGATGAGCATCGATAGACACCGTCGCCGCATAATGTCGATCGACGACGTGTGTGTCTATACAAGGCCGTGATGATTCAACAAGCATGGTTGAATGCTCTGGCCACAGGAGGGGGGAAATTGTCGGCTCTCCGTTCACAGTAAACAGCGCAGTTTGACTGAATGAGTGTACAACTAAACAGAGAAGCAGATTGATAAACAGACAGCAGACTGACAATAAGACAGACAGACAAAGCGACAGACAGACAGCAGACAGAGAGCAGACAGACAGACCGGCAGGCAGACTGACAGACAGACAGGCGAACTGACAAAACATACAACAGACTAATGACTGAATTAGTGCACAAAAAAGACGTGCAGACTGACATACAGCAGACTGACAAACAGACAGACAGGCAGACAGGTTGGCAGACTAAGAGACAAACAGAGAAAAAGCCGCAAACTGATAGACAGCCACACTGATGAATAGACAGACAGGCAGACAGACTGACAATACATACAGCAGACTAATGGCTGAATGAGTGTACAAATGGATGCAGATAAACAGACATGCAGAATGATAAACAGACTGACAAAAAGACAGACAGGTAGACAGACAGACAGAGGTAAAGTTCTTGGATGGATAAAAAATTGGCTTCAGAGCAGAAGACAGAAGGTAGGTATAAGAGGCAAGCATTCAGATTGGGCTGAAGTCATAAGTGGGGTGCCACAAGGTTCAGTGTTTTTCTGCCTTCATAAATCGTCAATGTCAATAGTAGTAGTAGTAGTAGTAGTAGTAATAATAATAATAATAATAATAATAATAATAATAATAATAATAATAATAATAATAATGACCGTCAACCCAGGATAAATACCCGGACGCGCCGAAGCCAGATTTAACTTGAACACGGGCTGGGCGACGTTTTGAGCCCATGCTTAGAACAGTAAGCACAAAAGCTCCATATAAATTGAAGAGTTACGGTTATTTATTGCAAGAATGTGTTCATTAAACATCACTTTCAATTATGCATACTATCATGTTATACAGCTATGAATTCATTTTTCACAGTAATAAATATTGAATATTTTGATATAATATTTATTAATTTCAATCCATATAGTCACTAGACTCAACGTCACTAAAGACTTGATAATAATTAATAATATTGTAGAATGTAACTAGCAATTTCTTTCCTTTATTAGAATACTCCGCGGCAGACCTGGTATAACATCTCCGCAATTATACGTGTATTATAATTTATAATCCCTTATACTATTACTAGGCCTCTATTATGTTACGGAAACACTTCATATGAAGAAAAAGTATTTTAAACCTAATGCAAGAGTAACATGTAAGAGTCAGATCAGTGGAGAAGAGAATAAGACCATTGGAGAAAGAACTTTTATATGTCTCATTATGCTACATAAATTAATCAAATAAGTTAATGACAGCATTTGCTCTGCATGTGTGTGCATAAGAACATATGTCCAATGTATGGTTTGACTGAGGAGTGAGTAAGCAGTGCCGGAATTCCTCTCTTCCCCGACAATCTCTACACTGCTTAATGATGTTAATTCTTTGAATGTGGTTTTCAGTTTGTCATTCTTGATGAGCCAACGTCTGGAATGGACCCGGAAGCTCGAAGACAGACGTGGGACATTCTGCAGAGTCAGCAGAAAGGCCGAACCATAATTCTGTCGACACATTTCATGGACGAAGCAGATCTCCTCGGGGATCGAATCGCCATAATGGCCGACGGACAAATTCAATGCTACGGAACGCCAATGTTCCTCAAAAACAAATACGGTTATAACAATAATAATAATAATAATAATAATAATAATAATAATAATAAAACTACTAGGTACTGCTACTACTACTACTACTACTACTACTACTACTACTACTACTACTACTACTACTACTAATAATAATAATAATAATAATAATAATAATAATAATAATAATTATAATAATAATAATAGTAATAATAATAATAATAATAATAATAGTAATAATAATAAAACTACTATTAATACTAGCAGGGCTTAGAATAGTTCATTTGAGTCTGCCATATGTGTGAACCACTATTACTCGCCTAATGGCGGTGATCAATAAAATTGTGTCCATTTTTTACCTCGTTTTTCGGTATGCCAGAAAAATATTCGCTTAGAACGCTGATGCAGATTATATATCACAAAGTCCGCTTCATTTTATTTTTGCTTGGACCATACAAAACATTTTTCAGTTTGAAAAACGTGTCCGTTTTTTACTTGATTCCAGGAATCGGTTATCACATGACGATCGTGAAAAGTCCTGACTGCGACGTTGACAATCTGGTGAGCGTCGTGAAGTCTCGGGTTCCGGAGTCGATTATGGAAAGCAGCGTTGGGGCCGAGGTGTCCTTCATCCTGCCGCGCGAACAGTCGTCCAAGTTCGAAGGACTCTTCGCCAAATTGGAAACAGAACAGAAACATCTCGGAATCGAAGGATTCGGAGCTTCAGTGACTACAATGGAAGAAGTCTTCATCAAGTCAGTTTCTATTAAGATATTTCGCATTGTCTAATCCAGTGGCGTAGCCAGGTTTCCGGAAAATAATAATACTTTTTCGAATGAAAAATTCTACAACCTGCTCCTGTTTCAACTTCCCCTGCCTCTCTCACCTAATTTATGGTTACAGACGTTCCAGGAAAGTTGAGATCAATTAAGCCGAATCCAGTCATCCCGTACGAGATCGCCGGAAATTCTACCGGACGTCCTGACATTTCGGCGCTCATGAATTGCTACGCCCAGACGACCGCCAATAGTGGCAAACAGGTGTACGTCAATAACAACACCGACTACACCACAATGGACGACTATCTGGTCGAAATCGCCAAAGGTCAATTCTTGAGCACCTTGACTTCTATTTGTGTTTCTCGATATGTGGAAGATGGGTATGGTGCTCGATAGCCCGTTTTAGAATCCGTATCAGAGTGGATCGTTAATTGGCAACACCCCGTGTAAAGAAATTCAATTTAGGTCGTCGGCGTATGACCAAGTCATTTGTTGTAATAACTTCTACAAGTAGCGTAATTGACGGGATATACGATGATTCGTATGCTGACAAACGATGATTCCTACAGAATTGTGGTTCGTTCTGCGCAGCCGCCACGGACGTCGTGTCCTGGAAAGAACCTGGGATCGGACGTTCGCTGTTCTTCATGGCCATGCAGGGCGTCGTCTACTTCGTCATCCTCGCCGTCATCGAAACGGACCTGTTGGGCCGCATCAGACTCGCGTGCACGTCCCGCCGAGGCGGCCGAGTGGAGACGATGAGGGCGGGGGCGGAAGAGGAGGATGAGGAGGGATACCAAATGGGCGACGCGCGGGGAGTGTCGAAGGACTCGGACGTGCTCGACGAACGAGACCGGGTGGTGAACCGGCCGCTCGACGAACTGTTGAAGACCGATTCGGTGCTGCTGAGGGAGCTGAGCAAAGTCTACGGAGACTTCGTGGCCGTGAGCAAGCTGAGCGTCGGCATCCCCTACGGCCAGTGCTTCGGTCTGCTCGGAGTCAACGGAGCCGGTAAGACGACGTCGTTCAAGATGCTGACCGGGGACGTGAAGCCGACGTTTGGCAACGCTTACGTCGGGGGCGAGAGCGTCACCGAGGACATCAGGAAGGTGCAGCAGCAGGTCGGATACTGTCCGCAGTTCGACGCACTCATCGACCAGATGACGGTCACGGAGACACTGTGGATGTTCGCCTGTCTTCGAGGAGTGGCGAGTTCTTATAGGAAGCCGGTGGTGGAGATGCTGGTCGATCGTCTGATGCTGAAGGATCACGCCAGAAAACAGGTTGGCAGCCTCAGGTAAGAAACAGACAGATGGCAGAGTTTGTCATAAAGTCATCAGAACAGATCTGCAAGATAAAGAAATTAAAGTTGACACCCAATTGTGTACTTCTTTAAAAAGCATCTATCTCTACAATACAATACTGAGTCTTAAAATATTACTTTTGACGATAATGAACGTATGTAACACAATAACATGTACTTTAAATGCGTCTATGTCTTCGGTATAATAGTTAATACTTTAATCTAATAAATTAACTTTGGCCAAAGCAAGCTAACCGAAGATGGCACGTAGGTCTACTGGCCTGATCCTGGAACTTCGAATATGTTTACCGTTTATGTCAGAATTAACTATACATGCTATTCCAAGTTTTGATTTGTTTCTAGAAACGCTGCTCTTTTGTCTTTTGGGCAGAGAGAGAGAGAGAGCCAGAGAGAGAGAGAGAGAGAGAGACAGAGAGAGACAGAGAGAGAGAGAGAGAGAGAGAGAGAGAGAGAGAGAGAGAGGCTTCATTGTAATCTGAATAGCACACACCCTCCATTACCATCCCAACGTCATAGGATTCGATTGACTCTTCTGAATACTGGTTTTTCGTCAGTAATTTTTTTGGGCATGTTGCTGTTGGTTTAGCGGCGGTAACAAGAGAAAGTTGAGTATTGCGGTGGCTCTCGTAGGAGATCCGCCGATCGTCTTTCTGGACGAACCGACCACCGGTGTGGACCCTGCCGCCCGAAGGCTCCTCTGGAACACCCTGACCGCAGTCTGCAACAGCGGAAGAACCCTTATACTGACGTCGCACAGGTAGACGCAACGTAAAAATTATTATCTAAGCCTATATCTGCTTCAGATTGTCTTTCATGATATGCCCCCACCGACAAAATCCACTTGTACTCTACACGGATTTCAGTCCAATATTAAGGAACCATAGAGGCCTACTGTAAGGTTATAGGCTATGTATTCTAAGTGATGGCTCCATTATCCAACTAAGCGTCTTGTGATATCAAAATGTCACGGCCGATTTACTTCTGTAGTAAATTAGGAAATGTATTAAATCCATTTTGCAACTGAACTTCTTCCTCAGTCAAATATGCTACGATTGTTAATATTTAATCAGACACTCTACGAATGTTCGAGTTTTGTTAGAGATACCTTCGGGATTTTTGACAAACTGGAGAAATGTAACTAGTGCCTAATAATGAGTAAGGTCCTCACTATATAAACTCATTCATGTAGACTACACAGTGTTAGGAAAGATCACTTGTAAAATGATCTTGATCAAAGATCAAGATCACTAGAGAGAAATTGATCTAAGATCAAGATCAAAGATCACTAGAGTATAAATGATCTAAGATCAAGATCACTTTAAAAGTGATCTAAGATCAAAGATCATACAAATATAGTTATTATATCATGTATGACGTGTCACGTATGATAACGATACAAATGTCCACTGTACGATGCATGTAAACTTTTGTAATACTAAGTTACTAACACAACTGAAAACAGTCCATGACAATTTTAGCAACTAACTGTCAGTTCACAGTCAGTGTTGAACACGGCAGTTCATTTTCAGCATGAGCAGACGCTCAAATGTTGCGTCAGACAACCTGTTTCTTCGCGGTGTAGCTATCAAACCTCCAAATTCCTCCAATACTAAAAAGTCTTTCGACAGGCGCACATGTGGGTATGCCAACAAGCTAGAAAGTTCCTTATTTGGGTTATTCAGGTAGTGCATGACCTCTATCTTGACTGCATTTTCACGACCAGTTGCAACTGAGCAACTCCTCTGAGTCCCAGTGGCAGTGCCAGTACTAATGTCAGGCCACACCCATAATCCTCATCATCTGCACCGGCTGCACTAACATGATCATTGAGGTCCGAATGCTTGATTTGTCCGCCATTTTACTCAATACACATAGAAGTTCGTTGATTGATTGACTTAGTTGGGAGAATAGGCCTACATATAATTTGATCTTTGATCTTCTGTTGATAATAAAGATCAAAATCACAGAAAAAGTGATTTAAAATCAGAGTCAAAGATCACTAGTAAAAAGTGATCTAGATCAAAGATCAAAGATCATGAATTGTGATCTTAGATCGTGATCTTTGATCTTTTGATCTAAGATCACTCCTAACACTGAGACTACATGTATTTGCTTTTCTTTAGTATGGAGGAATGTGAGGCTCTCTGTACTCGCCTGGCCATCATGGTAAACGGCGTATTCCAATGCCTTGGTAGCATCCAACACCTGAAGGCAAAGTTCAGCGAAGGTTATTCCCTGATCATGAAGATAAAAGGTTCGGGTATGGTCGACAGCGACGACCTTTCGGCAAAGGTGAATCGAGTCAAGACGTTCGTCGACGAAACGTTTCCCGGTAGCTTTCTGAAAGACTACCACGAGGGTCTGTTGAACTACCAGGTGGAAACGCCCAATCTCACCTGGTCGCGCATATTCGGAACGATAGAAGAAGCGAAAGGCAAACTGGACATCGAAGACTATTCCGTCAGCCAGACAACGTTGGAACAGCTCTTCATAAGCTTCGCTAGAAAACAGCGAGAACCGCAGGATCAGGAGACATCTTGCGGCAGAAAATGCATGAACATGCTCTGTTGTTGCTGCGATTGTTAGCCTTTAGATCGTCGTCAAAGCCATCTCTAAATGGTGTTCCCTTGCTGTTTTAATCGCCAAGCACGAGTTGAATTTATCCAGTCAATCTGGCAATTATTATTGAATTTGTAATTTGGGTAGAAATTGGTGAGATACGTTATATGAATTAGCCGAGTGAAAACTGAAAATTTTCGTCATGATTGTTAGGTGTCCGTCGGTTTATTGTTTGCGTTGTCTATTTTGCATGATGATATATGCACAAAGTGCAGATATAGGCATATGCTGTGTTGTCTATCGTCATTTCTGACATTGCAAAGTTACCTCTGCTACATACTTGAGTGCCAGCGATCGTCACATTTGCATTTATTAAGCTCGTTGTGCCCCAATATTCACCGTATACAACATGCATTACATAGGCCTATCTGAATCCAGGAAGAAGCGAGTCATAGTCAGGTAGTCCATTCCCACTTGATTAGGCCTCTCGGACTCTAAAAAGTGCTAGAGGTGTTTCGATGATGGTAACGATCCAGCTCATAAGACTGATATTAAAATTTTAAAATATATATGCATTGGCGGTTCTAGGGTGGAGCTGGGGGCTGTAGCACCCAGATTTCAGCTTTGCCCTCTGTAATATTAGTACCGTAGACGACCTTTTTATTCGTCAGACTTTTTCTGTCATAGGGGCATAGCCCCACGGTTTTTCCCCGGCTAGAACCCACTGTCTATATGATCGCGCCGGTTCGAACTTTAGAGGAATGCATGTGTTGAACTATAGGACATATTTCATAAAAATAAATCTGAGAAAAATAAATCTGGAAAACTTGAAATGTATGATTTTGCTGAGTTATTTTTAATTTAAAAAGACGCCTGTTTGGTTCGACATTTCAATTTTCTGAAAGTCAAAGTAGGACTAATGTTTCAAAGAGTGGCGTTACTGCATATGAAATATTTCAGCTTGTAGATCTTTATTTTTGTGAGTATATATTGTTGGTTGATTTTTGATATTCCAGCGTTTCGCTTTAAACGTTTTTATTGCACTTAAGTATTTGATTTATGTTAGTTTCATGTTTTTTGTATAGCCAATACGTTTTCTAAAGATTTTTTGCATATTTAGAATTTTCTAACTACAACATTCCGTTTTCTCATCTTATTCTTTCACTATGTCGAGTCACCTCGACTTTGGTAAAAATCAAATAGAATTTGTTTTCACTTGAGTAATTTCCTCATCTACAGTGTAATATGAACTCTTAATATGCATCTATTGTCTCTGTTTCTATATTGATAGCGTTTTCTAAAAACTGGAAATTTGGACAGAGATTGTTTCTCTTCTCCTGCTTCTTCCTTTTAGTATCCTAATTCTTTAACGCCGATTTTAATATATCAAATATCTAATATATCTAATATCGAAATATGAAATATTCTTGCATTTGTCTTTACAACTATTTTTCAGATTATTGAATTTTACTATTAACGATCTTTGATTCTGACTTTGATACTAATAAACTGATTGATTGATTGAAAACCTAATGAATGCAGTACATGACATGTCATAGCATTTGTAGCACGCTAATGACCGTGTAGCCTACGTAACTGTGGTTGAGACAGGGCCGCCAAGAGGGGGGAATGGAAATGTGAGAAATGCACAGGGGCCCGGCGGTCTGGAGGGGGCCTGGGCCGATGATGAAGATGTATTATTAACAATTATAACAATGATAGCACCACGAAAAAGGTCACCACGTTATATGCATAAAGATTAGGGGACCTTCGAGCAGTGGCGGCTCCACCGGGGAGCCAGGGAAAAGCCTGGTCAGTGGCCCACAGTTGGGTTATACTTAATGCTACATACATTAAACAACTAATGGTTGGCCCCCCATGATTAGAAGTTGCCCCCCAACGGCCCCTCCACTTGCCAAATCCTAGAGCCGCCACTGCCTTCGAGGAAAGGGGCGGGCGCTGAGGATATCACAAAAGCGCAAAAAACAGTGACAAGCAAAAAAGTCCATCACTACTTTTCAAGAGTTGCAAACATTGACAAGCAAAAACGGTCATTATCAATTTTAAAGACTTGTTAGGAGCCCGTCGGCCCTTCTGCACAGGGGACCAGAATTTCTGTCGACGGGCCTGGGTAGAGATATCGGGTAGAGATATCGAACAGCAGATGAATCTGCTTAACATTTAATTGCTGCATTGTTCTAATTTAGGTCTAAACACTAAACAGCACATTGCAGGAGCTAATTTATGTAATTTTTTCTTAATCCATCGTCCTGATTCGTCTTTCTGTCCATATTCCTTTTAAATAACAGTTCACCTCTATTTCAATTCACTTTAGCGTTTGTCTTAATATTTAAAATTGCTTTTAGACGAATATGCCCTACCCACATTTTATCTTTGCAGTAGGCCTGGCCTATCTATTGCAATGTTTATAAATGGCCTTTGGGGCGGGAAGTTAGCAGAGTGGTAACAGCGTTGGATATTGGTGCAGGAGGTCGCGGGTTCGCGTCCCGGAGGAGCCCTAAGGTCGACTCAGCCTTTAGAGGGGCGTGTTGTAAATGAGGAGCAGCCCTAAAAATGCTGCGACAAGTCAAACAGGTACCTACGCGATGCACTAGCCCCGTGTCCGTTGCACACGCCTGGCTGAGGGCTGTTAGAAACGGAGATCAGATAGCCTGTGGCTCGGGAAGGACTTTGACTTGACTTTGACTTTGGGCGTTTTCTTAATGCATGATAAGCAAGTAAGCAAATCTCGTAAAATTATATAGCGCTTTTGGAAAGTAGTACAGTAGTAGCTGCTTATTCTTATCAGGGGCGTAGCGACGGGGGTATATCGGTATATATATATACCCCCCAATCAGTCTACCTTAAAGTGTTTTATGTGATTTACATGTGGATATATGTGGTTTATATGGTTCATGTGGCTTATAAGTTAACATTTATACCCACCCAAAATATGTATACCCTCCCAAATCAAATTCCTGGCAACGTCCCTGATTCTTATGCGCTTAAATGCATAGGGTTCTGTGATCATGTCCTGATAGAGATCGTAATCTTTCATATATTGAATTGTGTCGTTTAATCATTATAGGCTTAATGATTATAATGTTATATTATATTATACGTATAATATAGCATATAATAATATAATATAGCATATAATATAATATAACATATAATAATATAATATAACATATAATATAAGTATATTAATGATTATATGTTATATTAATTATACGTAGGCCTATAATTATCGATTGAAATATTAGTTGCGCTTAAAAGGCTAAATCTTTAACTTTTTGAATTTCTAGGAAGATTCTACCAATTGTAAAAGGAATTAGGCCTATATGTTCCACGGTTTAGAAGAAATCTGTAGATTTTAGCCTATTTATAAACATTAATATAATGCTCGCAATTGACAATGACTAAAAGCCATTTTAGTCTGGTTGCACAGAGTCATAGTGCAAAATCGAGTTTTCTACAAGGCCAATCCGTTTAGACGATCATCTGATTCATCTTCCATTGAAGACGCATTTTTGTTGGGCCGGTGGGGTATGTATCCCCAGTCATCCCCAACCTGGAACCGCCCCTGTGGATACGACGATGTATTTTGTTCGTTAAGAAGTTTTTTTCACCTAAAATACCCCTCAAGGAGATGCAGTGGCATAGCCACGGGGGTTCCCCCCTTGGACGGCGAAAAATTTTTTGATATATTTCCATGCAATTTTTGTTTTTGAGGCGATTTTTGGCGATTTTTGGGTGAAAACCCCCTTGGCGGTTATCGACGAACTTTTTCAACCCCTTTTGAGCCACTGCGGAGATGGCGATTGGTTGGGTCAGATTTTTGGCAATTGATTTAGCGCGAGATGGAGGGATCACGTTTGCTAAAGAAAAGGCCACTGGCTGCAGTTATCGATTTTTGGGGAACGGGGGCATTTTGTCACGGGGCCCCCCTTCCAGACTGACAAAAAAAAAAAAAAAAAAAAAAGGTCCAGATCGCCTCCTTTTTACCCTGGCGAGCACAAAAAAAAAGGTCGTCATTGCGTTCGGTCATGGTTGGGTTGAGGTTAACTAACCAATTGATTAGGGTTTAGCTAAGATGGCTTAGACCCTCACGTGACTCCGGGGGCAGTCGACAAAGTGCCCCCGCCCCCACGTTACGCCACTGACTGGCTGAAGATCTCGGAGCGTATAGCTTATAAACGCTGTATGGTGACATTCCGAGCACTGAACGACCCTCTCTGCCCGGAGTACATTTCTGCTCTCATACAGCGGCCGATGCAGACAGACTGTCGTAAAACAGCTGCGATCAAACAAGCGAATCCGCCTTTATGTCCCTCCTCCGTCCAAGACGGTGATGCTGGGGAAAGATCCGTGACACGCGGCAACCCCCCTTCTCTGGAACTCTCTTCCCGCCTCAGTGACATCTATCACATCCTTTGAGGCGTTTGCGACTGCCCTCAAGACGCACTTATTTTGCGCATCTTATGAACATCTGTAAATCGCTCTTGATTTTAGCTCTAGCTATGTTATAGCGTTTAATAAATCATCTAGAAATAATAATAATAATAATAATAATAATAATAATAATAATAATAATAATAATAATATTAATAATAACTGCCGGTTCTAAAAAATATAGACCCATTGGCATCTCTGTCCCGCCCTCTCTATTCCGGAATCCTGGCTACGCCACTGGTAATTTTAAAACATTCCATTCCGTGCACATAGTTTCTATAGTTTCTCACGGCGAAAATGCTACGTTTAGCCTATGTACATCGGTGCTCTATTAACAACAACAACTGCATTAAATAAAACCATTTCCTATGCGCGGGTAATTAACGGCAATTTGGGAGCCGTAATTTATTAAAGTCGACACAGAATGCGACTATATATACACACACACACACACCATCTCGACGTCACCACCACCACCACCACCCTATAGGTAGTAATCCGTATTGACCGATGGCATTTGCGTCATACGAACATCGCGTGACACACGCCGCGTGAGTCATCGAGGCCGCCCGACGAGCGATGACTAATACAAGAAGAAAGAAAGAGACTCGATCGATCGAATAAAGACGCCGCCGCCGCCGCCGTGCAATGACGATCGATGACTCATCACCTGACACCGTCTGCTTCTTCTGCTGCTGCTGTCGTCTGCTCCTCTCTCTCTCTCTCTCTCTCTCTCTCTCTCTCTCTCTCTCTCTCTCTCTCTCTCTCTCTCTCTCTCTCTCTCTCTCTGTCTCTGTCTCTCTCTCTCTCTCTCTCTCTCTCTCATAATTAGTTGCCTTGGCCGGAAGATGCCGACGATAGCAGGGCGCAGGTTGACGGAGCGGGTCACGGGACGTCGGGGCCCGGGGATTCGGTCGGCCCCCTAATATCAATCAGAGGTCGTAGAATCTGGAGCGGAAGATGGCAGAGTGGGTTACGTGCTGGAGCGTCAGGCTGACGGAGCGGGTTCAAGCCCCGTTAGTGCCCCTAGTGGCTTTCCCACAGGCAGTAATGCCTTCCAAGCCACTTTAAATCATGCTAAGTAAGTAAGTAATCTGTGCAAAACAGGGGACTATCTTATTGGAAAGGAAGGGGGTTCGGGTTGGTAGACTGTGCCGCATAAGTTATCTGTCAGTCGCTGCAGCAAAGACCGCCACAGAGCTGCTCTAACATTGTTGTTCGACTTTTTTTCTTATCGGTGATTTGGAGTTCCGCTCCAAAGAGGAACTGACGATTTTAACCATTCCACCATATTCATCCCATCCAGACCGCCGGCCCCTGTGCAGCCCCCCCTGCCCCCTCCCGGAACGCCAAAACGTGAGAAAGAAAACGTGAGAAGCCCAACCCCTAACCTTCCCCTTCCCTATAGAAGGCACTGAAAAAGTGGGGGTGCTCGACCCTAGTGGCCTCTTAGAAATAATTTACGCACTATGTTCACTTGTACAGTCTGACGGTGCAACCCCCCACACGCTCCCCCCCAGTATTCTTGAACCCTGGCTACGCCACCGTCCGGTGGTGGCGATCAACACCGCGCGATCGACTGCCCTCAGGGTGGCGTCTACGTCATCGCAGCAGACGCCGACGCACATCTGCAGACGCCCGTTGATCGGATGACGCACGACTTCGCACGAAAACGCTGTCTGTCTGTCTGTCTGTCTGCCTGTCCGTCCGTCTGTCTGTCCATAATTCAGACCGCCCGCCTGGGTCCGTCTTTAGCGTTGAGATTGGGTCTCTGGTCGCCGTTTCACTCCTCCCCGCTCCTCCTCTGACGTCATAAGACGTTATCGTGTCAATGACGTCATCCTCTGACGTCATAAGACGTTATCGTGTCAATGACGTCAGATTCCCGTCAGCGCAGCAGATCGTCTGCCTTTGGCGGGGGTCGTCTGCCTTTTTGTTTCGGCCAACTTAGCAGCAGCAGTTAAATAATAGATTAATAGCCTACCACTGAGAAATCACTGCATCAACATGACATCAAAAGTTGAAACGGCCAATCGGCGCTTTTTCTGTTTTCAACCGTTTCTGATTTTCAAACCAAACAGGAAGAAAGAAGGTTACTGGTCACGCGAACCACTCCAGGACACATCGACCTTCGGTCATCTCTTTACGAAATTAGCATTGCTGATTATATTTATTGGGGCTGTCCATTAATTACGTCAACAATTTAGAGGGGGTTGAAACAGTTTGACAGTTGTTGACAGGGGGGTCAAGAGAAGTTGACGTCAACAATTTCACTTTTACAAATAATCAAAAATAGGAAATTTCATGAAATACTACTCATTACAATGGAAAAAAGCATGGCAAAAAAGGTCATCACCGCCACATTTTGACACTCGATGAGCAAAAAAGGGAAAAAATGGTAAAAATGGTCATCACCGCAAAAAATAATAACCTTGTTATTGGAACGTGTCATTGATCTTGGGGTGGGGGTGGGGAAAAGTTTGTGACATGATTATAGGGGGTAACTGAAAGTTGACAGTTGGGAGGGGTCAAAAATTCCCCAAAATTTGTTGACATAATTAATGGACAGCCCCATTGGTACATGTAGTTAAATGATTAGCTGGCATATATCACATTTGGCCATCTTAATAATGCCCCTTCAATTTAGAAGATAAAAATCTTGGGCAAAAACTTCAAAAGTGAACACACAATGGAAGCCTCGAGTGCAAAGGCACTGTACCCCGTAAACATCACAAGAATCACATTTCCAAAAATAGTATTTTCACCATAAGTGCTAACACGCGTGCTCGCGCACATTTGCAAACATATATATACCCATGCTGTAAATTCATTCCTTTGTTGGAGTGTGTAAAGATATTTATATAAAGGAGAGGATTTTTGCAACAGTATCTTGGGCCAACATAATAAATCCATTCGATAAATTGCAAATTCACATATGAAATTTCCTCCAGGTTTTTCTGAGTGGGGAGTTATCGCATGGCCGAAACAAATATTATAGACCCCTAACTCAACGATAAGCTCAGCGACCCCCATGCAAATTAAACATTGCTCCCCCACCCTGTGACAAACACCACTTGTGAACAGCTACAACCAAAAAACATTTCTTAAATACAGTACAGCTTTAATTCATTTCGTAGTTCAAAATTTCGTAGCAGTATCCACAAAAAACCAAAAGACGAGACTATAACATCACAGCAGCATAAATACACAAAGAGTCCACTGCAATCCACAGCGTACCACAGACAAGCAATTCAACAATGCAATGGTCCAAAATGCACCAAATCAAAACATACAAAAGAGACGCCACATATAGTATACAGGCACGTGCTCCTGGCAGAGATCTGATATGTAACAAGACAAGTGTAATCTGGTGTTTAAAGGAAGCAGGTTGAGATCAGGTTTTGTTTCGTCGCCTGCAATTTCAACGGCAGCTTCAGCAATAAAAGCAGACTCAAAACCGAACCAAGCAAAAGTATCGACAATGACAAGCAGATGACATTATAACGAGTTACATAATTACGAAAGTTCAGAAGCAGCAACAACAATTGCTGCATAAACCAATTAAATTACGTTGGATTAAGAACAAAAATCTTTAAAAACCAGCTTCTTAGCACTAAGTCCCTGCTGCAGCATAGAGCATACATAGGTCGCCAGGGGTGAAAGAGAGATTGTGCCTCCAAATTCTCTCCCCAAAATTTTTCAGCAAGCAAAAATCCTTGTATTGCACCCACACATTCCAATAATTATAATACAAATAATGGACTCAATAAAGTACTTACAGTTCTTCCTTGTAAACGACATTTTTATCACCCTATTTTATTACTTATTACTACTTAGTTTTTTATTTCTTTTCACTCAAAATTATGCACCCTTTAAAATTTCGTGCCCGGAGCGACCACCTCCCTGGCCCCCACGCTATGCCACCCAAATCATTACATCAATCATGGTCTTCGCCGTGATCTTCAGGGCAAAGATGATCATCATCAGTGGAATCATTGACATAAACCTATTAAAAACTCTAGGAGACCGTCGAAACTCACTGTTTTTCATCAATAAATCGATTCGCGTAAACAAAGAAAACTGCACAACAATTATAAGATAAAGCCTAGCGTCGTCGATATAAATAAAAAATTACAGAAGACTAAAAATAGCATTCATGCTGAAACCGAATCAAAAGCATTTGCATAAAGGTAAATTGCTGGATGACACAAAGTCAATAGCTTGCTATTCAACAGCCTTTCATTCATTTTCACAACGATTATCTCAGCCAACATTATTTCCATTTTTATTACAGCATCAACGTGACCACATCATTTCAATTTTCAACCTCCGACTACTGCTCAACATCAGTTCAAATCAAAATAAGAAGATAAAATACACAAACTAATCAGAAATTATTAAGATTTTTTATTAATAAAATGACCAACTGTGTTTTTCTTTTGAAACATATTTGAATGTGGCATTGCATATGTTATCAGCATAAAATAATAATAATAATTTATTAATTGATAATTAACTGATTGATTGATGATGATTTATGTTGATGCAGTCACCTTCTGCAGATAATAATAATAACTGATTGTTCAAATAAAAACTAAAAAAATTAAAAAAAATAATTATTATGAAATTATAGTACCTGACAATACACTACTACTGCTACCAATAACAAAAGTAATTATAATAAATTATAATAATATTACATAATGTCAATTACACAGACCTATTACTGTAGCTATCTTTGGTCAATGCACAGCTATGCAAGTCTTAAATTCATATTTACAGAGTAAAACATCTGAAAGTAATTTCATTTCAAGTAACCTTCATTTGCTCATAAACAAAATTTCACAAATGAATACCGGTAATTAAAATCAAACAGTGAAATCCATTATAAAACCATACACCTATAACATTGCTTACACTATCTCACTACTTTACAGTTTAGCACTTTTGCAAATGATTCTCACAGCCATCAAGCTTGTAATCTGAGGTACAGTATTGCAATGAAAAGCATAAAAGCAAATTTTGCAAATAAACGGTCACGTTGCCTACGTTACAGCTATAAATATATTTGATATCTGTACACATTTTTAGTCTTAATGACATTTCAGTCCAGTACTTTCCAATCTATGTACAAAACAACTTCTGCTGAAAAGCGCACCGAGATTCCTCGAAGTATGAGCACTGGGCACTCAGTACAGTACATTTGCATTTCCTACGCTGTACTTCAAGTGGTAGACTATTCAAAGATGTGTCGACCGTTCGGAGAGTTCAGTTTTCGCCGGAGCGAAGTCATCTTGTGGTTCTGCAGAAGAACGAATCCTCGCAGCTTGTCGGCGCCAGCGGCGGTTCGAGTCCTGCTCGGAATTTCGTCGGAAAGATGACGTCTCTTGCAACTCAGAGTGCCGCCGGGTTCCTGTTGACTGAAAAAACTGCGATTCAACCTATTTGCGCAGACGAAGTCCGAATCCGGACCCAACCGACTTTCCTCGCGGCACAACCGATCGTTCAGCGCGTGGATCTCGGAGTTCTCGACGGCGCAGTGCCTGGCGATTCTTTCGCCCAGCTCCGACACAATCTGCGGGAAAGACACATCGACGACGCTGCAGTTACCGTCCAGAGATTCGTAGGAACAGTTCTGCGGAGACGCGCAAGTTCTATCGCTGTCCGTCGACTTCCAGGCGTTCGAATCACTGGAATCTTCCAGAACGGCGGCTTCACTTGCAACCGAACTGGCGGCAACATTTTCAGAACGCTGCTGCACTGTTGTGCAGGTCGGCGTTTCTTTCCGACTGTCTGGAATGCTACTAGGGGGCATAACTTTTTCGCAAGGCAGTTGCATAGCTTCGAAGAATTTGTTTCTCTGGGCGGAGCAGTTGGAGGTGATGCTGTCGGCCGACAGTGGCAGAGGGTGGTGCAGTTCGACGCTCTTCTGACGTTCGATTTCAGTGGAGAGTTGACGAATGATCATCAGATGCTTAAGCCTTTCGCAGAGAAGGTAATATATGCCAGAATAGTTGTTGAAAGCCCTCGAATGCAAAGCCTGCAAACGCATGGAAGTCGATCAGACACCTACTGCATATTAGTTTCGCTCTGGTTAACATGGGCTTTGACAGTGGCGACTCCACAGGGGGGCCCGGGAAGCCCATGCCCCCTATTGAGTGCCTGACCCTCCAGTTGGGACTCTATACTTAATACTACATACCTAACAACAAATGGTTGGCCCCCATGATTAGAAGTTACCACCCCAACAGCCCCCCAACTTGCCAAAACCTGGAGCCGCCACTGAGCTTTGATAAACATCAGGGTATTTATTTGAGCACTTCAGTTGCTGTACATAACAAATGCACAGCATGAAAGCATTGAATGCTTCTCTCTTTCAAAAACATGAACCTTGACAGAGAAACCATAAGAATCCATTGTTGAGAAAAACATTCTATCAATCCCAACGCTATTCGTGCAAAAAGTACGAGATCTCTTTTAAAAATTTAACAGTAACAATGCTGAATTACATAGCACAATTCCTTTAGATTCCTGCAACATCTCATCAAGTCATTAGGTAGAGCCATTCTCTTCCAAAAGTCTGTAACATCTCAGCCACATATGCCCCTTAGGATATATTCAACCCTGCCCGGTTGACCCCCACTTTTTGCCATAGCCATTTCAAATTTAGATTAGCGCCTAGGAATAAATAGGCAGCTACTGCAGTACTACCTTTGAAAGCGCTGTACATAATTTCACAAGATTTTACTTGCCTACTTACATCCAAGCAAGGAGTCAACATTCTATCGGCCCTTCGTTTTTATATCCATGGAGTTGCGAATTAAAAGACCGGCTTCTAACCTGGATCGTCTTTTGTTTATCGACACCCAGACGCTGCATCGTGCTCAGGACCTGCACGTCGTACGGTTCTTCGTCCGGTCTGCCGCAGAACGCCTTGGAGCCTTCTGCGTACTGGTCGACCGCCTGCTTGTCCTGAAGCATCCAAGGGTGGGTCGCGATCTGAGGGATCGTCAAGCGCTTCTTTCCGTCGTAGACGAGCATTTGACGGATAAAACCTTCACACTCTGCGGACAATTCAACATAAATTATCATCATTGTTGTCGTCATAATCATCATCACCATCATCATCACCATCATCATAAATCAATCAATCAAGCAGGCCAAACAGTAGTTTCTGTTCCAAGCCTATCAAATTTTTTTAAACAAATCAATGAATAACAATGATTAAAAATGATTATATATGTCGATTAAATAATACATAAAATATATCAGATTGAAGGTTAGCAAATACCATATTTTCTACCTACCATACTTTCATTTATGCAGCATGTGCCAATGCATAATATGCAGCAAATGGTGCATACAGTACATGCAGCTCAGCTATAGGACTATATTTTTGCCAGCAGAAAGAAAGAGAGCGTGGGTTTTATGCGCAAAATAACAAATAAGCAGAAATAAATGAGAAGATTGTTGCAGTTTACCCATTGAAACGAAGAAAGGAACACGGAACCAAGAACCAAATGCCTCCTCTCTCATGTTCGGCCGACACTGCTCCGTAAACGGCGCCGAACCGCTGACCATCACGTACAGCAACATACCGAGACTCTACAGCACAATGACCAAACCAAGTCAAACCCCCAAAACTAACAACGTACAAACCAAATAATAATAATAATACTTAAAGTAAAGTTTTCCAATGCCTGGATTCAAGCATTGGGGCGGTGCTGATCTGCGATCACTTAGGAATACAGTGATGCAGGTGGCACACACCGTTAACCTAGAGTAGTAATACTAATAATTAATAATACTTACTAACTAATAATACTAATAATTAATAATACTTAATAGTAAGCATATGTATCGTTTTGACCATTCGTGAAATAGGCCAAACACAGTGCCATCTAGGAATAATAACCGGTGACATACAGATCAAAGTACATTTTTGACAATCTTGTTTTCAACTTAACCTGTTCTCTATTACTAATGAACACCTGGTGTTTTTGTAATGAACACCAGGTGTTTTTGAAAACCTGGCTGGCCTTTGGTCACCAGTTTTTAAAAAAATTTGGCCCTTTGAAACATTTAACTGAACACCACTGCTCTAGCCTGTTAGCAGGTCAGAACCCTATGCATTCTTACTATTAATTAAGTATATTTGGTACAAACTGTTCTTACATAATTTCCATCTGGAACAGAACAAAGTTGTAAGTTCTTCTGCTTTAGCCTCCACAAAATCAAGCACAAAATAAAAAATTGTCACAACACAAGCACAGCCACGGCGCCCCTTACCCAGATGTCCGATTCAGGGCCATGATACTCCCTGCCTTCACAAATCTCTGGAGCCGCATAGATCAATGAACCGCAGAATGTCGACAGTGTTTGGTCTGGTGCATAGAAATTGCCAAGTCCAAAATCTAAAAAACACAATAGTTTCTATACATGGTTGAATGGTTGAGTCGCAAATTACAAATGGTTGCTTATGATTAACTTATCAATTTCAGAACCTAAGGCCAACATAGTTAAGAACAGTGAAATGCTCAACTACAGGCATTCCCCTAAATTAACTGACTTAGACTGCAGCACAGACAACACCTACTTGTATAACTGCTTAATTCAAACCAAAACTACTTAAAATAAATGAAAACCCTGTTTATTGGTGGGCTTTTTTTCTCAATACTTCTATTTCTTCAGTAAAAATAGCAATAACTTACAAATAATTGAAGCACAGTTAACTTGAAAAACTTAACCCCTTAACTGGGGAATAAATCTGCAACTCAATGTAAACTAGACGGCTCTGAGACGTCACGCCCGGTTAAGGGGTTAAATAACCTGAAGCATAGTTACCTGCTATTTTGATGTTCATATTAGTATCTAATAAGATATTTTCCGGCTGAAATAATAGACAAAAGTCATATAAATAACAAAGAACAAATGATAATGGGCCTATATAATTTAACTTCCCTAGTCAAGTCTATGGTGTTAACATAATTCTCAGACTGTTAAGTCCGCTTAGACCGAGAAGCAAGAGAAAGTTAAAACAACCAACTAAAATTTCTAAGCAATCCATCAAAAATTACTTTTAATACTATGGTAAATATAAAGTCCTAATATTTGGGTTAGGGGCCTGTTTCTAAGGGCAACCAAACTATTGGAAGCATCAACGTTGCTAACATAGTAAGTAAGTAGACTGTTATTCTTAAAATCTCTTGAAGACTAAACTTTCAAAAATAGCTACAGCTACAATTCTTAGGTGCCTAGACTAAATTTGAAATAGCTACAGCCAAAAGGAAATCTGACAATTTTATTGTAGAAGGATGCAGACTAACATAAGACTGAGTGATGTGGAATGGCTTTGTGTCTAACTATTGCTGCCATGCAGGCAGAAAGTGAAGAAGAAGAAAAAGATGATGATGATGAAGATGAAGATGAAGATGATGATGATGATGATGATGATGATGATGATGATGATGATGATGATGATGATGATGATGATGATGATGATGATGATGATGATGATGATGATGATGATGATGATGATGATGATAGCCAAAAGGTAGGGATCAGTCAGGACAAGTATTTAAGCACACATGTTGATCCACCTTCAAATCCCGATGAACAACTCCGTTTCGATGACAGTAGTCGACTCCTTCGACTATTTGCCAGAACATTCTTCGCGCCTCGTTCTCGTGAAGTTTACCATGTTTCTCAATGAAACCTGAATTTAAATATAAAATTAATTAGATTTCTGTTTCAACACATCTGCCAAAATATGAAGACTTCCCATTTCAAATAACATAACAAAGAAGTCAGTCTGGTGTGATTATCTGAACAGGCCAAGCAATGAAACACTTAATTAAGCATATCAATTAAAAATAAGTGAATTAAGTGCATGTGACAACTGAGCTCACTTAACCAGTTGGGTATTCTATGATACTGAGAAGCATTTTGAATGAACAAAGAGATTCATAGTCCAAAATCTTAAGCAGTTTTGCCTAACATTTATCAAAATCTAATCAGCCACTTAGGCACACTTTGTATCAGCCAATTAACCTAGATCAGAGGTCTCCAAAGCATGACCCGTGGGCCGGATACGGCCCGCCAAGTTCCACAGTGCGGAACATGAGCAAATCGAACATGAGCAAATCGTACTAAATCTATAATCAGCTCAGTTTAACTTCTTGTGCTTATGGCCGGCTGTGCCTTCAGAAGTCAGCAACATGGCCCCTGGCTATAAAAAACCTCAAGAGACCCCTGACCTAGATAAACACAAGTGAAATTGCAAAAGTGCTATTCTTTACCAAACAAGTCACCATTTGGAGCCAGTTCAAGGACTGTGTAGACCATATTGGCTGATTCCATCACCTAACAAAGAAGATAACCAGTAATAAAGTTCTTGACTAACTTAAAAGGTTACATTTAAAAATTAACATATTTATAATTTAGCAGAAAAATGTTAAAATACAGAGCAAACAAACAACTGCGCTGTCATTTTGCAAGGGAAAATAATTTCCATTTCAAATGGCACCAGTTAAAATCATAATAAATTTTGGAAAATAACTTTAAAAACACATAATAAGAACTAATACAGCTTTAGAAATACAATAGCAACACAGTTTCTAAATTTCATTTTCACACAAAATACACCGATAGAAGTAAGACGGCACGAAAGCAGCCAAACATAGCTGCTACATCAACGTAGCAATAATGCACCGATGTAGTTGACAATTACCAGAACAGGCAAACAAACACCAAGTCAAACTTTTGAAACAGCCCCCCGACAGGCACCGACCTGATAGAATCTAAGAACATGTCTGTGTCGAAGGCTCTTGTTGATAGCAATTTCTCGATACATTTTCTTCACGAATTCTTCCGGAATTCTCGACTTATCGACAATTTTAAGCGCCACCTGTGAAGGCAAAAGTGCATGAAACTAAAACAAAAGGCCCAGAACAGGCATCCAACTCAAATACTCATTTTAAAAAGAAATTCAGTGATAGCTGGCATCCAAAATGTGGTACACAATTTCTTTAGAAAATCCTAATTTCTTTAATTAAACATATTTATAGCATAGGTTATTGCATGATGCACATAATTTCAACGCCTTACTGCATCAAGAAAATGCCACATCTGGATTTGGGATAGTATCAGGTAAATACTAAAACATTAATTTGTCTGTTAATTTGTTGAGCACCCTCTTCTGTTCCACCACCACCACCACCACCACCACCACCACCACCACCACCACCACCACTACCACCACCATCACTACATCTCTGAACAACATACATTCAAATAGCTGCTTGCACATTATGGAATGATTTAAGATCTATTTCAGACTTTTACAGTCAATGCATATTGCCAAGTGCATCACCCAGGAGCATTAAAATCACTATTTATATGATTACATGCTCCCTGATTCTGCTTCGATGCACAATAGCACACAGTAATCTTACACCGGTTCATCAAAGGCATTAAAATGAAATCAACCCTTCAGTCTTCAATAATATTTCCAAGAATCATAAATAAATCTTGTTTTTAAAAACATCTGTGCCATGCGTATGTACTGGAGCCAACCCCCGCACAAACGTAAAGCAAAATGCCATATTTCTTATGATCTGTCACACGTTGCGCATGCAAACTACATAGGAAGACTGTATGCAATAAACACAACAGACTGAAAAAACACATCAAGCTGTGAGCACTGCTAATGCTTGTTTCCACCCACCCACCCCCCCCCCACACACACACAGCATAATGTCCATTTAATCCAGGCATCTTCATATTTTAAGTAAATTCTTCTATACATATGGCTGTATGCATGGTTTATCCTATGTTTAATCACATGCAAGCCCTTTGCTAGGTAATTGATTCTTTCTGCTTAATATTTCTGAGCCACTTAAGTGCATTTCTTTTTACTGCACCTGAGTTTACCACAGGACTAAGTACTGCAAGTTCACTGGTTGTTTCGTCTTTCAGTCAGTCTTCTACCACAAATGAATCTAATTTTCATTTCTGTTTCCGGTCTAATTTTCTCCCAGCCACACAGGTTTCACACCCCATAAACAGCGTCTCACGCAAGCACGGCGTAGCAAACTTGACGTTTAACATTAGCATCGCCACGGGGCAAATGGGAGCAACTGCCCCCCCCCCCACCTGCCCCAGACCACCTACCAGATTCGCGCAAATCTGGTGAGAAAGTTTTTTGTGAAGGGGGGTGTGGGGGTGGATAAGGAATCTGACACGCCAGCCCCCATTTGCCCCCCCAACCAAAAATTCTTGGTGATGCCACTGACGTTTAACGCTTGTACCGGTACTTGCATCGCCGTCGCATACAAGCGAGCGTTCTCTAAAAATCTGTGGAGCAGATTTTATTTTAATGCGAGTCAGCAATCCTATGCGTTCAGTGCACACAGACCATCTCAAAAAACAACAGAAACTGTGAATCAGTCAATCCATTCTGCATCACAAGACTTGACTTTTCCAAGCCGTCCTCAGCGAGTGCTTTGATGAAGGCAAATTAGACGAGCAAACGAATCCGTTCCTTTGTCTGTACATTTCCTGCATGCTGTGCACAAAATTGAGTTAGTGCTGACATCTATCCTGTAACTTCTCACGGTTGCCTACCTTTCGCTTCTCTTCATTACCTGCTCTCAACACTGAATACCTTCGTTTTAGCAGCATTTACTTCCAAAGCCTTACAGTACTAGCATTTACTTTAAAAGCCTTAGAATTCAACTGGTTTTTCCACTATATCAACTCGACTATCGGTTTTGTCATTCAAATAAAACTAACAGGATGGCAACAGTATTGTGGCCGATTGGGACACAAACGTTACTGAAATTCCAAAGTTGTCACACAACCAGAGACTCACAATAGAACCAGTTTTAGAACATTTCACACACTGCAAACTCATTCACAAACAATAGCAATAGCTGTGGGGTCCTGCCCTTCTCCTGACAGCACACACAACTTGAAGAGCAATGTCAACACATACGTACTAAAGCAAAACTACCTTAGGGCGTGAATCGTGAATCGACACATGCAGCCCCCCCCCCCCAGCAAAAGTTCATTCAACAGCCTTTAAATGGAGACATCACAAATGCAAAAGGCACCGTCAAGCAGTGGCGGCTCCACCGGGGGGTCAGAGGGACCCGTGCCCCCCCTATTGAGTGCCTGCCCCCCCAATGGCCCCCCCAGTTGGGACCCTATACTTAACGCTACATACATTAAACAACAAAGGGTTGGTCCCCCATGATTAGAAGTTGCCACCTCAACGGCCCCCCCACTTGCCAAATCCTAGAGCCGCCACTGCCGTCAAGACCAACTTCGTGCCTGTTGCGAAGTGCACGGCTAGTTTTAGCACAGCATTCCACATCCTCTCGTAAAGCCAGCAAAACGCAACTCTCTTGGAACATACAGAGCTCTGTCTAAGTGGCACAACTCGTCTTGACCTCAATCGGTCGGCGGCAAATAGCCACATCTGTTTCACGCAAAATTGACGACAGAATTAAGACGCTAGAAATGCCACAATCAAATCTTTCAAAACCTCAAAGCTGAAGGCAATGGTATATGAGGTAACAAGTACGAGATGCGTGCAAGTCTACGTCGCGCTTGCTGCTTCTAAATCCAACGGCCAAATACACACACACACAAAACAAGTTCAAATACACCTAAAGAGGCATATACCTAAGCCAACAGCTGCAACCATTTTGCATCAATGAGATCAACTAATTATATGGCACTTCAAAGTAACCTTATGTTACTGTGGAAAACAGGAAGCATCATTTCTCATTTACCTCTAAACATCTTATTACATAGGCCCATTGGATTATACCACTGTAACAAAAAGCAATTGAATAGAAATCAAAGTGGGTAAAAGATGGTAATTCACACGTTTGCTTGTGATCCAAAACAAAGAGCATTGTTGAAGCCACATAAGAAGCCAATAAGCATAATAAGCCATCAGAACAATAACTATAATAATTATCCAAATACATAGCACCATTTCCAATGTCCTAAGACATCAATCGATGGTACTCCAAACCCAGGCAAGATAAATCGATGATTACATGTAATTAAGCGGACTAAGACATTTGTTTATAACATGCTAACCACTGACGGGTAAACGCAAGTTCAAATTATAATTAATTAGGCAATTAATGAGCTAGTTGTTTAGTTATAATTCTAATTAATAACTTTAAAAGATTTGGCTAATTCTAATTACTGGTATACTAATCCTAATTGAAAATAACTATTGCTTGTCTAATTAGCATACTTTTATTGGCTTGTTTATAAACTCTACACCACTGATCCACTCTATAACACCGGAATGAGATATCATTTTATGCTCATTAAGTTTCTACGCCAATCTTCTCTATATCAGTGCAACAATTTCAAACCTTACTAATGATTAGGTCTATGGCATTCAATATGATATTCACAATTCACTTCATACGCGGGCAATTTATTTCGTCCATCAAACGCAAACGCACCGGTTACGCCCCGCAGACTTGGCGCTATAAAACTTTCCAGCATTTAACTTGTGCACGCCGACTACTCGTATTATCGCTCGGGCACACGCGACACCAAAAATACGTCATTTTATCTTCTATTTTTCCATCTTCTGGTGGAATAAAAAGGTGGTTTTTCCAGGCGGCGAGCGAGCGAGACCATGTCTACCTGAGACTTCGTGATGCGGTGAGTGGCGATCTTGACGACCGAGAACGACCCGCGCCCGATCGTCCGACCGACGCTGTAGAAGCCGACCCGGTGAAGGAGTAGCCCTTCGCCGTCCGTCGCCGCCGCAGCCATCGTCGGCCGCATCTCCCGTCGACTGAAACCGATCGTCGTCCTCGACGGAACAGATAAGGCGGAGGGGCAGAAGGAGTGGGTTCATTCTCCTCCTCCGGCTCCTCTTCGTTGACGAAGACCACTGACCCATCCTTCCCTCCCTCGCCAACTCCCTCCTCCCGCCCCCTCGTATCCCCCGTTTCCCCTTCGATCCCGACGAACAAAACTCAATCGGATGACGTCAACGACGAGAGCCTCAGAGCCACAAATACGTCGCCTTCGCTCCCATCGAATAGGAATGAACCGAGAAACGGGCACTCAACATGGGGCCTGGTTTTATAATAATAATAATAATAATAATAATAATAATAATAATAATAATAATAATAATAATAATAATAATAATAATAATAATAATAATAATAATAATAATAAGGCCCATAATAATAATAATAATAATAATAATAATAATAATAATAATAATAATAATAATAATAATAATAATAATAATAATAATAATAGTGGTTCAGTAGGATATGCCTTGTGTAAGAACCACTATACTTCAAACATCCATTCATTCACGTTATGGTCTTGCTGTGCATATAGTCTACTCATTTTTGCCCTCTTGTCCTCTAGTAGTTTGTTTTTCTTTGTCTGCGCGTCTACAAGTACAAAACTCTGCAGTATATAATACACAAATTCCTGACTCAGCCACTGTCTAACTGCCAATTACAGTATGTTGGAACGTTTTGTTTGCCCAATCAATCAATCTATCGGCTTTTATGGAGCCGCTATCATGACGCATAGGTCTGGAGCATTTCGAGGTATGCGTCTGTGCCAATTAATCAGCTTCCATGGCGCCAGTGTCATAATGTCTATAGACTATAGGCCATCTGTAGATGACGCACCAATACACGTCGAAGAATTAGAAAACCCAGGCATTGTCAGAAAAATTATTTCAAGTAGGCAAGTAAAATCTCATGAATTTGTACAGACTAGCTCGTTTAATGACGAATCATGCGGTAATAGACACTTTTTAAAAACGCTCTTATTGCTTCGAAATAATTATAGCCGGTAAGCCAGAGTAGGATCAATGGATCATTATACAGCAGAAAGCGTAGACCTATACAAATGGTGAACTACAGTGTACAAGTGGCCATTGGCGTAAATTTGGATGGAAATGTGGGGGCCAAATCCCTATATCTTCCTTCTTCCCTACGGTAGACTTAAAAATTGAGGTAGCTCGAGTCTAGAGGCCTAATAGAAGCTTTACGTCTGTGCGTGTGGCTTACGACATGTATTAAGACTAAAATTCTGTATGCGGACTTAGGATAATGTAAAACCTTGTCTCTATCTGAGAGACGTAGGCGTAAACTTGGATGAAAAAGTGGGGGTCCAACCCCTATGCCTCTCCCATTCTCTCTCATTTCCACTGCTTAGCCTGTCAACAAGTGGGGAGCTCGAGCCGAGCAGCCTAATAGAAGTTTACGTCATGATTCTGGAATCTGGATCTGCAACATTGACCACCACGGACTACCAGTGTTTATTCTGAGCCTGTTTTTGGGGAGAATAGTTTTAAAATCCCCCAAAAATGTATATGTTGACTTGG